>LR812527.1:18058533-18401033 GCA_903798195.1 Danio kyathit
CAATAAATAATCAATTGCAGTGATATTCGGTTTTCAGTTGTTTCTTTATCCATCCATTGGTCATGCACACACTAAACTATTATATGTTATGTCAAAATACCCTTAGTTTAATATTAACATCTAAAAGGATGTAACAAAAAGGAAGTATGTTTGGCGAATGATCTAGCACAGACTAACCAATCAGAGAATTGATTGACTTACTCTCTTGCTTTGCAGAATGCAGCGATACAATGACAGGAACTGGCCCTCTGCGTTTTGAAAGACAACTTTGGCAGAAAGTCGACTCTGAGGCTGATCTGTGTCCAAAGCACAGTCCGTCTGTACAGGGGCCAATTCATCTGCAAGATCTCCATCCTCACTGTCCGAACTGTCTGAGCCTGAAATACTTGAGATGTCGCCTGTTGAGGGGCATGGAAGATTACACAAGGACCGCAAACTGTGTCATGAGCATACTGTATATGAATCTACCTGTGCCGGTTTTCTTCTCAAACTCCTCCACTGTGACCGCTGATCTTCCTTCCAGCCGTTGTCTCAGGTTAAAGCGGTGCCAGTCCAGTTTATAGTGCTCCATCTGAGAAAAGAATTAAGTTTAAGTTTCTAATGTTTAACACAAAGGAAGATAAAATGGAGAATGTTGGACGGCAGCTGCCATTGACTTTCATGGTATTTGCAGGGTTCCTACTACAGAGCCTTTTGAGGGATGTAAACAATAACAATAGTCCTAAGGTATTTCCTCTTCTATATTTTTCATTTTCATACCTTCTGAGACTCCAAAAACATCCACATATTGATAAATATAGTTATGATAGTTGTTTTACGTAAAGTTATGATTGAATTGCTTCTTCTCATTTGTGACGATGAAATTGTGTGACAACAAGCAGGAAATGTTCACGGGCCAGTGAAATCACCACATTGAAATTGAGGTAAAGTTGGATTTATATTCATATTTATATTCCTATTCCTTCATTTTTGAGCGTTGACAACTTGTAACATGCCCCTAAGTTGTTTACCACGCTACTTTGAATATTCAGTATGAAATTGCATGCACGTTTATGACTTCAAAATAGGGCTGAACTATATACCGTTTGAGCATTGATATCACAATGTGTGTATCTGCAATAGTCACATCTCAGTTTTATTATTATCTATTAAAGATTAAAAGATAAATATCTTATTAAATATATTTATTTTTGTAAATATTGTTTCAATGATTACCATGTTATTTTACATTTGATTGTTCAGTTTCTGTACTTGCGGTTAGTTACTGTTAAGACTGCCCTTAAAACCATAAAGCACTGTTTTTTTATTTATTTTTGCTTGTAATTTATTATAATTTATGCAGATGCACTGCATGGAAAAATACTTGATCATCCCAGTCAATCTAAATAATGAAATATTTCCAAATACAGTTATTCAAATCATCTGGTGAATTTTTATTCATATCGTAATAAATATCACGGTAAAACAAAATATCCCTACTTCAAAACAAAGTTAGCTCTATTTGTGTGACTGTGAACAATGTTGTACTTTGGTAGTCGTTGGCTGCAAATATGATTTTACTATTCAGAAATTGCAAACAAAACTTTTCTGAAATTATATTATTAAGCAGAAAGTCCAAATGTGCCAACATAAAACCAACTTTACCCCAATTTAAATGATCTAGATACTACTGGCTGGTTTTTACTCCCAACATTCTTCAGAATATATTGTTTTGTGTTCAACAGAAAAAAATACAATCATAAAAGTTCACAACCACTTGTACACAGTGTGAGTAACTTTTCATTTTCGGGTGAACACAGAGATGCCCAAACTAGGGCCCACGGGCCAAAGTTGGCCCATGGTAACCTTTGATTTGGCCCACCATCCCATCTGAGAAGAGAAGGAGAATAATGGGGATGGTTTATAAATTGTCATTTCAAATTTTATGTAACCTTTTATTTGTTTGATTTATTGTTAAGCTACAATAAAAAGCTGAAAATGGTTCAAATGAGTCAGATATAGTTTAAAATGTACATACTGTTACCCGACGGATAGTGGACAATGCAGAGACTTTGGTGAGCGAATGAAGGCAAAGGCAGATTCTGCTTGACTAGTGCATTCAGCACTGACCTACACCATTACAAATGTGATTGTTTTTATTGCAATAAGCTATAATCAAAAAAGTTATACTGCATTAGCTAATACGATTCAAAGTAATGTTTTCTATGTATTTATGAATATAAAATGAATTAGAAAATTACCCATTGCAACTTTAATGTACAATAGTTTGATATATTTATCTTCAGCCCATGGCTCTTAATGAGATTTGGTTTTTGGCCCTTCATAAGAAAAGGTTTGGGCATCCCTGCTTTAACATAACCTTACCTGCTCCTCACGACTCTCAAAAGGGCACTGACAGGCCAAGCAGAACATCCTGTCCGACACTTCACCAGCAGACACGGTCTTCCTCGGTACAGCATCTGTAGGTGTAATGAAGAGTGTGGTATAAACAGATCAGAATGGACTCCACAGGTCAGTCAGTGTGCGTACGGAGGTAAATTTGGTTTTATATTCACACATTCTGACTTTCTTTGCCAATTTTAAATAGGGAAATCGTACTACCAGCCAATGACTATCAAAGTACAACATTATTCACAGCTAATTAAATAGTGCTAATGTTGTTTTGAAGTCATGCATGCGATTTCAGACCGAATATTCAAAGTAGCGTGACTAGAGAAGCAATCTGGGTGAGTTTTCATGAGGATTACAATTAAAGTAACACGGGGGAAACACAATTCAGGGACACATATTTATTTAAAGATTTTATTTATATATTTTAGCTATTACCAAAAAAATTGCATTTGGTGAGAAGTATTTTAAATTCAAGATCAATGAAAAGTATATAGTATATATGAGATTTGTTTAAGTTATATTTGTAACTGAACATAAGCATACATGATTTGGGACAAGACAATTCAGCTACTTGCGCTCATTAATTTTCTTTTCGGCTTGGTCCCTTTATTAATCTGGGGTCGCCACAGCGAAATGAACCGCCAACTTATCCAGCATACGTTTTACAAAGCGGATGCCCTTCCAGCCGCAACCCATCACTGGGAAACATCCATACACACTCATTCACACACACACTCCTACACCATGGTCAATTTTAGCATACCACCTGTTCCACATGTCTTTGGACTGTGGGGGAAACCGGAGTACCTGGAGGAAACCCACGCGAGCACGGGGAGAACATGCAAACTCCACACAGAAATGCCAACTGACCCAGTCGAGGCTCGAACCAGTGACCTTCTTGCTGTGAAGCGAATGTGCTAACCAAGTCGCCTACTTGCACTCAGAGTAATTATTTTTAATTTCAATTAATTTAGAGCACATATCATATTGTGTTCTATGGTGGAAATGGGATAATCCTATCAGACAAGCTTTTTAAACTTACATTTTAAATAGTCTGTACTATATAATGTCTTGGAGACTCAAATAGCATTGAATAGTAGGAATTACACGTGTCACAGCTTGTCACTGCTCAATGACTCATGACTGTGCTTATATAAAACCAAATTTACCAAAGTTAGCATGTGTGTGTTTACCTTCAGTGTATGGGGTAGGCTGTGGAGGGTCGGTCTGGTCCAGCAGGGCAGACACTTCTCTCAGCCCACAGGACAACGTCTGATCGGAACACAGAGAAAACACACTCCGCAGCTCCGGAGCCAAGGACATGATGCAGCAGACAAAATAACAAGCTATCACCTAAAAACAAGAGAATGAAGTAGAATTATATGACAGAGTCGGAACGGGAGTTTTTGAACAAGGCAGAAAGAAAATACGTGACCGACCTTCACACTTATACTATTATCTGAAGTATCGGGATTATTGATAAAACCAAAGCAATGTCCATGTTTTCTCTTAATCTGTCAGCTGCTTCCCTACGAGGGTAAAGTCTGATTCAGCACTTGCAGCGAAGAGATACTCCGTAAAATTCAGCTTATTTGACTGACACTGGCATCAGAGTAAATATATTCGTTTACCTTTTTGACAGAAGCATCGGATGATTTTAGGGTTTTAGTCCGATTAAGTTGAAATAAATCATATTAAGTTACACATGTGGCTGTGCTCGTAAACGTCTACGGTGGCCGAAAAGTGTCATTGCACTACGGCGCGAACGCGTATATTTGGATCGGCGTGATAGTCAGTCACCCAAAACATGAAAATTGTCTTTTACTCACCCTTTACTTGTTTCAAACCTTTCCGAGATTGTTTCTTCTATTATTCTATATGTGATTATACAACATTACCTGGCTTTTATATTGCCATAATGCAAAGGCTAAAACAAACGATATTATATAGGAATTATATGTGTAAAATTTGCCAGTGTATGTTTTTATTGTTGGATTTTTATTCATTCATTTTCTTTTTAGCCAAGTCCCTTTATTAATCAGGGGTCGCCACAGCAGAATGAACCACCAACTTATCTAGCATATGTTTTACGCAGCAATGCCCTTCCAGCTGCAACCCATCAATGGGAAACATCCATACACACTCATTCACATGCATACACTACGGACAATTTAGCTTACCCAATTCACCTATACCACATGTCTTGAACCAGCAACCTTTTTGCTGTGAGGCGATCGTGCTACCCATTGCGCCACCCTGACACCCCATTGTTGGATGTGCTTGATTCTTTTTTCAGATGCATTTGTATGTTTTTCACAGACATACACTCACAATGATCTGACAGTTTAACGAAGTAAAGATTCTACAGAAAAAAAGTAAGTAAATTTGGAAAAAAAAAAAAAAACATGTGAGTAAATGATTAGGGTGTTTGTTTTTGGATGACTTTTAAGATTTTTCTCCAGCATTGAAGAAAATTAAATAATTTGATCAAGTTACACAAGACATTGCACAAGGTGTTATAATTTCTTCATGTTTATTGCAAATTAATTTGACTAAAAGTAAAATTTTGCTTTTTTCAATGTTGTGTTCACTTGCGTGCTCCTCTTTTTCTCACAGTCTTGTCAGCAGTCTTACTCTGGCTAGATGAGCCCGGTTTCACTGAATTTATCTGTGAACCTGGAAAATATCAACAGCACATGATTCTGCATGTCCAGTGTTTGTGGCTACTACAGATCATGACATGCTGTACCTTCTTCTAAGTTTGAATACGCATCAACTGCTTTCTTCAGCTGCTCACATCTGAGCTTCAGATTACACTCCTGCTCCAGCAGACTGCTTTCCTCTCCCTGCAAACTCCTCAGAAGAGCTTGCTTTGACTCTATAGTCCTGAAACAAAAGGAGAATTTTATACTTACATTATGGGAATTCCGTACTGCATATTTTACAAGGCATGAACGAAATCTTTACCAAACGCAAAACTTTCATCATGTGTTATTTTCCTTCTCAATTTGATACTTTATTTAATAATTCAGTAGAACATCTTGTGTAATAATGTGACCGAATTAGAAAAACACCTTTTTAGCTCTTGCACATCTTTATCTATCTATCTATCTATCTATCTATCTATCTATCTATCTATCTATCTATCTATCTATCTATCTATCTATCTATCTATCTATCTATCTATCTATCTATCTATCTATCTATCTATCTATCATTTGTTTGTGTATTTTTGCAGTGTCATTGCAAATAGCATAGAATTTGTCGAAATATGTATTTTTCATTGAAATGTTTATATTTCACCATCATTTCCTCTGATGAGTCAATTTTACACTATACAAAATTCCATATTGGTGCCTTTTAAGTATTTAAGCAAAAAGAAATAAAATAATACATATTTTACATATTGTCTTTTTAACAGGCTTCCATTTTGTTGGCAATTCTTCTATTTCTTTGCTTTTTTTTCTTATTTGCTTTCACATTTCATTTTTTGCTTTAAAAACCTTCATGATAGCACTTTTTATCCTATAGTAAATGCAATAGTGTTATAAATTGTTTAAAGTGTTACTGCTTCAGTGAGGAAAAAAAGTGTAGATGAATGTTAAAATGTCAATTTTTTTTGTCAAGTAGGCGACGTGGTTATCACATTCGCTTCACAGCAAGAAGGTCGAGCCTCGGCTGGGTCAGTTGGCGTTTCTGTGTGGAGTTTGCATGTTCTCCCTGCGTTCGCGTGGGTTTCCTCCACAGTCCAAAGACATGCGGTACAGGCGAATTGGGTAGGCTAAATTGTCCATAGTGTATGAGTGTGAATGAGAGTTTATGGATGTTTCCCAGAGATGGGTTGCAGCTGGAAGGGCATCCGCTGTGTAAAACATATGATGGATAAGTTGGCGGTTCATTCCGCTGTGGCGACCCCTGATTAATAAAGGGACTAAGCCGAAAAGAAAATTAATGAATGAGGGCTAGGAAAAACAAGCAATAAAACAACCTGTCATTTCTGCAGGACCAAACTGAACAAATGAAATACGTAGTAGTAATTGTTCAGTAGTGTTGCTGTACAATCATACCCAGACAAAGTTAATTCTTCCAACTGACTGGTGAGACTTTTCTTCTCCTGCATGATGGCATCCAGTTCAAGCAGTGAATTACACAGGCCTTCATCTTTCTGGACCATCATCATCATCATCCTCTGGTCCAGCTCTTCTTTGCTAAAAAAAAAATATTAATAAAACTTGCTTCAATAAGTGCACTGAAATCCTGATGCAATAGGCCAATTAAATCACATAACAATTCTTTTTTGTTTATTCACTTTAAAAATAGGTTGTGCATAATAAATAGGTTCCCAAGGCAAATTGTGGCTCTATTAGATCACCACTTACAAAAATAGCAATGGTTTTATTATAATAAAAACGTATAAACCACTTTCCCCCATGTATTGATTACCGTTTGTGGAATCACTTTTTGCTAAATAGTCCTTGGTTAACTATGGTTAATTTAGCACACTACAAAACATGTTTGTTGGTTTTTGGTACTAAAATAATGGTTATAAATCATACTGGATCTTTATTTCATACAGATAATTATGGTATGCAAGTAGTTACCATTTGTTAACGTCTTTGTTTACTCGCTCCACCTCATCATTAGTAAGCTGTTGTTCGGTTTTGGCGTCCTCAAGCTGTTTTAACAAATCCTGACAAGAAAAATATACAAAACCTGAAGCAGCGTTCGTTCATTTTCGGCGGATAAATAAACACACGTGGTGTAGTTTTACCTGTATTTCTTTATCGTCCTGAAAGGTGACGTTTAAAGAGTTTTGTGGGGTCTTCATTACTGCAAAGCACGTTTTCTTCTCACACAAACCGATTTTACTGTTTGGTAAACAACTTTCGACACAACGCGTGATTACTAATAAGTCATTTCTTTGAGCAACATCTGATTGGATGATACATAACTAATTAGACTCCATGTAGTTTCATTTTATATCGCATTTTAATGTTTATCTGCTCAGTTAAAACTTTAAATATATTATATATATATATTTAAATATATTATATATAAATATACACAAATAATCATAAGAATGATAACAACGGAAAAATAACAAGCAGTAACAATCGCTGCAATTCAATATATGAACATGAACTGACTGAATAAGCGGAGCACTACTACATCCGCACTATTGTCATTTCCGCCTGAAAAGTAGCACGCAAGAGCCCGGATAGCTCAGTCGGTAGAGCATCAGACTTTTAATCTGAGGGTCCAGGGTTCAAGTCCCTGTTCGGGCGAACAAGTTTTATGTGACCATAGAGTAAATTACATCACATATCACACAAAGAAAATAGTAGTTAAGTGGTCAAAATAGAAAAAAAACACACAATAACGCGAAGATAAACAAACATTTGGTTGGTCACTGAGGGTGCACATTATGTAACAGAGGAAGAGCACTTAAAAGGCAACCTGCCTGAAGGTAGTAGACAGCAAGTCTCAGTGCGCTCATGGAGTACACACTGCTTATCGTCCTCTTTTTAGCAGGACCATGTTTGTCTTTGCCTGCTCAGGTAACTGCATAATAAGAGTGTATATTGTGTTTTTAATGAGTAGCAGACCAACATATTTGGGTTCATTTCTCTTGCAGGTTTCCCCGAATTCTGGAGCAAGAAGGCAAAGAAGCTACTCTGGTAAAAGTGTGTTGTATTAATTATCATTATTTTGATGAATTACATTTTTGAAAGTTTTATCTCTTTTTTTCTAGAAGATATTGAAGAGAATCAAACTGCAATGGATAGGATCATAGATGTAAATGACTATCAAGGTAAAGTTTTTTTGGAGATAAATCTGTGATGCAGATGTTTTAGCTTGTTTTGATGTGATATCTTAACCCTCATGTGGTGAACAAAAAATATATTTTTCATTCAGATGACTGAACAACATTTTAGTTATTATTATGTTTTAGTTATTATTGTCATTTTAGTTATTATTATTATTATTATGTTTTAATGTAATATTTTATACAGTTGAAATCAGAATTATTAGACCCCCCCCCCTATTTATTTTTCCCCCCAATTTATGTTTAACAGAGAGATTTTTTCAACACATTTCTAAACATAATAGTTTTAATAACTCATTTCTAATAACTGATTTATTTTATCTTTGCCATGATGACAGTAAATAATATTTGACTAAATATTTTTCAAGACACTTCTATACAGCTTAACGTGACCATTTATGACCTATTAACCACTTTTTGAGCCTGAAAATTAAATTTCCAGCTTGTAAATCTCAAACGCAACAGACAATTGTATAAATATTTTAAATATTAATTAGAGAATTCACCTGGTAGATTATTGTGGTCAGGAAAAAAATATGATTTTTTTATTGTTATGAAAAGTGCACATGAATACTATTTCAAATTTTATATGAAAAAATATATTTGTATAGATTTATACCTTATTCTAAACTGAAAACAAAACAAAAAATAAAATCCATGAATCTAATAGGAAAACGAAAAAATTAATTGTGGCCAATTTTATTCTCCATTTATATAAAGGAACTTTGTAAAGCTGTTGAGTCAGCAAATGTACACTTTTATGCAGACGACCCAATTATTTACACTATGGCTTCATCTATAAAAGTGGCAATAGACTCTTTACAAAATGCTTTTAATTCATTCTAAATGTCTGTCGATTATCAATTTACAATTTTAATATTAAAACTTTAAATGGCGCACAGATTAAACAAGTTGCATCTTATAAATATTTAGGTGTCTGGCTTGATGTTACGTTGACTTATTGTTGTTATATCGATAGCCTTTTAAAAAAAAACTCAAACCAACATTAGATTTTTATTATTGTTTAAAAAAAATGTTTCCCCTTCGCAGCACGAACACAGTTAGTTGAGATTACATTTCTATCAGTACAGGATTACGATGATATCCTTTATATCCATGCACCTCTGAATATTTTTTTAAAAAATTGAATATTGTTTATCATAGTGCCTTAAGATTTGTCACTGGTTCAAGTGTATGCACACATCACTGTAATGTATATAAAATGACAGAATGGACCTCATTACAGTTAAGGAGAAAACAACATATCTTAATTTTCATTTTTAAAGCTTTAGTTGGTAAATTACCACAGTATATCTAATTTGTTGGAGTACTGTTTAAATACTTAAAATACCAGATCAGCAGATATACTCTTATTTAAGATGCCATTTTTTCACACAGAGTTAGGTCGATCTGCATTCTCTAAGTATGCTCCAAATGTACGGAATGAGCTTCAACATATACTACATATGAAATCCGTACCATCTATCGCTATATTTAAACATATTTTAAAGACTGTCAATTTAGAACAGTGCATGTTTTAACAATAGATTATGGTTTATACTATTTGTGTGTGTGTCTATGTGTTGTGACATGTATTTATTATTATTTTTTTTTTGTAACTTTGTCCTGTGCTGCCTGTCTTGTCCAGGACTCCCTGGTAGAAGAGATATTGTATCTCAATTGGACATTCCTGGTTAAACTACTAAATAAAAATAAAATAAATAAATAAAGTAAAAAATTAAAAATAAAAAAACAACGTTTCCAATTTGAGGTTGACACCAAAAAAGTTTTTAGTAAGATTTTGATTGGGCTTGGTACAAATTGTTTCCCATTTATTTCTAGACTGTTCAAATATTTATTTTATTCACATGAAAATAGACAGAACATTAAAAAAAATGATTGTCCATGATGGACCATAAAACTAAATAAAAGATATCAACTTACTCAAGCACTCTAGCCTTAATCTAACAGTGAATGACTTTAGCTCATCAACTTGTAGATGCAAAGTTGCATTTACAGTTAACAGATAAAGTATTTTAAACATCTACAGCAATTTAATCTTCTCTAAATAACCTTTCATAAATTGTAAAAGAATGCTAAAAAAAAGTTATTCGTGGAACCATCAATGCCAAAATTCTCTGTCTCTAGGTGTCTTTTCTGTGGACGGCACCAATCTCAGAGAAGGAGATATCGCTGTGTCTGGAAGGAGTCAGAAGAACTGTTTTGCCAGGAGCTGCCTGTGGACCAAATCAGTGGATGGAAATGTCTACATTGCATACTCACTCTCTCATGCGTACGGTAAGCAGAAAACCAGACACTTTTTATAATCACATACAGCGCCGCAGTAAACACTAACTTGGTTTTGGTTTGACAGATGATACAGACATGAAGAACATTAAGGAAGGCATGGAGCTCATCGAACAGGACACTTGTGTGCGCTTCGTGCCCAGAACTCACCAGAGGGACTACCTGGATATTCAGCCCAAAACAGGGTAGATTGTAATAAATATTCTGCAAAAGTAATAAATAAAACTCACAGCTGTGCTTGCTAGAAGTTTACAGTTTAAGCACAATCAGTAGACATTTCTAAATTTACATAATACACAACAATTTACATAATACACAACACAATAATTTACATAGTAAACTACCATATTCCATTAACCTATATAATGTGAATACAGCAATGTTTTGAAGTATTAACATCTGCATTTGTACCTATGAAATGCACAGACAAAAACACAACCAAAAACAGATGGTGATAAGAAAATCAAAGCTTATAACTAATAACTTTTCCACAAGCAGAGAAGATACAGTACTAATATGTAAATGTGTTTATTCACGCAACTACTAAACATCAACATGCTAACACACAGCACTAAATAGCACAATAAACATTAATCTAACAACATTTAGACTTTTTTTTGGTATCTGATTTATGTTTTATGCAGATTTATTTATAGTAACTAAAAACGTCAAACATGAAATAAAAAATAATCAATTTTAAACTTGTATTTAAGGTTTACAATGCAAATCTAATTAGATCCAATTTTTTGGTAAACAAAGCAAATCTCTCATATAATATATTGACTTAAAGACAGAAAATATTACTTGACAAACTGTTTGTAAATAAATGATATAAACATTTGCATCTTAGTTAATAAAATTACAGAAAAGAATATAAAAACCGAATAAATGTATATTCACCAGCCTGATCTCACAAGGAAACATAATTATTTTACGTTTTGTCAGTTTAGTGGCTAATTCCTACAAATTCGTACAAGTTCAGTAATATGAAAATGTATGATTTTATAAAGGAGGCGCACCCAACAACACCCCTAAACCCAACTGTCATTGGGGGATGAGCAAATCGAATAAGATCGTACGAATTCATACGAATTAGCCACTACATCAAAAAGTTATGAATTGCGATGAGATTGTGTTGAGATTTACACACATTTACATAAGAAAATAAATAGACTGATCCTGTGTGGGCCTACATGTAACTGATGCAAAAATAAAGCTAAAAAGATATGGAGTCAATCCAGGGCCAAATATACTTGCAACAGTTCCCGTGACTCCACCCCCTTGTCAAATCAGGGCCAGAAAGTTAAACGAACAGAAATGTGAAGTGCAAAAAGAAAACAGCATCGCAAACTCACAGTGGACTGAAAAGTAAATCAATTGAGCATTGCAACTGACTTGAGAGGTTTTGTAAAGTAAAACTCAATTGTCCCTTTACGATTTTTTGAGATTTGAATTATTGAATACTTTACTTTTTGTTTGCAAAACTATCTTTTATGTTGCAATTATATATGGCCCTAGATTGACTCTATAAAAAGAAAGATAATAACAAAAAAAACAAAAAAACTCACCAAAAAAAAAAAGAAAAAGAAGTGTCTGGCAAGGAACCGAAAGTCAATTTACGGTTATTCACTGTATATAGTTAAGGAAACTTACAGTTTACTATTAAAAATATTTTTACAGTAGAGCTTTCTATGAATTTTCTTTCCTATTACAATAACAAAAAATAAATAAATACATTTTAAAGGGTATAAACATCCTTATTATCAGCATTGGTTTCACCCTGAGTCAATCTCATTGTTTTTATCATTAATACTCTAGGTGTTGGTCATATTTGGGGGCACGTGGCGGTAGACAAACAATTTCTCTACAATCGCCCGACTGCACCGGGTCTGGGGTCACTGTGCATGAGCTAATGCATGCTATGGGCTTTGTGCATGAACAATCCAGAGCCGACCGGGACAAGTATGTCACCATTATGTGGTCTAATATATGGAAAGGTACAGTAATGTCCTTATATTTTTATATACAAAAGTCTATATGAAGTATTGTATGTAATCTCTCACTTATTCTTCTGTTCATATATTTAAATATATATAGACAGGCTGAGGAATTTCGAAAAGTTTAAAACTAACAATTTGGACACCCCTTACGACTACAGCTCTGTGATGCACTTTGGAAAGTAAGTCAACATTCATTTGGAATGATGAGCCGAGAGATGTTCGAAAGTGCAGTTATGTAAGAATTCTTGGTCATTTCAGGTATGCCTTTTCTGAGGATGGAGAACCAACTATTGTGCCGAAAAGGAACTGGAATGTGAAGATTGGACAGAGATTGGGACCCAGCGACTTGGATATAATGAAGATTAATAAACTGTATAACTGTAATATGCAGTAAAGTTCAAACACAGTAACGAATGATCCATCAGAAGGATTATATCTGAGATTAATGCTTATTTTAACACTTTGCTTGACATAAAATGGTTAATTTTGTGGCGATTGCTAATATAATAATGATTAATAATAATTTTATTTTGTAACCTATAACCTGTAACCTGCTGTTTCAGTTTATATATCCTTTCATATTCAGATATTCTGACATCATGTCTCAAATAAACACATTACACCAATGAAACGTTTTCATACAATTATTTTTCATTCATTCATTTCACTGTGAAATGATTCAAATATCCAAATGAGATTTGCATTAAAATCCGTCACACTGTTGACAGTCAAATAAAGAATCAGCTGAACTCAGAGCTAATAAATATGAAGGCATAGACACTATGAATTACACAAGCTGAATTTAAAACAACCAGTTATTAGCTGTAATGCACAAATGATAAGTTTAAAAATGGAATGAGGGGTATTTACACGCACCATGTGTTTGGTATAAACACTGCTCAAATGATTATTAAGATGCTGTTTAGGGATAAAGACGAGTTTGAAGACTACATGCATGTGTTCTGCTTGCTCAGGGTGAATAACATAAGCATCAGCAAGACTTCAAACTGTCATTGTAGCGATCAGTCTTAAAAACGCTGAAGTGTCGAGTCACAGATAACTGAGGATGCGAATGCTTTACAAACCTTTCATTAGGGAAATACACCAATATGAAATAATCACACAGGATGCAACTGGGTGTAAAGATGGGTGGTTCTCTGAGTAGGCATATATGTTCAGTATCAAGGGCCTTGACTTTAGTTTAGTTTGCATGCGGTTGCATCCAGGACGCACTAAAAAGTGACCACCAAGATGCTCTGTGTGGGTATTTTTGTGGGATTGGTGTTAGAATCCTGGTCTTTACCTGTGCAGGTAGGAATGGCAGAATTTACTTTAAAAATGGTTATTTTTTTGGCATTGATGGTTTTATGAAAAATATAACATTTGTGGAATCTTTACATTGCACATAATGTTCTATATAGTGGAAATATTCTTTAGATTATTAAAATATGTTTCACATTAAGAAAATAAATGTTTGTTTTAAGAACTGTTGACTTAAAATGGCAATCATAAAGATGGCTCACAAACTCACCCTTGGCTTGTACCAAACAGTTTGAGATTTTATTTCTGTTGAACACAAAAGAAGACATTTCGAAGAATCTTTGAAACCTGTAACCATTGACTTCCATATTAGGACAAACAAATACTATAGAGGTCAATGGTTATCAGTTTTCAGCTTTCCTCCAAATATAATTTTTTTTGTGTTCAACCGAACAAAAAAACAACAACTACAAATGCTTTCAGAACATTTAGACATTTTAGAAGTCAAAGGAGAGTAAATAATGGCAAAGTTTTCATTTTTTGAATGAAATATTACATTTTTTAATGCATTTTAAATCTATTAATTCTGCAACTGTTAATGAGATTTAAATAATTTACAAAACAGTCGCATTAACTTTTGATCCACATTTAATTATTTTTTGGTTATTAACACTTTTGAATTGCATTACATTCTTAAATACACTGTAAACATTCTTTACTGGTATTGATTGATTGTTCCATGAGCCTTTGTATTCCACAAAATGTTCTTTATAGTAGAAAAAGGTTTTTAGGCTTGCGGAAATGTTTGGAGAAGAGATGAAGGTCCCATATTGCAATACAAAAGCATACACTGTAAAAAAGTAAATGATGAAAAGTCATGACAACAAATGTTTTGATGTTACTTTAACTTAATTTAATAAGTTATTCAGGTTTCAACAAAAATGTTTGTAGCTATACAAAGTTTAACAACATATTTTAGTCAATTTGACTGATTTAAGTTGAGATGACTAGAAAAGCTAATTTGCTTCAACTATTTTTTTAAATTTATTAATTTAGATTTTTTATTACAGTGAATTTATCATAAAACACATATAAACCATGTACCACTGGTAACTAGTAATCCTAATCTGTTTTAAATAAATTTTTTGGTGTTACTTGTATGCTATAGATGTCTTATAAACATCTTTATTCTCTTTTAGAACTCTTCATTGGTTCATCAAACCAGGCTAAGGTCAAAAAGAGAGTACACAGGTAAACTAGATATATGCTGTTATATACTGTATTTAAAAAAAGTGTGTTAATACACTATTTCTACTCTATTCAACAGAGCAATACGTGGACCCAGAAGAGATGAACGCCATGGACAGGATCCTGAGAGCAAATCAACGTATGTGCACAGATGCAAATATCTATTTTGGCTTGTAAAATGACTATTTGAAAACATGTGGTTATCGTCCTCCGCCAGTCTCCAGAGGGTTTCCATTAAGAGAGGGAGACATACTGAGTCCAGGATCCCGCAGTGCCATTACCTGTCTAGGAGATTCCTGCCGCTGGCCCAAAGCTGTGGACGGATTTGTGTATGTACCTTACATCATGTCCACATTATATGGTAAGTAAGTATAAGGTCTCTCTATGAAACTGGATGATGCACTGTAAAAAATGCTGGGTTCCACACAATTTCTTCATGTTGTCACAACTCAAATCGATTAAGTTAAGCGTTTTTACAAATTTAAGTAGATTGAACATAAAATAATGAGGTTGTCCCAAAAAAAACTAACTAATTTTGTTGTTTTAACTCAAATTGATTAAGTTAACTTAATAGTTTTTACAAATTTAAGTAGATTGATCATAAAACAGGGCGGCGTGTTGGCTCAGTGGTTAGCACCGTCACCTCACAGGAGGAAGGTTGCTGGTTCGAGCCCCGGCTGGGTCAGTTGTAATTTCTTTGTGGAGTTGGCATGTTCTCCCCGTGTTCGCATGGGTTTTCTCCGGGTTCTCCAGTTTCCCCCACAGTCCAAAGATTGAATAAGCTAAAATTGGCTGTAGTATATGTGTGTGAATGGGTGTGTATGGATGTTTCCCAGTTCTTGGTTGCGGCTGGAAGGGCATCCGCTGCATAAAACATATGCTGGATAAGTCTGCACTGTGGAAATCATTCCGCTGTGGCAACCCCTGATTAATAAAAGGACTAAGCCGAAGCAAAATGAATGAATGAATGAATGAATGAATGATCATAAAACAATTAAGTTGTCCCAAAAAAAAAGAAAGAATTGTGTTGTTTCAACTCATTTTATTTAGTTTGAACAAGTTCCAAACATAATTTTTGAGTGTGGTAAAGTGAGTCCATACGTCATTGTTCTGAATGATTTGATTTGTCTATCCAACAGATGATATGGACAGAATCACGATAGAAACAGGGATGCTGGACATTTCCTCGGCAACCTGTGTGAAGTTTGTCCCTCGCACACATCAAGCAAACTTCCTCAATATTCAGTCTAGATATGGGTGAGTCCAATGGATTCATTTAAAAAAAGTCATTTAGTAATGTCCTTTTTTCTTCCTGGAAAGATCTGTATTCACATTTTAAATTGATAACTATTATATGAAATCTATCTATTGTACACTGTTAAGAATTTCCTGTATAATCTACAGTACCATACTGGCAGCAGTTCGCCAGTAATTTATTGCAAATCAATTACAGCAAAATGCTATACTGTATTTACATTTACAGCACCATTAATCTTGCTCTGCATGCATATGTATGTACAGTATTGTATACAGGAGGGGTTCTCAAACTCAGTTCTGGAGGGCCAGTGTCCTGCAGATTTTAGCTCCAACTTGCCTCAACACACCTGCAAGGATGTTTCTAGAAAGCCTAGTAAGAGCTTGATTAGCTAGACCAGGTGTGTCTGATTGGTAACTAAACCCCTGGTATATAGTACTGTATATTGCATAGGGTTGTCGCGATACCATTAATTCATCTTAGGAGACTATACCAGCTGGAGTATCCCGATACCAAGTAGTATTGTGATACTATAATTCATAACTCAAATTATAAAGAAAATTGTCAGAAATACTATATTTTACATGTTATAATAGACCTACTTGTATTTAATTCATAATTACCTTATCATTGAAAAAATTATTATTTGCGCATCACTTAACCTTAAATTTATTCATTCTTTTTGTTTATTTTGTAGCTAACTGACCAACAAAAATACATTAAAACAAAGATACAAATTATACCAAATGAAATTTGTTACAAAAAGAGCATTTTTTCCAACAAAATTAGGCTGTATGAAGACTAAAATTGTTTCAATGTTTCCTGTTGCTATTTTGGGTTTTTCATCTATTGATTTTTTTTTTCAGTCTTATCAGGTAACGATCCAAAGTAATTTAAAATTTCACTTTGTGAGCCGTTCTTTTTAAGAGATTGTCATGGTTGTTGTAGTTACTAAATCATATAGACAGGAACACAAATGAACCGATTCAGATGTGCGTTCGAACTGAAGCGTTAGAAAACGTGCAGCAGGCTACCATAAAATGTGCGAATTCTACCCAGTTTTGCAACCTTAAAGGGCTCCACAGACTATTAAAATAAAATGGTCTATTGTTGCACAAACGTGTGAGCATTTTAGTGACTTTTCCACATTATCTATTGTAGATAGACCATTAATGACGATAGTACCGTTTACAAACTGCAGTGGCACCGCCAGTATTTTGCAGCCATAGTATCGTGATACTACCGTAGTACTGTTAACCGTGCAACCCTATTGTATACAGTAATTTCCACGATGCAACTTTAAAATACAGTAACATACTGCATAGCCATCCTACAGTAAAATACAGTTCATATTACAGTTAAATACTGTGTAATTGACAAAAATCGTTAACTGTACGTTGTTAAAACTATGTTAAAATTTGTTGACAAGCCTGTAGCTTGTGGTTCACATGCATTTTCTGTTTATTTTGACTTTTGAAGTGCATTATGGGACCTTGATCTTGTGATGCTGGAAACTGAAAATTGAACTCTGCAGATTAAAAGAGTGACTTATTATAAATTTGATTGGTTTTATGTGAAATAATATATACAGAAATGAATCCGTATCATAACAGAAAAGGCACTGGCAGCTCATTATTAGTTTTTGTCCCATAATGACCAACCCAGACAATATATAATTTCAAAATACAACAAAATATTAATAAAAGTTACTTTGCTAAACTTTTCAACATCAACAATTCTCAAAAAAAGAGATCAAGATGTCATAATGTAAATTGAAAGAGAGAAAAAATGGAAAAGCCAATATATCAAGCTATGGAAAAGCATCTGATCTTTTGAACTTTCTATTCATCAGAATAAATATTGCTCTTTACAAATGATATATTTTCCAGCAAAAAAAAGTATTTGAATGCTCCATTTATTCATTCACTAATAAATGTTCATAAATTAAGACACAAAATCGATTACTGGAGAAGTACGACTTCCAAATGTACACTATGTAACATTAATAAAATTTAAGCGTGTGTATGAATATCTTCAAATTACACATGAATATAACAGTAGTATATATTAGCTTCTACATGGTACTGTACATCCAGTTTAGAGATAAATGGTACATACCTTTAGCACAGGTACCACTGACTTACAGAATTTGTAGCTTTTCCTTTATTAAGTTACTAATTTGACAATTGACTGTTTGTCCCATCAGCTGCTGGTCATATTTGGGAATGACAGGAGGCAGTCAGACGGTCTCTCTGCAGTCTCCAGGCTGCATGTGGTCAGGAGTGGCGTCCCATGAGCTCATGCATGCTCTGGGCTTTGTACATGAACAGTCCCGCTCTGACCGTGACCGCTACGTTTCCATCCTGTGGGAAAACATCATTGAGAGTGAGTTAATGTATCATCCAGCAGTGCTGTAATTATTTGAGCTGAGGTGTCCGGTGTGATAGTCATGTGTGCGGTTTCTTTCATACAGATCAAAGACACAACTTTAGAAAGTATGAGACCAACAACCTCAATACCGCATATGACTACAGTTCTGTCATGCATTACGGGAGGTGAGTATTGGAAATCTAGTGTATAATGTGCGCACTAATAAAACTTTTAAAGGGTTAGCTCACCCAAAAATGAAAATGCTGTTATTATTTACTTACCGTCATGTTTTTTCAATCTCCTGAGACATTTGTTTATCTTCAGAACAAAAATTAAGATATTTGACCCTCCAAAGACAGCAACGATCACGAGATGTTTGTGAAGTCCAAAAAAGGAATTCCGTGTAATCTTAGTGGCATATACAGTAAGAAGCTCCAAGAACAATTTTGTTCACCAAAAAAAAAGCTAAATATGACAGAAAAGTTATTTTTACAGGGTTTTTTTGATACATAAAAATGTTCTTGGAGCTTCATGTGATTATATTTGAACTTCTGAAGTCAAATGAGATGTTTTGACAATGTTTTTGATTCTTTTTCTGGACGTTACTGTCTATGGAGAATGAGAGAGCTCTCAGATTTATTCTAAAATGTCTTAATTCAAAGATGAACAAGGGTCTCGGGGGATTGGAAAGACATAAGGCTGAGTAATTAATAACAGAACTTTCATTTATGGATGAACTAACCCTTTAAGTTGAGACAATTTGGTAATTTAAAGATTTTGTGTATCATAGTTTTTTTTTTCCTAATGTAAAAAAACATGCTATAAACATCTTTAAGTGTTTCTTTTGTCTCACTTTATCAATGTGTTCAGGTAAATTTCAATTACAGCACATTTTTAAAGGCTGTTTTCTTAAAATGAGAGACTTTCAGCAACACTTACATATAACAAACAACAAAGTTTGACTTAAACCACATTTCGTGTTACTAAGAAATGCCAAAAATATATTTTTTCTGGCTTTTCTGAGTATTTGGAATAAAAGAGATTCCCCAAATCACTTTCACAAAGACCTACTTCTAATTAAAATGAAGACTCTAATTGAACCTGACTTCCTCTATTGTTCAGATTGTTGCGCTAGAGATGTATGCAAATCTGTGCATGTTTAATCAATTAATGCCTCATTTACATTTCTAAACACAACATTTTAATTAGTCTTAGTTAACTGTTGGGAAGTATGGGGTTAAATATTATTAGCAACATTTTTTTTTATTCTATATTCACCTGCAGTGTTTTGCCTTAACACTCAAAATTGTATTATAAATTAAAGGGGACCTAATCCCTGCAGGCACAGGACGTCAACATGACGTCATATTGACGTTGTACCCCAACGTCGTGGGGACATTGGTTTTTGTTTGGAAAAGAAAATCAGGTTGACGTCAAAACCCAACGTCAGGTTGACGTCAATGTCCAACCTATAATCAACCTAAAATCAACCAAATATCAACGTCAAATCATGTTACACCTTGATGTTTTGTGGACGTTACCACTACGATAGATTGCACTATTATGTTTTTCTCTTCTTTTTCATTCTTTTATAACCTGTTTTAACACATTTTTATCTGTTTTTATTTGTTTTTTTTATTAACTGTTTTTATTTCTTCTTATTCTTGTCTCATTTATTCCTGTTTATGTAAAGCACTTTGAATTGCCACTGTGTATGAAATGTGCTATATAAATAAACTTGCCTTGCCTTGCCTTACGACATCTATAAGATGTTGGATTTTGGTCACTTTCCAACACAACCAAATATCAAAGTAATTTGATGTCGTTATTGACGTCAAAAAAAGATTGTCCTTAGACTCTGGCTAGACATTGAATTTTAGTCACCTGACGTCATGACCTAAATCTAACCTAATATTAATGTCTTATGATGTCGTGTGCCTGCTGGGATACCCCTTTACAAGATGTAAATTAAGTCTCTGACTTCCTTAGAGTGAGTATGTGACATTTCAGCTCAAAATACCCAGCAGACAACGTTTGAGACTGATACTTTTAAGATTTGATCCAAAACATGCCTTTTTGGTATTTGTACCTTTAAATTTAAGCACTAAACAAAAGCTGATGCAAACACACAGGTATGCCTTCTCAGAGGACGGGGGGCCCACCATCATTCCTAAACCAGACCCTTACATTCCCATTGGCCAGAGAGACGGACCGAGTATTCTGGACATTCACAAAATAAACATCTTGTATAACTGTGGTAAGGACTAGATTCACTTTTATTAACATAGTTTTCTATATGCTTGACATCTGTTGATGTGTTTTTGCTTATGTCCAACAGGTGGCCTTGTGTGAAACATCATTGATGAGAGTAGATCCACCAAGACAACATCATAAATTTAAACCTCACATTTCCTTCTCATTTAAGTGTTATGAGAAGTCCAGAATTATGTGAAAATGTATGTTTTCAGATAAGACATGATATACTCAGATGTTGATCATGATCCCCAGAAAACTGGAACTGCTTTTGGACTAATGACAAATTGTATAAAAGTATCCAAAATGAAAGGTTTTTAAAAATGCATGCTTTGTATTCATGTTGGTTTGTTGTCATTTTGAAATGTATTTATTATAGTTTAAATGATTAAACCTTAATTCTTTATGTTGTGGTAGAGGTCAAAACTATAGTAAATGAAGTATTTTTTTTTACTAAAACATATGTTATGCTTAATGAAGATGATTATGTCACCCATGTTTTGACATTTATTTTCCCAAAAGTTTTATAAAACATTAAAGTAGTCAGATTGCTTGCATTTAATATGCTTTCTATGAAATCCCTTTTTGTGAGTTTAGTTTTGAGCAGACAACAAAACAACATCATTGTTTTTGACCTACAGTTGAGGTCAGAATTATTAGCCCCCTGTTTATTTTTTCCCCAATTTCTGTTTAACGGAGAGAAGATTTCGTCAACACATTTCTACACATAATAGTTTTAATAACTCATTTCTAATAACTGATTTATTTCATCTTTGCCATGATGACAGTAAATAATATTTTACTAGATATTTTTTAAGACACTTCTATACAGCTTAAAGTGACATTTAAAGGCTTAACTAGGTTAATTAGGTTAACTAGGCAGGTTAGGGTAATTAGGCAAGTTATTGTATAACGATGGTTTGTTCTGTAGACTATCGAAAAAAAACATAGCTTAAAGGGGCTAATAATTTTGTCCTTAAAATGTATTTTTTTTTATTAAAAACTGCTTTTATTTTAGCCGAAATAAAATAAGACTTTCTCCAGAAGAAAAAAATATTATTAGACATACTCTGAAAATTTTCTTGCTCTGTTAAACATAATTTGGGAAATATTTAAAAAAGAAAAAAAAAATCAAAGGGGGGCTAATAATTCTGACTTCAACTGTATATATGCATTAATCATACTTTTCAAAAATAAAAAAGTATTTTAAAATATATTTTCATTGTAATTTATTTTAATATTAACAATTGTAGTTTTTATTATTGTTTATATGAATTGCTCGTTCATAAACATCATTAGGTATCATGGGCAGCCATAACATGTCACATTTTTAAACTGAATTAATAGATCTGCAGGGTTCCTTTCATAAAATATCACCCTAAATTATAAATTCACAAATTATGACATTTGATTTTAGCACTGGTATATTTAAGATTGAGCATCATTATCTTCACTGATACAATGAACATGAGAATAAATCCCATTACAGACCAGTCATGCTTTGATCTTGAGTCACATTTATGTGTCATTTTGTAAGATCATTCAAAACATGACAGAAATGTAAAAAACTCTTGTTTTTAAACACATTTAACAAACTTCTGCCAAAAACTATTGATGATTTTTACCTCTAATGTGCACTCTTGTGTTGAAAACCCCTCTTAATGGACATCCTTGACCTTCCCCTCCGTCGTCTCTTTCTGCGAATTCTTGCAGTCCCCTTTGGCTTTTCACTGTCCAGAGTGAGCAAACTCCTCAGAAAGCTGAAGGAGAGGTAGAGAGACAGATATGCCAGGAAAAGATAACAAGACCATATAATCAACATGCCATCCAAAAAATAATTAAAAATCAAAACATCAAAGAAGTGATTCACATTTTTCTGTCTTCAAATACTGTACAGATATTGAACTGATAACCTGAAATGAGCTGCAACTCTGCGTCTTGTCTAATTCAAGTAGTCTAATCAGCTTACACTAGATTAGATACTCTCACCTATCTTTAATTATTATGACTTAGCAAAATCCCTACAGACTAGACTTAACTTTGACACTATTGTTAGACCTTAACAGTCGAATTTTGTACTAAAAAATGCATGCAGCACTTCTGAATTCACTCATAAAAGATTTCATATGGTTTTGGGATTCTGAAATGTGTTAGCACAGGTGTCAAACTTACTTCCTAGAGGGCTGCAGCTCTGCACAGTTTAGTTCCAACTCTATTTAAACACACCTGATCAAACTAATTGAGTCCTTCAGTCTGGTTTGAAACCTACACAGGAAATTTGCCAGTGTACATTTTACACCACAGGTGTTGAATTTACCCCTTTTCTGGTGTATATACGAGTCCCACCAGCCAAGTGCCCAGGCTACACTTTCAAAAGTGTTGAATAAATGCACCTCTGCAGTGTAAAATATTCTACACTTGGGGTGTAAAAATGCACATCACGTTAAACATTTTTAACACCAGCAGGGCAAATTGCCCAGTGTACATATAGCTCCAGAGGTGTTAAATTACACTGGTGCATATACAAGTCATATACAGTGTAGAAGTTACACTTTTAAAAAAGTGTTGACTATATACACTTAAGCAGAGTAAATAATTTTACACTAAGAATGCAAAAACTGTTTACTAGATCAAATGCTCTATCACCACTGCCAGGTCATTAGCTGAAATTAAATTTTTCTTTAAACTGACTTGAGTAAAATTTAACATTTTCCCCACATGAAATTCACAAAGAAAAGTGTATATTTGAATGTTTTAACACCCTGGAATAATAATAATAATAATAATAATAATAATAATAATAATAATAATAATAATAATAATAATAATAATAATATAAAATGTTGACACTCTTTTCTTTTGCATTACCAAAATGAGTGTTTAAGCGTTTTATTTACCCCCATCAGTGTTAAAAACAGTATATGTACACTTGGATTTTAACAGTATAACACTACAGGGGCTTACATCAAAAATTCAACACCTCATAATTTGGTGTGTACAGGTAAGTGTGTTGAAACTATATGCAACTGAATGCAGGGCTGTGGCCCTCCAGAAACTGAGTTTGACACCCCTGGTGTAGAGGAGACACTTTGCTATCCCATGAGGACACAGCAGATTTGTGAATGGTGGTGAATAACATAATCTCATGTCTGGATTACATTCACACTAAATAATATACTTTTACTTTTCAACAAAGTAATTACTTGTTCAGAAAATGTGTATCTCAAAGAGAGTATGTGATTTTGTCAGAAGCCACATGCCATACTGTGAATGTTTAAAGCTCTAATTAATAGATCAAAATACAGTAAAATAGTAATTTTGTGAAATATTTATTCACATTATTTTATTAGTTATGTTTATTAATTATGTTTTTATTAAGTCTTTAAACCTTCTTTATTTTTTACTTTTTTATTTTATCCAAGACTGGCATAATTTTCAAAATATATATTTTTTGGTGTTGGGTGAATAATGAATAAACAATGACAACTTGCAATTTTCTGTCCTGTATTAAAACATAATCAAAATATGGTTCTTGATGGTTTTAGAAAAAAAGATTAGAATATGTATAATTTTGATAAATTAAAGGGTTAAAATGTGCTTAACTTTTTTTGCTTAAACATACATTTAATTTAAATACACATTTTTGCATAAAATGTTTATATGTATGTTTTCTGTACTAAAATAACCTATACTTAATAACTTATCGAAATGGAACTTTTGAAATGATTTAGATAAAATATATTTGTATGTAAATCGACGATTATACCCTCTCCTCCCTTTTGTTTTATTTATTTCAATTTTCTCTTGTTTAATCCTTCTTGTTAAGCCATGTGAAATTCTTTAAGTTGTAAAATGAAACTGCACATGCTAGCATTTAAAAAGACAGAGAGAGAAACTTCCGTCTAAACTATATTATTTAAAGTAGCCTGCCCATTAATTGTATTTTATTAACGTCTACCCCAGCCTTCACAGTAGTGTAAAAATATGAATTATTGTTGTACACTGTCACAAAAAAGATGCTCTATACCAGTGTTTTTCAATCACGAACATGGAGGACCACCAGCTCTGCACATTTTCCATGTCTTCTTAACCAAACACACCTGATTTAGATCATCAGCTCATTAGCAGAGACTGAAAGACCTGTAATGAGTGTTACAGACCAAGCAGACATCCAAAGCATATAGTATTGGTGGTCCTCCAGGTCAGGAACGTGGTTGAGAAACACTGCTCTATACTGATGTGAATATCCGCAGCTGATTCCATCTAATCTTTACCGTCTTCAGGGTAGAGTTTAGTGACTCCTGCTGGTCCAGTGAATATCCACAGCACGGTGTCAAGCGAGTGTCTCCCAGTCGCGTGGTGACGCTGTTCACACGGCTCGCATTGGCGCACGCGGGCTGCTGCTTATTCAAAACACTCGACTTTACAGTTTCAAATCCGGATGCTCCCGGAGAGCAGAAAAACACACATATTTGAGTCTTTGCGTCTTATACAGCAGTACGTAAATGGTCACAATGAAGTAATCGGCATTTTCACAAGTAAGCTACTACTTTATATTTGCACTTTAACAAGCGAATAGAGTTACGCGTGAAATGTTATTATTTAGATTCGCCTTTGTATGGGACATACATATTTATACCTGAATCAGATATTGATATCTGAATTAGATGCAGTCACACTGAAATTCTCCCGTACTGTAACGTAATAATGACTGAATAAACGAAGTAAAGTCTGTGTCTTAATAGAGCTATCAAATCACACTGCTATATCATGGTATTTAAGCTGCATTTAAACTTTAATACAATATGCTGTGGATGATCACTTTCTGCTGGAAAGATATAAAGATGGTTTGCTAGTACTTCATAATAGATATTAGATACAAAAAAAGTATGTTCCAGTAAGGCAACAAACTGCTAACAAAAAAACTATTTTTTTTCATGATATACCTGTCAGATTTTGATCTGTTTGAAAAGTGTTTACACGGACCGTTATGTAACAACAACTTCCAAAATGCGCTCTTAATTGAAAATCCGAATTATGGCGTGAAAAACAGAAGTTCACAAAGTTCCCTTCTGTAAAGACAGTTTACTTTGTCAAAACAAATATATAAACAATACTTTTTAACCTGAATTTATCCATTCAGTGTTCAGATTTGCGTGCTAAAATGTTTTTAAAATTTGTAGAAAACTTGTGATATAAAAATGCTTTGAATACTGAATATAATCAATCAGCTGTAAAATATAGTGATGGCTATTAGTTATTGATTTTTCTTTTTCACCTACATTTTTGCCTTAAATGGATAGTTTACCCAAAACTGTACATTTATCCAATATTTACTCACTCAAGTGGTTTCAAAACTTTATCCATTTCTTTGTTTTGTTGAAGACAAAAGATTTTGAAGAAAGCTGAAGAAAGCTGAAGGTAGGAAAAACAAATGCCATTGAGGTCAGTGGAGGTTTCCAGCATTTTTTTAAATAAATTCTTTTATTCATTCATTCATTCATTTTATTTTCGGCTTAGTCCCTTTTTTAATCTGGGGTCGCCACAGCGGAATGAACCACCAACTTATCCAGCATTTGTTTTACGCAGCGGATGCCCTTCCAGCCACAACCAACACTGGGAAACACCCATGCACTCTTTCACACACATGCACTACGGCCAATTTAGCTTATTCAATTCACCTGTACCGCATGTCTTTGTACTGTGGGGGAAACCGGAGCACCCAGAGGAAACCCACGCAAACACGGGGAGAACATGCAAACTCCACACAGAAATGCCAACTGGCCCAGCCAGGGTTTGAACCAGCGACCTTCTTGCTAAGAGGCGATCGTGTTACCCACCGCGCCACCGTGATGCTCTATATTTTTTTATTCTTTTATTTTCAACAAAAGAAAGAAACTCAAACAATTTTGAAACAAGTGGAAGGTAAGTAGCTGATAGCAGAATTTAAATTGTTGGGTGAACTATCCCTTTAATGTATGTTGTCAGCAGGGATGCTTTAATCAGGATTTTTGCAGCCAATACCATGTACCGATACCATGTCATGGTGATCGGCCGATACAGAAAACCAATTCTGATGCTTTAAGCTTTATAAAGCATAAAACACATTTCCCCTCTAAGTATGATACTTAAGTGGAGTTTCTCCTTACCTAAGAGAATAAATTAAAGATGATGCATATAATCCCTTAAACGCATCTCTTATAACCATTTCATGTGAACATGTCATGGCCAGAAGCAGCTTTACCGAAAAAAATAGAAAGTGACTAACAAAGCAATTTGGAAACATTGCAAATGATGGAAGAAGAATTAAACATGTCGCAATCAAGAAAGTTTGGAGCGCATATTTGATGCAAAAGTTAAAAAACACACCTATAAATCCATTAACTCTTTACTAACAGGCCTATAAACTACTGTTTATTGCAGTAAGTAGTGTATTTTACAAGAAGTTATAATAGTTTCAAGAATAGAATTCAAGCAAGTAGTGCATCACGTTATCTTTTATAATTGATTTTATTATTATTTTTTGCAGCTGATGGCTGAATATGGAATCAGAACTGTTGATTGGCTGGCAGGAGGAGAGGGCGGAGCTGAGGGCGGAGCTTTCACATCTGCAGGATGAATTGGCTGAGAGTAGAGCGGAGAGGGAGGAGCTTGATTCCCGAGCTCAAGCTTTGACTGACAGGGTAAGGAGGAGTCGGTTGTCCATCAATAACTTGTGCGATCCATCAGCAACAGAGAGTACACATGCTAAAATGATGAACTCTCTGTGTGTTTGTGCTGCTCAGCTGTCTCAGACGCTGGACCCTTCTCTGTCATCATCAGTGCGTCTGGATGAAGAGCAGAGAGAATGGAGGAAGAAGCTCAGAGAGGGCAGAGAGAGAGAAGCCAGACAGGCTCTGCTCATCCATAAACTTCAGCACAAGGTGTGAAACCACACAAATACAATCATGCAATTCTATACATACAGTTGGCGTCAGAATTATTTACCCCCCTTTGAATTTTTTTTCTTTTTTAAATATTTCCCAAATTATGTTTAACAGAGCAAGGAAATTTTCACAGGATGTCTGATAATGTTTTTTCTTCTGGAGAAAGTCTTATTTGTTTTATTTTGGCTAGAATAAAAGCAGTTTTTAATTGATTAAAAGCCATTTTAAGGTCAATATTATTAGCCCCTTTAAGCTAATTTTTTTTGATAGTCTACAGAACAAACCATCGATATACAATAACTTGCCTAATTACCCTAACCTGCCTAGTTAACCTAATTAACCTAGTTAAGCCTTTAAATGTCACTTTAAGCTGTATAGAAGTGTCTTGAAAAATATCTAGTAAAATATTATTTACTGTCATCATGGCAAAGATAAAATAAATCAGTTATTAGAAATGAGTTAATAAAACTATTATGTTTAGAAACGTGTTTTAAATATCTCCTCTCCGTTAAACAGAAATTGGGGAAAAAAATAAACAGGGGGGCTACTTATTCAGGGGGGCTAATAATTCTAACTTCAACTGTATATGGTGCATAAGTTTTATTAAACAGATATGTTTATCAAAATAATATTTTAGTCACCAAATAATACCTTGATAATGTACACCAGATAATGCATTTAAATTCATGCTATATATATATATATATTTTTTAAATGCTAGTTTTGCCATTAATGTTGTGCCATCTAGACCAGTCACTACAACCAACAACACAATCACTAAGCTAAAAAAATAAATAAAAATTGCATGTCAGTGCTTAATTAGCCTGTCCATTTAAGAGGACCAATCACATCTCAGCTATTAACAAACAGTCCCTCACTGGTAATTAATGTGCTGACACATGTGTATGTATAAGGTGTTGGATTACAGGGCTCGCTGTCAGGCTCTGGAGCAACAGGCTGTCGGTGAAGAACAAGAACTGAGGATCCGAGAGGTGAGACAAAACAACAAGCCTCACTATTTTCCCAGAGAGCTGTGAGCGTCACATTAATAACCTTCATTTCACAGAGGATACTGCGAGATGAACGCAGTGACACGCTGGAGAGCACCCTCATCAGGCTGGAGGAGGAACAGCAGAGGTGTGTAATATAGATGCTATTGCTGCGTCCCAATTCGCATACTTATACTACGACCTAAAAGTATGTACTTTTTTTGTGGAGGAAAAATATATACTTTTGAGTGAGTAACAGAAAAGTATGCAAGCTTTGGGACATACTACTTCCTCGTTACACAGATTGTTGTGTTGCTTAGTTAGAGCCCTGTCAATCATCCACATTTCTGTCGTATTTAATTTCCTACCTTATTGGAGAAGCAGCAGCAGGATAATCTCCCATTCACGAGTCTTTTATGCAGAGAAATCTCCTCAGGTCTTTGGATAATTCTGCATTCAGACAGTAATGTCCAAACACATCTTTATATAAGTTCAGTATTGTTGTTGCAGATGAAATATAACACAGACAACGCTATTTAAATATTCTCCAGTGGGCTAGATATTAATTAACAGTCATACAAACATCTTTACCGATGCCTCTCTGCTTGACGGTTGGTCTCGCGCGTCCATCATGTTTGTAGTTTGTTTACACTTTTCACCCGCGTTTTGTAGTTCTAATCGATTTCACGTCCAACGCGCAATGTACTGTGGGCAATATCAGCGGTTGGAGTATGGACGCTTCTACACTTAAAATTTTGACCGGAAATAGTAAAGTTTTTGGCATACTCTTTTCAACATACTATGATTTGGGACATACTAATTCTATTTTCACATACTATTTAGGACAGATAGTATGCGGTTTGGGACGCAGCATGTGACATCAGTGCAGTGTTGGGTGTAATCGGTTACAAAGTACCTAGTTACTGTAACTAAACAACATTTCCACTGAAATAGTGAAGGGATTACTTTTCCTATCTTTAGTAATTTTATTACTGTTGCTTAAAGACACAATTATTGTGATTTATTTATTTTTTTTCATTAAAATAACTCTCATCTGTCATTTCACTGATAAATGTGTCTCTCATCAGCAGTTACTTTTTGCTTTAAAAGCTTTCAGCTTTAGGACTTATTCAGACCGAACATTTGCTTCTAAAAACATGAGACTTTTTACAGTCAAAAAGTTATTAGTAGAAGAAATTGTTGTCTTTAAAAAAGCGCAGCGTAGAGCAGGAGGGTATCCGGACACAGCCACTGAGTGCCTGTAAACAGAAACTTGCAATGGTTGCCCCACCTCTGAGCTCTTTTGATTGGTCCGCTGCTGTGGGACTGACAGTGATGAGCTGCATGTGAAAGTTGAAGTTTATAAATTTGAGCTTCAAAATACTCGAGCATAACAGTCACACTGAAGGTCTGTTAAGTGTGTTTTAACATGGAAAAACAATAGAAAATAGCATAATCGTATGGAAACGCATGTTCTGTATGAGCTGCCCCTTACTCTGTTTCGTACTACTATGATTTAAAGTTTTGAATACTTTAACTCATCCATGAATATGATTTTGGTCCCATAGGATGTAATGAAGACAACAACTCCTATGATTACACAATCAGTTATGGCACCTTTCTTTGCTGTGAATACGTGCCCTATAATGGCGAAAAATATATACTGTGCCTTCTGTATAAATATATTCAGAGAAGCAGAGTAATTGGATTTTTGCTCATACAAAATATTTTTTGCATAACTTGGTTTTTCAACTAAAAACGGTTAGATTTGACTGACTATTGCATATGCTCGAGAAACATTGAATTGACCAAGAAATTAATGACAATACATGGTATGCATGAAATATTGTGTCATTTTTGAAACACTTGACTTTTTTGATGCATATCATATTTAAAATTTCTTAAGTGTTACATTTTTTACTAAAGGTAATTTGCTATGCGGCGAGATTTATAGGGATTTTGAGTAGTATTTTGATTCAAGTAATTAAATGACATTCGAGACAGTAAATAGAAAAGTCATTTAAAACAGTTGAAGTATTAATGACGTTTTTGAAGTGACTTTCTAAACACATTGCATGCCATTATTGAGTTGAGTGTTTGTTGACTGGAGCAGGAGTTTGGGGCTGTCGGAGGTCAGCACTCTCCTGCGGAGCCAGCTGAGCCAATCAACTGAAGCTAATGAAGCCCTGAGGGACGACCTGCGAAAGCTGACAGCTGATTGGTCCAAAGCTGTGGAGGAGGTGGTGCAGAAGGAAATCGAATGGCAGAAAGAGAAAGAGGTGAGGATGGGAATTACATGTATTTGTTGTTTGATTGTTTTGAGCTCGCTTCCTATGTATCAAAGGCTACACATCTACTCATTTATACATTCATTTTATTAGGTACACCTAACTAGTACTGGGTTGGACCCCCTTTAGCCTTCAGAACTGCCTTAATCCTTCATGGCATAGATTCAACAAGGTATTGGAATTATTCCTCAGAGATTTTTCGTCCATATTGACATGATAACATCACGCAGTTGCTGCAGATTTCTCAGCTGCACATCCATGATGCGAGTCTCCCGTTCCACCACATCCCAAAGGTTCTTTATTGGATTTAGTTCTGGTGACTGTGGAGCCCATTTGAGTACAGTGAACTCATTGTCATGTTCAAGAAACCAGTCTGAGATGATTCGCACTTTATGAGATAGCGTGTTATCCTGCTTGAAGTAGCCATCAGAAGATGGGTACACTGAGGTCATAAACAGATGGACATGATCAGCAACAATACTCAGATAGGCTTTGGCGTTGACACGATGCTCAATTGCTACTAATGAGTCCAAAGTGTGCCAAGAAAATATTCCCCACCATTACACCACCACTGGCAGCCTGAACCATTGATACAAGGCAGGATGAATCCATGCTTTCATGTTGTTGGTGCAAAATTCTGACCCTACCATCCGAATGTCGCAGCAGAAATCGAGACTCATCAGACAAGGCAACGTTTTTCCAATCTTCTATTGTCTAATTTTGGTGAGCCTGTGCAAATTGTAGACTCAGTTTCCTTTTCTTAGCTGACAGGAGTGGCACCCAGTGTGGTCTTCTGCTGCAGTAGCCCATTTGCCTCAACGTTGGACATGCTGTGCGTTCAGAGATGCTCTTCTGCGTATCTAACGGGTGGTTAAGTTACTGTTGCCTTTCTATCAGCTCGAACCAGTCTGACCATTCTCCTCTGACCTCTGGCGTCAACAAGGCATTTGAGCGCACAGAACTGTAAATCCTAGAGATGGTTGTGCGTGAAAATCCCAGTAGATCAGCAGTTTCTGAAATACTTAGACCAGCCCGCCTGGCACCAACAACCATGCCACATTCAAAGTCACTTAAATCACCTTTCTTCCCCATTCTGATGTGCAGTTTGAACTGCAGAAGATCATCTTGACTATGTCTACATGCCTAAATGCATTAAGTTGCTGCCATGTGATTGGCTAATTAGATACTTGTGTGTACTAGGTGTACCTAGGTGTACCTAAGTGGCCGGTGAGTGTGTGTGTGTGTGTGTGTGTGTGTGTGTGTGTGTGTGTGTGTGTGTATATATATATATATATATATATATATATATATATATATATATATATATATATATATATATATATATATATATACAGTGTAACAAATACATAAACATTGAAAATACAGAGTTTTTTACTGCTTATCGCAATTCAACTGAAAATACTGATATGATTTTTGACCATATTACAGTCGATAGTCAGTCGATATTTTGGCATTATGGGTATTACCATAGAAACTAGATTATTTCAGGTTCCAGGCATGTAAAAGAAGCAGAATCGCACTGAAATGGCATAATTACTGTAATTCCAATGTGCCGCTTTAAATGCAGTTGTCACTTGTGAAATTTGCAGCGCATATATGACCTTACAAGCAGGTTCATGACCATTCGGTAGTTGCTTAGCGATGGCTACGTTTTTCTCAGATAATTTGTTTCAGTGCATTAGGGAACGTGTGGTATTATATTGTCACCAGGCAACTGTGCAGTAAAACACAAAGTTCAGTGTTTGGATCCTCCATTAGTGGATAGGTGTAAAAATATATTTATGTGTGTTTCACAGTCTAAAAAATATAGAAATTTGTTTTTTCCATATGAATAGAATATTTTAGCTTGTGTTCTGTTAAAATAAAGATTGCATTCAGTCATTTTTCACAAACATGTTCAGCAACGCTCCTCATTTGACTAACATAGCTGTTCTTATGCACTGTTGTTGGGTATTATTCAAAGGTTTGTGGCACATTGAATTTACTTGCTCAGGTTTTGTAAATATAGCAGCTAGATGTTGCTTTCTTGTGCTTCCACTGACAGATGCAGACGGATGAGTGTTTATGCCACATGTTTCTGACAGTCTGTAGCCTTCAAAGCAGGAGCACTTACTGGTTTTATATAATATAGAAGCAGTGCTTTATTTCTGAAATGATTCATTTTATTTTGAATACAGGGATTGACAGGCTACATAGGGAAGGAGCACAGCAGGTTGATGACGTTGTGGGGACGCGTGGTCATGCTCAGACGCCAGTGTCACTCTCTGAAGACTGCTACTGACAAGTGAGGACAGATAATCTTATTTATTCTCACAGAAACAGAAATATGGGTGTTTTTGCATTAGGTTAGCTGCAATGGACTACTCTAAGATTTTAATTGCTCTTGTTTTGATTGGTTAAAAGGATAATTCAGCTGACACAAAAAAGGAAAACGCAGTCACTGATATCCATAGTAGGAATACAGTAGAAAATACAGTGGAAATCAATGGCTGTTATTTCCAATATTCTTCAGTATATATTCCTTTGTGTTCAATGGAACAAAGAAACTCAGACAGGTTTGGAACAAGTGGAGAATAAGTAAATGATCAGAGTTTGTTTTATTTTTGAGTGAACTATCCCTTTAATGATTTCTAGTTTTGTTTTGGAATTCTCATACAACACGTTTCCATGAATCCAAGGTCGAAAATGCTGTTCTCATAAGATAAAGGGTTATACAGAGTGCAGCATCTTCTCTCACATTGTTTATTCAAGGATACAGCCTTTCTAAAGCCCCTCCTTTGCAAAAGTGTCCTCTATTATAATTGGTCAGATGGTTCAGTCTTTTGTTTATGGCCTATTACTTAAAGTGTGCATCAGACACCAAAGGCCTGCTGAGCCTATTTATACTAGTATATTAGAATATTGAATTCAAAAGCACTGGATGAAAACATCAAGATGGACATAAAATGAACTATCAGACAATGGACCAATCCTAGGTCCAGCTGAATTGTTATGGATGAAACGAGCTGCAGTGTTTTTTCTCTACTTACAGAAACCTTTTTGCATTGATTGAACACACTTGTTTCCCGTGAAATTATATTTATTTTTCTTCTTGAACACATGGGACGGATTTCTGAAGCATCGTGGGTCACTGAAGACTTGAGAATGATGCTGACAATTCAGATTTCCATCTCAGGAATAATTACCAAATTAAATCTAATAAAAATAAAACATTAAAATATAAAAGTTCTTTTAGGGTAAAGGCACAATCATCCCCTTTCATCAAAGTTGTCCTAAGATTATTGAACAACACTCTTTATAGTCAGAGGACAATTTTGAAAAATGTTCATGATTTATTATGAATGTTGATTAGGTGACACAGTGGCTCAGTGGTTAGCACTGTCGCCTCACAGAAAGAAGGTCACTGGTTCGAGCCCCGGCTGGGTCAGTTGGCATTTCTGTGTGGAGTTTGCATGTTCTCCCCGAGATTACGTGGATTTCCTCCGGGTGCTCCGGGTTCCCCCACAAGTCCAAAGACATGCGATTAGGTGAATTGAATAAGCTAAATTGGCCATAGTGTATGTGTGTGAATGCAAGAGTGTATGGGTGTTTCCCAGTGCTGGGTTGCGGCTGGAAGTGCATCCGCTGTGTAAAACATATGCTGGATAAGTTGACGGTTCATTCCGCTGTGGCAACCCCTGATTGGTAAAGGGACTAAGCCGAAGGAAAATGAATGAATGAATAAATGAATAATGACTACTGTATTTTGCTGACTTGTGTAATTATGTTATGCCTCGTGTGGCTCGGAGAATGAAAAGGGCTAAACATAATTATGACAACCCAATATTTTTTATATTCCCCTGAGATGTTAGCTGCCATAGAAGTGGTGCACTTTATTTACAATAAAGATAAGAAAGGAAAAAATAGTATTTAATCACTCAAAGTATATTTACAATGATGTGCAATAAATGCAAAATAAGCAAACAAATCAATTGAAACAAACTTGATAGAGGGAAAGAAAATAAGCGGTGTCAAATCAAACACCCGCTAACTAAACCCTCCCCATCCCTAAATAACTAAAGAGAAATCTAAAGATAGAAAAATAAATCTACGGCATCACACGCCTCTCACTAAACTGCACTCGTTAGCAAAAACTTACAAAGGGTAGCATCCGCTTCTGACCTAATGGATTAACAAAGAATCAACTACATGTGTGTAAAATGTAAGTCACGTGACGTACTTCAATTTCACTTCCCTTTTAGTAGATTTAAGCAGATTTAGCTTGGACGTTCTGAATAGAGGTACACCAAAAAAAAAAAAAAAAAAAAAACAGAGAACAGGACAGGTATAAAATGTCACACAGAAAGACAGAGCAGTGACAAGAGACAAGGATCCCCCCAGTCTGGTTCGAATCGTCACTGGAGTGCTTAAATGACCCCTATCCTCTTCTGATTGGTCCACTCGTTAAAACTCCGCAAGCCAGTCGGAACACCTAGATTTTAGAAGAACAGCAGACAGCAAATAAAAACGAAAATGGGTGGAGGGAACAACAGAGCATCACCCCCAGGCATGTGACAATTTATATTGTGGCTAATGTTTTGAAGAATGTGCAAATCCAGACAAATAAGCAGTTTTAACTAGTGACTCGGATCATGTCCTGTGTCGCTATGCTAAAAACATCATCCACCCTCAATTTCCAGTTTGGTTTTATAGAAAATGCTATAATAAACTACTTTTTGCCTACTACTACTGCCTTTGTTTGTTGTGAATACAAGCCCTCTAGTGGTGAAAATAACGCTCTTAAGGATATTTTTAGCCAAGAATCACCACGAAAATTGTTTAAAAACATGTTTTAACGCTAAAAATCTTATTTAATTTAATTTTTAAGTTTTCATTTGTTTGTTATTTTTAATTGTATATTTATTAATGTTCTTGCCATGTATTAATGTTGAAATGTTCTTGCCATGAAAATAGCCTTGGTTGCTGACTACCCATGGGACAATAATCGATTTCAAGGTTTACCACGGTTTGGAGTTTTCTGTTATACCGTTCCTAAGGTATATGTAAGGTTTGTTTTTTTTTTCACAGCTATTTTATTTCTTTTTTTAGGGCAACAGTACCTCCAGCAGAAATGAAATCTCCACATCAAAAGCTACTGGTCCAGAATATTTTAAATGTTTCTTAATATAAAATATATTGTGTTCAGTGGGGGAAAAAGTTGTTGTTTTCTACCAAGACATTTAAAAATAACTTAATTTGGAGCAGTAAACACAATACCGTGAAATCGTGATATTTTTATCCAAGGTTATCATACTGTCAGAATTTTATACCGGCCCATGCCTATTGCTGACATGGCATTAATTAAAATAATCATCATCATCATTGTATAAATTCAGCTTTTTTGAGCATAATAAACCTTCAAAAACGATTTATACATGTTCAGTAGTGCATGCAATCTCTAGTCTACACCATCAATTAAATGTGCATGGGTTGTGTTTTTGTGTGGCAGGGACTTGTGGGAGCTAAGAGCAGACTTCTCTCGTATCTCTTCATCTCTCCTCTCTGTATGGGCTTCTCCTCCATCGGCTCCCAAGCTGACCCATAACTCCTCTTTATCCCAGTCCACTTCAGCACAACCCCTCTCCACCACCCAGGGCCCGCTGTCTCTCGATGATCTGAATCATAAACAGACAGACGAGAGGAAGTCGACTGAATTAAAAGCAGACCTCGAGTTCGAAACCCTGGAACTCAGAAACAGGTCACTTCAGGATGCATACTAGGGCTGCATGATATTGGACAAATCTAACATTGCGATATTTTGTTAGTCTGCAAAATAATTACAATCTCACCAGATGACTTGAAGATCTCTATTTGGAAAGAATTGATAATTTTAGATTGATTGGGATGATTCTGTAGGTGTTTGCGTCTGCATTAAATATAATAAACAATTTAAAAGTGTAGATAAATACAATAAAGCAAAGGTTACAATTCAAATAAACTGTGTTTTATTATTTTTCGAGTCTATTCAGGTATAGTAATTGAATAATAAAAATAATTCAATACATTTGAATCATTATTAACATTACTAACGGTACAATTTTTTAAAAATTCCTCAAACATTCACAATCCAAAAATTACATGTAAATGATTAATTATAACACAAACTCAACATTGCATGTCCTGCAATTTGACTATTGATCACTGATCACATTGCAATATTGGTGCTGAAACGATATATTGTGCAGCCCTCATTCATACTTTAATTCCATACTGCAATATTTTGAGTATTTACAGGATGTTTTTGTGGAAATCTGTATTACCTATATGGTTTTAACATCATTCAATACCAAGATCATGTTACATTTAACACATGAATTGCACCATTTTTATATTGATATGCTGGGATTATTATTTTATAGGATCACAGAGCTGAATATGACCATAAAAGCTCTTGAATCTGAACGGGAGAAGCAGGAGGCAGAGATGGAGAGGAGGCACAGGCATGAGATGGAGAGAGAACAAGAGCAAGAGAGGAAGTGGGAGAGACAGATGGAACTGGAGAGAAACTTTGAGTCTGTCTGTCAGGCTGTCAAGACCCTGGTGAGTCAGCATAAATAGAGCATAAAATAAAGCTGGAAGTCGATTAATAAAAAAAAAATTGATTCCCCATTTCTGAGAATCTGGAGCTGAATCCAAAGCTTGGATTTGATTACAAGAGGAATTGATGACTCTTTGAGAGCCTTTTTCAGTTTAAAGCTCCTATAAAATTCATTGATACATTGTTTAAATTGTTCTTTGATAAATCTCCAGAAACAAGCCCACTTAGATTCCTAGAAGCTAACTTTCACTTTCCTTTCATCTTTAAAAACACTTATCATTTAATGGTAAGTATCTAATATACTTTAAACCAGGGGTCACCAACTCTGTTCATGGAGAGCTACCTTCCTGCAGAATTCAGTTCCAACCCTGATCAAACACACCTGAACTAATTAATAGGACCTTAAGCAGCACTTGATAATTACAGACAGGTGTGTTTGCTCAGGGTTGTCAGGGGTGGGTGGGGGTTTTTTTTTGGGTGGGGGGTGGGGCGGTTTGTATTGGGTCTGCAGCGCGATGCGGCCCAACGCAGCGTGGCTGTTTAGACTCACACTGACACAAGGAGTCATGGTCTTTTAATGACAGCAGTAAATAACTGAGCAACTATTTGAACTGTACATTAAATTATGAATTATAACTTAACATTTATTTTATATCTTTTTTATTCACAAACTGTGCAGCTTTTGTCACTGCAATGTATCTTTATAGGCTAAGAATAGTATCTTTATAGGCTAAGAATATTTCCTTAGCCTCTTGGTATGGAAAGTAAGAAATGTCTGCCCATTTATTGAGACATTTATTAAACATGTCTCTTATAAAAATTTAGATGTGAACATGTCATGACCAGAAGCATCTTTACAGAAAATAATTCATCCATTCATTTTACTTCAGCTTAGTGCCTTATTTATAAGGGGTCACCAAAGCAGAATGAACCGCCACAGAAAAATGACAAACAATGCAATTTGGAAACATTGCAAATGATGAAAGATGAAAATTAGTTCAAATGCACATCTATAAATCTAATACTTCCCTACTAAAAGGAACTAGACCCATAAACAACTACTTATAGCAATTCGTGTATTACAAGAAGTTATATTATTAAATATTTATGTTAAAAAAAGTTTTATCTAATAATTCTAGCCAGCTTTTTGTGAATTTGTAATATTGTCAAAAACACAGAACTTTCAGTTGTTATATGTAAAAAGGCCTAAATACATGCAGGACCATTCAAATATTTTGCTCATCTCCAACTATTGACAGCAGGGGGGGATTTGCACTCGCGATATCTTTACTGCTCTATTCATTTAACCTATCAAATGTAATGTTTAGACCATCACTGTGCCTCTTGCGATCTGTTCACTTGCTCATTCTCTCTCGTCGCCATGATTTCCGGGTATTTTAATTCATTTTGGGGGATCACAGAGCCGGTATGAATTTGCGGAAGACACGCAGAGCTTCCGGGAGAGGTCATAAAAAGACACTAGATTATATAGCTCCACTCGCATCACTGCATGGGATGTGTGCGATGTATCTGAAGAGCGGGGAGGGATGCGGGTTTTTGGTTTTGGTCAAGTAATGAACAAAGTAATAGGGTTAGACAAACCATATTTTTTTACCAACAACACACAAGCCTCTCTTACAAATGAGCACTGGAGTTATGATCACCTGACCTATGGTTTCTGTGCGGTACTGCCAAAAGTGCCAGGAGTAAAAATGTTACTAATTACCCCACCTGCGAGGCAAGTTGTAACAGACAGGGGGTTAGTTGTAGCATGTCCTTATAAAGGCAGATTTTACGCAATTAATTTAAATTCAATTTACTTTAAATAGTAGCAATATTTCCTCAGTAATAGACTCATTTCTTTTTTATTCTACATAGCACAGTATGTTTATTTATTTATTTGTTTATTGGATAAAAAAATTTGAATCTATTTGCATTATTATCAATTTATCCATTATTATACAATACATTTATTTGCATTATTAGCAATAAAATATTTTTTTTCTATTAAAACAGTATTTTCTGTTAAAAAACATTTTTATTTAAAAAGTTCTCAGCATTACACTCACAATTCATAAAAATATTTGGTAACACTTTATTTTGATGGTCCATTTGAGTATTAGTAGACTGTCTACTTAATATCTGTTGATACTGACATTTAACAGTCCTTCAACAGACATTTAACTGACTATAAGAAACTTTGCAATTACATGTCAACTTACACTAACCCTAACCCCAACCCCAACCTAACAGTCTACTTATAATCTACTGAGAATTAGTTGCAATGTAACTTAAATTCAACAAACGGACCGTCAAAATAAAGTGTGACCAAATATTTTGTTAAGTTTAATTGGTGACCAACAGTGCGTGGCTTAATTGTAACACCCTGTTACGACTAACCCCGCTGTGTCATGTTTTCCTCAAAACTGGCTAGCAGTCTCTGTGTGTTTTATACATCTTTCAAAATCGTTTCATCTTTTAGCCTACCAGACGGTGATCACAACAATGTAAGATTTTATGCTCATACTTTCACCGATTTTTTTTTTTTATTTTTTTTTTATTTTTATTTTTATTTTATTTTTATTTATTTATTTATTTATTTTATTTATTTATTTATTTATTTTTTATAAAAAAATATAGACTGTAACAAAAAATACTTTTTTGCTGCAAAAATGGATTCTCCTGTGTTTCTCATCCAAATTTCGCCAAAAATTTTCAATAATTGGCAGGAAGACATCTGCTGACACTGTGGTGAAAACCTCGGAAGCATGCCATGATTAACCCTGAGCAAATACCTTAAAACTCTGTGTTACATTTAAGTCCGTGTTACTTTGTGCCCCGTGCTCGCCTACTCCACACGTCTTAATTTCATTTCTCTTTAATTTGAATGGGATTAAATTAATCAAAAATCGCTGTTTACTTGGTAGACTCTTAATCAGAGTATTGTCTTAATCGCATTAAAATCAAATTATTGGTGTCCATGTAAACGTACTCACTGTGTGATTGTATTGCCATTTGTGATTTCTCATAACCTGCCAGCGATTCAAAATCGGGGTTAAAATCATGCAGTCTGAGCTTGGCATTAGGTCTCCAGGAACAAAGTTGGTAACCCTTGGTATGAACAGTCGAAAAAAATCTACTTTGTTTGTAGAATAATGTTGTATATAATCAGGGAAGTTATGTATGAAGATATTCCTCTGTAAAAACCTTTAGAATATAGAATAAACTATCAAGTGTGTTTTGTGTTTGAGTCTTGCTGAAGTTAGATTTTTTGTTGTTGTTGTGAAAAACAACCTCTAAATATGTTTTTTACCTGACATATTCTGGCACATATTGTCTGACAAAAGCAACTCTAAAAGTGTATTTTGGATGTTTTTTTTATTACACAAAAAAGTATAATTATCCAAAAACCAAAATCTCAAAATTGACGGACGCAATGGAAAGCAGTGTTTTTTCCTGCTGTGCCTCATTTTAAAAGAATGTATTATTAATAAAACTCTCCTTTGCTAACAATGGTCAGAAGTCAGATTTCTGTTAACGGGTCCTGTAGGACAGTTCACTTTAATGAATTTTCTTTGTCTGATTTTAAATCTAAGCTAAAAAAAAATGCTGTTTGACAAAGCATTTAACACACAATATTTAATATTTTACTGGCTTCTGATCAGGTAAAACCTTTTTTTTTATTATTATTCTTTGCATTTTTTTAAAACTTGTTTTTTTTTGTTTTTGACTTACTCTTGTTGTTTGTGGCTTTTAGTTATTGTTAAGCACATTGGTTAACAACTTGGGTTGTTTTTAATTATGCTCTATAAATAAACCGTCATTGTCAGTGAATTGGTTCCTATATATCCAACCAACAAATTATGGGCTTGACTGAGCTTTTTTTTTAAAGGCTCATTTAATACTGTCAGGTTTTGAGAAGAATAAATAACAACAATATCAGTGAGAAATGTATTCCAGAACCAGGAATAAGAATTAATCAACCCCTAATGGAAAGAAATGAAGAATGAATTGATTGATATTTACTTTTTTCTTTCTTAGTCTCGTGCTCTCATTTCTCAGAAAATGAGTGGAGAGTCCAGCTTTCTCTCCGCTGATGATGCGTCCAGTGAAGGACTATCCTCTGTCCTCTCGGTCATCGCTCAAGCTGAGTCAGCCCTGCAATGGAGGGAACAGAAAGTACAGGTTAATCAATATGACATCAAAATTCACCCTATTTTCTTTTTTAATGATCTTTTTACAAAATATCAATCATTGTACGATTTTTAAACCAGTAAATCAGTAACAGGGGCTTTTTAATCTTTCCTCCCAAATTGAATGGCTTGTTCTCTAAACTGATGTTCCTCTGGGGGTAATGTCTGCAAGCTCTCTTAATAAGCCCAATGTTGTTTTGTCAGGATGCTCAGGTGAGATTGTGCAGGCTTGGGGCAGAGAAAGAATCACTGGAGCAGCGAATCACGCAATTGGAGAGTGAGAGGGCGGAGCTTCAGGAACAGACCAATCAAGGAGCACTACAGATTAAACACACAGAGGAATTATTGAACAGGTGATGAATGCTTCATTGTTTCAATATCATAACTCATCCCAATGTGACCTTTTAGTGTTCCCAAATGGTACATTTGATGGTTCATCTAGTGGACTGACTGTCAATTTGAAAATTAGAGGTAATACAGCATATGTCTAGGATAATAACAAAATATTCAAATCATATTAGTCAGTTGATCTAACTCTTGCTTTCATTTAATTTTTAAAAACACTCAGGGCTTAACATTAACACCCGCCAACCCGCCAAATGCGGGTAGATTTCAGCTTTGGCGGGTAAGACAGACACTCTCACTAGCCACTTTGGCTGATTGAAAATAATTTTAAATTGTGCTTTTCTTAAAAGCAGGGTTTGACTATAAGGATGACCCAATATGAGTGTAAATGTGATCTTAGAATCAAGAAACAGCATGACTGACAAAAATAATTGCGTTCGCGGGAGCAATAGAAAGCAGGTGAATAACGAATGAGAGGATGATCAGTCGCGCTAACAGCTGATGTAATGCGCGCGACTAAAACGCATGCGCGCTCCTGTTTTCTTGCTTGAAGCAACCGTGCCGGAAACGCAACTGTGATCGGTTCTCTTTCATATAGACCAGACAAAAAGTCATGCTAATGCAACCACAGTCTTGCTGCTTTCAAGAGCTCAAAATATGTCTGCACCGGTTGCTTTCGCTTTGAACAGATTATTAATTGGCCTTAACCGTGTGATCATCCTTTCATTATCACACACAGTATGTTTTTCACCTGCTTTCTTTTGCCTACGGTTATTTTTGTTAATAGGGTTTAATTATTACTTTTTTACAACAACATTGCTTTAATATGAGATTAAAACTCCTTGTATGTGTAGTTAACTGGTGATCTGAGAGACGTTTAGCGAGGACAGATTACTGTGCATTGATACATGACAATAATTATTTTTAAAAGTCAACTGTTTTTTTTTTGTTTTTTTAAAGAAATGTTTTGTTAAATAAAAAGTATAATAAACAGCTATATTCAGCTTGTTTTGACACATTTAAAATGTGTGGCTAAAAATAATTATTGTTTGGTGTGGTCAGAGATGATTTTGGTAAATCCTTAATTTTAAGTTCTGAAAAGTCATGTAAAATAAAAACTGTTTGCAGTATAACACTATAAAACCATGACCCATTTGCTCATACACGACACACAAAACGTGAAATGAATGAGGAGGCATGTGGACAAAACACAAAATCTACATCGTCATTTTAGGCATATTTATGCAAATAAAAGTATTTTCCCAACAACAAAATTGTGGTTAGTGAAAATGCAGAGTGGCTAGTAACGTTGGAAAACTACTAGCCACTGTGGCTGGTGATCAAAAAAGTTAATGTCAAGCCCTGAAAACACTTATTTAATAATAATGCTAAATACAACATGTAAAATAAGGTAATTGTTTAAGGTCATTTCAATGTTTCGCTACCTAAAATAGGTATAGTATTGTAAATTAAATTAGATAAAATTTAATAAAGTTACGTGAAAGAGTGAATTTAATATTCTGTTTGTTGTGAAAGTAAGCCATTTATTAGCAAGAAAACTTAAATTGATCTAACTGACCATAGACATTTCTGTAACACCAAGAATGAATTTATTTCAAATGTTAACATTATTTTCATCAACAAAAAGTTATTATCCTAATGTTATTAAGTTATTATCCTTAAAAGATTTACTTTTCACAAAAATATTAAACAGCACAGATGTTTTCAATGATATTTAATAAAAAATACAGCTAAAAAAAGTAATTTTATGAAGAAATGTAACATTTTAAACTACAGTAATATTAAATTAGTTTCTCACAGTTGTCACATGAACAGAAAATAATCTTTAAAAAACATTATCATTTAAAGTTAAATGCAAAATTACTAACATTTGTGTTGTAATTTTTGCAATACCCAAATTTTGATTAAATTGTTAAATATTTAATTTATTTAGGTTAAATAGTAAAAAAATCTTTATGTACACAAATTCAGAAAAAAAGTGCTTCAGGCGTAATTGATGACAATCATAATTCCAAGGCACTCAAAAAGTAGGTGAAAAAGTTATTACCATGGATATTAAAATATACAAAAATTAAAATTAAATATATATATATATATTTTCCCACTACATTTAAACTGCCTTGGACTTATGATTTTTTTCTTAGTATAAAATCTTGTTAGTGTTCATTACATTTACTTAATGGTTTATTGCATTGGTCATGATTGTAAAACTGACATGGCTGAATATGGAAGAGTAATCTGTAAAAATGTTTTGTGTGCCCAGTGAAAAGGAGATAGTGACCAGTTTGCACAGTCAGATGGAGGAGGCTGAGAGACTCGCAGAGGAGCTGAGACAGGAGAACGAACACATGAGACGACAGAGAGAGAAGCAGGAGGAGGACAGAATACAGCAGGACAGAGAGAGACACAAGCGGTACACTTACCCATCAGTCACTGCTTGAGTCCTGCTTGGTCATGCTGGTCACGGTGAATAAGTGTGAAGTGTGTTTGTGAATCAGAATGGAGGCAGAGATGTTGGAGAGCGCTCAGCTGTGCGAGAGGGAGAGCCGCGCTCGTCTGGAGCTGCACCGGCTGCAGGGGGCGCTGGAGAGAGAGACGCTGGACAGAGCCCGAGCTGAGCTAGAGGCAGAGCAGGCTAAAGATGCTTTACTCAAGGTGAGCTGGGATTGTAAATAATAATTATTATTATTTAAAAACATTTTTTTAAAGAATTAATAATTGAGCTTTATGTTGGCTGATTTAATTTAAGGTGTTGATTTAGGGTTCATACGGGTGCTGGACATCCTTGAAAATGCTTGAATTTTAATCTAGCGTTTTGAAGGTTTGAAAAGTGGGTCCCACTTTATATTAAGTGGCCTTAACTACTATGTACTTCAAAATATAAATACAATGTACTTCAAGTGTTCGTAATGCATTGCAGAACTCTTCTGGTGCCCTTGATGTGGGATACAGGTAGGTTTAGGTGGGTTTGAGGGTGGTTTAAGATGTAAGGGATGTCAACAGTTTAACTATAAATGTAATTACAGAAATTAATTATAGATGAATTTATATGCAGGTATTTAATCAAGCACAAGTGCGATGTAAAAACATGTATTTACCCAAAAAGTACATTGTAACTAATTATTAGTTTCAGTGTAAGTACATATTAGTTATAGTCACTTAGGGTGCTTTCACACTTGGTTCAATTGCCTGGACCGTACCCAAGTTCGATTGTCCCCCCTTGCCACCTTCTCGGTTGGTTTGTGTTCACACTGTCTTTTTTTCTTCTGAACCCCGGTACGCTTGCGTCATAGAGCTGCTGTTTTGTTTACAGCTGTTGCTAGGTGACAGTCACGAAAGCAAAGCGCCAAAATGGAGACTTCCGCACATCGCGGTCGATTTGCTTTTACTGAATCATAAGTTTTGGACATACAGAAAGCGACTCGCGTCTGTCTGCTGCAAAAATATTATAAACATTCAGAACATCACACAGTGTCTGCAGAAGCTGTTTCTGGAGGAGACAAGCAGACATCACTGTGTATCACTGTGCTTGGCTCAGTCCCGCTAAAGGTACAATACGTGGCGCACATACACACACACTCACACACACACACACACACACACACAGACACACAGACACACACACACGAATGAACGTTATGAAAACGATAGTTTGTTGTACAGTTGCCGGTTCACTTCCGCTATTTGGTACGATTGCATTCATACCAGAAGTGAACCGTACCAGAGTTCGCATGAACCGTACCCCAGACCACCTCTTTCAGGCGGACTCGGGTACGGTTCACGGGTGCGCACCCGAGTTCAGAAGACACGTTCACACTAGCTAAACGTACCGTACTATGACGTCAAACGAACCCGGGTGCGGACCAAAAGTGCTAGTGTGAAAGCACCCTTAATATAAAGTGGGACCAAAAAGTGTTTAGATTTTGTGTTTGAAACTGCTTCAAAATGTTCTAATCTGTTACCAAATAGGTAATAATAATTAACTATTTAAATGAAATGAACATTTTTGCTTTTACATAAAATGAAAACTGCGTCTGTGCATGTGCCTTTTTAGCTGGGCCCATTGCTTAAACAGTGTGAGAAGACAAAATGCATGGGGATTACTGCTTAATGAGTGAACGATAAATATAAATTTAAGATGAAAGATGACACGTGTAAGATGTGAGTAAATGACATTTGATAGAGTAAAGGACAGTAAATTCAATGTTGCTTTTGAAAAGGCTTAAATTAAACACTTAAAAGGGCACCTATGATAAAAAAAATATATACTTTTGTAAGCTGTTTGGACAAAACTATGTGTAGGTATAGTGTGTCCACTGTCATATTGGAGTGATATAAACACCATAAGTGTCTTTCTGACGTTAAAATAAGACCAAAATCCCTGTGATTTTGAGGCCCACTGCAACATGACATAGGAATGGTTTCCCCGCCCACCGCTTGATTGATTGACAGGCGCCATGTTTCTGTAATAACATGTTTAGACATATCCACAGAACTTTTTTTTTGCAAATAAACTGGGATTAAAATATTTGCTACAACTCTCTGTGATTTTTATAAGTTTTATAAGTTTAAAACATTTTACTGTAAAAACAGAGCATGTTTGAAATAAAGACAGTAAAATTGCTATCTAATATTAACCAATATAATCACCACAGCAGCATGATGTCAGTAAACGCTAATATGTGTGTACTGCAAACGGCATTTGTGTGAGACTCATCATTTCAGAAAGGCTTGAATAAACTCCACCACAAATACATGAAATAAACTTACTTGGTATTTTGACTAATGAGCTGTATTTCAGCTTCATCCGTGTCTGACTCTGTCAATGTGCTGGTTATCTGACATAACGCATGATGAGAAGCAGACACGCACTTGGGAAAAGTGGGCAGGGAGAAGCAGCTCATTTGCATTTAAAGCCACAGGCAACAAAAACAACTACCCTGTACTCCGACACCACAATGGGCAGATTCTGGAGGCTATAATAAATGATCTGATGGGTATTTTGAGCTGAAACTTTACAGACACATTCTGGAGACACCAAAGGCTTATCTTACATCCTGTAAAAGGGGTCAAATAGGTTCCCTTTAAAATATAAGAACCCTGAAGATAAAAAAAAAAATGAACATTTACTTTCTACTCTGAATATCTTTTCTATAAACATATTACCGGAAAACTTCATCAAAATATTTATTGACATAAAAACTTTATAAAAAGTCTTTCTGGATCAAAGTTTTAATGATTAATCCAATACGAACAATGAAATACATTTAAATTGAGCTGAATTGCACCAGAACCTTTTTTTAAACACTCTATGTTACAAAGACTCAATAATACCCAAAAATAAATAAATAAATAAATAAATAAATGCAATTTGAATAGAAATCACCTTTTTGAAAAAGTATGTTAGATATTGTATATCTGCAAATTGTTAGATTTTGCTGTATATGGCTTAACCGTTCATGGGTGGCTCGCTAATGTATGAAATTACTCTAATACATAAAATAAGTTAACCAAAGTTCTTGTGGGGAGAAGACTTTTATTGAAGACAGTGAATAATGCAGTTCCTCAGCATTGACGTTAACTCGTCAGTCTTCAAGTAACTTAACACAAAGTACTGTCTGTAACAAAGGATATGACCCCTGGAGATTACCCAACTGGTTTGGTTGGGTCACAACTCTTGAGTTCCTGTAGGCCATTTGGTTTATACAGTTTCAGATGCAGATACTTGTTTGCATATAAAACAAGGCATAAAATCCATCACTGCAGATGAACTATGCAAACTACTTTAGCTTTTTAAAATTTTTAATTGTATTGTAATAACACACCCCTTTTATAAAGCTGCTATGGAACAATAATTAATGTGAAAAGCGATGTACAAATTAAATTCTGTAATGCTTTAATGTGTTACTTGTGCTGATAACAATTATATTGCTTAACATTTTATTGTAGAGACCATGAGCAACATACACAGGTACACACTCAAGCATAAATTACAACAACAATAGTCAACACAGAATACCATATGTTTGTTTCTGAGGTATAAAGATGATTAATGAGCACATGATATAATCTGTCACACTTAATCATGTGACATTTGTGTCTGCTTGGCTGAAACCCTCTCTCACTGGTCCCGAGGCATCAGGTAGTTCTCAATTGTTTGAGTTCTGCCTGTTAAAATGACCTCACAGAGTTGTTGTTTCACGTTTTATATTTCATCACCCTTCCAAACCTCACCATCCATCATTCCTTTGTTTTTCCACTCTCTGCTTCCCTCCAGGCACGGGAGTCATTACTGGCCCAGTCCTCCGGTCAAAACCAGCTCAAGAGAGAGCTGGCAGGAGCTGGAGATGCCCTGGAGAAAATGGCTGCCTTAAATGAAGCTCTGGCCAAGGACAAGAGAGAACTCGGTGTCCGCTCTCTGCAGGTCTGGCACGCAGGTTTAGCCCATCTTTAGCATAGATCACTTGCACCGCCTAGGGACTTGACCAAATCCCCCGCAAGCTGTCACAGGACTCTTGCCTTTAATAACTTGATTCGGTGCCAGATTGCGTTACTGATAGGGCCAGGTTTGAGTTGGAGGGATCAGATGTGTGATTATTTATTAATTTTTTTTGTCTTTCTGACCCCTCAGCTGGAGACGGAGGTGGCAGAAGCGCAGGCTCAGATCCAGGCTTTTGGCACAGAGACGGCGGGTCTGCGCAGGGAACTGAAGGCCACGTCTCTAGAGGTCCACGAATTAAGGTGCGCAATAGTGAAGCAGATTTAATAATTCAGAACACACATCTCAGCGAAAAGGAATGCTATAGATGGATGTCGGATAAGAATGAAAAAATGTTTTTTTTAAATGTTAAATGCTAAATGTTTGCTTCTAATGTTTAGTTTTTCACAAAAACATACACAGACACACATACTATAAATTCTATCCCCTTACCCCTACCCAAAACCCAAGCCTCACAGAAAATTTTCTGCATGTTTAGATTTCCAAAATACTTCGTTCTGTGTGATTTATAAGCATGTTTACCTGTGGAGACCTCAACTTAGGCCATGTTTATGCTAATATGTTTTAGTTTAAAAAAGCTTAAGTTTTGCTGTGGTCCGTCCACACTACCCCGGAGTTTTCGAGCACCGAAAACAGAGAGTTTTGAAAACACTGAAGAGGCCGTGGCTGCAGACATTCGCCTATTTGATTGGGGCTTTTCAAAGTTCAGTAGTGCATCCTTTTCTTATAAGTTCAGACTTCTCAGGTTTGATATGGAAAACAAACTCCAGAGGACACGTCGGGTAAACATCATTCACATCACCCTGGCTATGTTGTTTCACTATCTTAACAGTAAAATGAAAACATGATATAAGGAACTGCCTATTTTCATTTTGATATTAGCAACTTAACAAATACCAAAAAGGTTGAGGCGTCGTGTAGCCGCATGTTTATATGACCGTCATCTTCACTGTATGCATATTTAAAACACAACGGAGCCTATCACATCACTGCTTCCTTTCATTTTCTTCGAAAAATATGAAGCATACCCTGTCTCTTTTGCTGAATATCAGTTTTAATAATCAATAATGGCCATTATAAAAGTAAAACGTACAATAAGTTTATACAACATAGCAAATAAAGACAAGCAATCAGTCAAATGTGCAGAATCAGTATATGCGGTTACATAAATTAATATATTAACTTTTTTTTTTTTGCGCTCAGCCAAACCATGTTATCTGAGAACAAGTAATAGATTCACAAGACCAAAGTCGGGGAATATGTCGTTAGATATAGACAACAAGATGAATTAAATATCACGTTTAACAAATATAGTGAGATTAGATCCATCGGTAGATCCTCGATGAACAGTCCGACAAGCACAGCTCTCATCTGGGGTTCTGTGGAACGTTTTCATTCTAAAACGCCATTTTAAAACTGAAATGTATTAATGTAAACGGGGCCTTATGTCCCACAGTAACAGATGTCCCCATGAATCTGTGTGCATTTAGGTTTAAGTCCCCACTGGGGAATAAAGACAAGCATACACACATATATATATTAAAACAATATTTTTAAATGTAATTGCGATTTAATTAATCTAATTACACCCAATAAATAAATCACATATTTGATCGAGAAATTACCACCAAAAATAAATTGAGTTATTGTGTTAGATGTGATGTGTCATTTCAATTACAAGACATTTAGGCATTTAGACATTTATTGTCTTCAAGAAATTTTGTTACTAACATTCTTTAAAGATTTTGAGAAAGACAGAAACTGATGCAGTTTTTAAGCTAAAGTAAATGACAACTTTCTTTCTTTATTTTTATAAACTGTCGCTTAAATACTTTCAGCACATTTCCATAAAACCTGTTAATGTGTTAAATTATTGCTCATATATAATATTATGTACAGTATATAATGTTTTTTTAACCAGTAAAATATATGTATAGAAACAAATTAGTATTGTTCAGTAAACAACATATTTAGGATAGAAATTAATACTTTTATTTAGTTAGGATTAGGGATGCAACGGTTATAGATTTTGGTTGTACAATTATAGTCTAAGGATTAATCACCGTTTCGCGGTTATCATGATTATTATGCATTCATTTTTTCAAAACATTAATAGTTTAGAAAATCACATGAAAACTCCTTATATTTTAAAGTGTCATTTATTGCTGCTCAGTAAACAATTAATACAGCACATAATACTACTAATAATAAAAACAAAAACAATAGTCTGTTTCTTTTTGGACTTAAAAATAGTGAAAAAAAGTTTATAAGTATAAACATTTATAAGTAATAATTTTCCCCTGAAAATAAATGACAGAACAATGAATAAATAAACAAATAAATAAAAATAAGACTAAATAGAAAATGCATTTGTCTAATGTAAGTCTAAGCTACCTATTAGCTAAGTATTTCCCTTTTAAAGAGAACAAATGTAGTCAAAGGCTGCTGAACCTCTGTCTGAAAGGCACGTTTGATCAACTATATTAAAAATTTGTTTGGTATTTTTCCTTTAGTATTTTTTTTTTGGTGTAGAAATGTGTATATTCCATGCAGAGTATATCGGTCCAGTTCTTGTCACGTGACTCGCAGCATTCTTTCAACTAGGTGCACTCCCAATATGCTTGAGCCGCCCACCTCCATTGGAAATAATGAACTTTTGCGAGCAAAAGACGTGATATGTGAATGGCCTCCGCCATAGTTAAACCAGTGTGTGTGCATATTAGCCTTGATGTACACACTCAGAACTTTAAACTAGTGCACAGTTAGCACAACTTTAGGTTGCAGCAGATTTGTTCCTCACAGAAATAGTGTTGAGAAGCCTTTACTATTAATTAACCGTGACGAATTAAGGCGCGGTTAATAGTAAAATCGGTAATCATTGCATCCCTAGCTAGGATGCATAAAATTGTTCTAAAGAGCCAATTATAATTTTAAAATGTCAAAGAATCCTGGAAAATAATTACAGTTTCCACAGTAATATTAAACAGCTCAGCTGTTTTAAACGTTGATAATGATTTTTTTTTTTGAGCAGAAAAACATATTATTAGTGTTTTTTTAAGTAGTATGTGACACTTAAGACTAAAATAATTACCCCCCCCCCCCCCATACACACACACACACACACACACACACAATATTACAATTTTAAAATACAATATGTTGGGTAATAACAAATATTTTCTACTTGCATATTTTGCTATTTTCTGATTGACGTCCTCTTTAAAGTCTTGAGTTCATCTTTAAAGACGTTCATTTTTAGCTGGCTATGAAACTCCTGTATCGGTTTACTTATATTATTTACACTTGCGCATAGAGAGTCTGTGGTTTCCTGATTGCCATTGTTGTAAAAAAAAATGAATGGAGAGAGAACAGAACCCAGTCCAGGAGACTCAAAACAAGCAGAAGAATTTCTACAGCATCTTCCAAAAGTCCACGAGTTTGTTAGAGCTTACTGGAGACTCTAACAGGTCTGCAGTCTGCGAGTTTTATCACAAGTCTGATAAGCAAGTCTAAACTGAGTCTATAATATGTTTTAGGTGGAGGGGAGTTGCTTGGTGGAGATGGCTAAACAAAGCATATAAATGAAGTGTTGTTGTTAGTAGGGTCAATTGCCTTTCCCCAGCCCGATCTCATTAGCATATTAGTAGCATGAAAACAAAGCGTGCAAATGAAGTATTGGAGTCAGAACCCCTCTTGCCGCTTGACCAGCTTGAAAATATCACCCAAAAACAAAGGGGGGTCGTTGAAACCATGTCTTTAGCATTTGCATCACTTTGGCTCAGCTCATGCTCAGGAAAACAAAGGTTTAATGTCCCTCATTGCTGGGCTGTTACAATTTTGAATAAAATGATATAATTATAAACCAAAGAATATAACTTTTTAGTTATGTGTAGATTTTTTGTAGATTTAAAACCAGATTATATAAATGTATATTTCCACACCATCTTCTACTCGTTTTTGCATGTTGACTTTACATTGATTTTCAGGGTTTTGCTCATCCACTCATCTTTCATCAGATGTAAATTATCAGTGAATATAAATCGAGTTAACTGAGATTTAAAACTGCCTTTAGGAAGCTCACTGCTTAATCTGCAATGTTGCTTCGTGTCCCAACTGGAAGTCACTATTTGGTTATTTTAACTGTTATTATTTATATCTTTTTTATCAGTATCACTGCTATACAGGGAGTGCAGAATTATTAGGCAAGTTGTATTTTTGAGGATTAATTTTATTGTTGAACAACAACCATGTTCTCAATGAACCCAAATAAATCATTAATATCAAAGCTGAATATTTTTGGAAGTAGCTATTAGTTTTAGCTATTTTAGGAGGATATCTGTGTGTGCAGGTGACTATTACTGTGCATAATTATTAGGCAACTTAACAAAAAACAAATATATACCCATTTCAATTATTTATTTTCACCAGTGAAACCAATATAACATCTCAACATTCACAAATATACATTTCTGACATTCAAAAACAAATAAAAAACAAATCTGTGACCAATTTAGCCACCTTTCTTTGCAAGGACACTCAAAAGCCTGCCATCCATGGATTCTGCCAGTGTTTTGATCTGTTCACCATCAACATTGCGTGCAGCAGCAACCACAACCTCCCAGACACTGTTCAGAGAGGTGTACTGTTTTCCCTCCTTGTAAATCTCACATTTGATGATGGACCACAGGTTTTCTAGGGGGTTCAGTTCAGGTGAACAAGGAGGCCATGTCATTAGTTTTTCTTCTTTTAGACCCTTTCTTGCCAGCCACGCTGTGGAGTACTTGGACGTGGTGATGGAGCATTGTCCTGCATGAAAATCATGTTTTTCTTGAAGGATGCAGACTTCTTCCTGTACCACTGGTTGAAGGTGTCTTCCAGAAACTGGCAGTAGGACTGGGTGTTGAGCTTGACTCCATCCTCAACTCGAAAAGGCCCCACAAGCTCATCTTTGATGATACCAGCCCAAACCCGTACTCCACCTCCACCTTGCTGGCGTCTGAGTGGGACTGGAGCTCTCCGCCCTTTACCGATCCAGCCACGGGCCCATCAAGACTCACTCTCACTTCATCAGTCCATAAAACCTTAGAAAATCAGTCTTGAGATATTTCTTGGCCCAGTCTTGACGTTTCAGCTTGTGTGTCTTGTTCAGTGGTGGTCGTTTTTCAGCCTTTCTTACCTTGGCCATGTCTCTGAGTATTGCACACCTTGTGCTTTTGGGCACTCCAGTGATGTTGCAGCTCTGAAATATGGCAAAACTGGTGGCAAGTGGCATCTTGGCAGCTGCACGCTTGACTTTTCTCAGTTCATGGGCAGTTATTTTGCGCCTTGGTTTTTCCACGCGCTTGCGACCCTGTTGGCTATTTTGAATGAAACGCTTGATTGTTCGATGATCACGCTTCAGAAGCTTGGCAATTTTAAGAGTGCTGCATCCCTCTGCAAGATATCTCACTATTTTTGACTTTTCGGAGCCTGTCAAGTCCTTCTTTTGACCTATTTTGCCAAAGGAAAGGAAGTTGCCTAATAATTATGCACACCTGATATAGGGTGTTGATGTGATTAGACCACACCCCTTCTCATTACAGAGATGCACATCACCTTATATGCTTAATTGGTAGTAGGCTTTCGAGCCTATACAGCTTGGAGTAAGACAACATGCATAAAGATTATGATGTGGTCAAAATACTCATTTGCCTAATAATTCTGCACTGCCTGTATTATCTATATTATCTAAGTATACATTTCTGAACCCTTTCCTTATCTGCTTTATGCACAAATCAGACAAAAAAGTGTGTGTATAAAGTGCTTGTGACTCTAAATGACAGCTAATCAGGTCCCTAACGTGCGTGTTGGAATTGGGTAGGAATGCTAATGAATACATGGGACTTTCGATTGCACTATATAAATATCTGGGTTTACCTCAGCAGCTGTTGTATTTGGCTGTAGTTTGCTGGCCCTGCTTCACAGCCAGTGATGCTTTACCGCAGTTGTGTTGATGATCGCACTGCGTTGCAGGCAGCGGAGAGAGAGCGATCTGAAAGCTCTGCAGCAGCTCAGAGAGAGAGAGCGAGAGCTGGAGAATGAGCTGGAGCTGGAGAGAGAGGACAGGCAGAGGGAGCAGACGGCCCTCACTGAAGACAAGAGCACAGATGAACAAAAGATTGCAGAGGTGAGAAACCCAGACAAGGCTGCCTGCCTGCCAGACAGATTCAGAAAATACTTCTTTGAAAAAGGAAATCATACTGTGCTCTAACTAGGTGCAAGGCGACAAGTTTCCAAGTAATTCTCTCTCTCTCTTTCTCGCTCCTTTTTCACAGTACTGTATTTCCTATAATATTTTTTCTTCTGAAGAGGGTCCAGAAGAGGGCTTAATTGTTTTATTTCAGCTAGAATAAAAGCAGTATTTTTAAAACCATTTTAAGGTCAATATTATTAGCCCTCTTAAGCAGTATTTTTTTTTTCGATCGTCTACAGAACAAACCGTCATTATACAATGACTTGCCTAATTAACCTAATATGCCTAATTAACCTAGTTAAGTCTTTAAACTGCACTTTAAGCTGAATACTAGTGTGTTGAAAAATAGCTTGTAAATTATTATGTAATGTCATTGTCTTATAATATGCATTTATTTTTACTTAATTATCCCAAAGACTCCTATATGATTCGTTCAGCCATTCATTTGTTCCCAAACCCATCCTTAGCGCGATGCTAATCTGCGCTGATTGGTCTGATGACCCAGTCTGTTGTGATTGGTCGACTGCGTTCAGTGTGAGACAGAGAGAAATGCCCACCACAGCTTATCAACAATTTTGAAGTAGTCAGTGTGCAGTGTGTTTGTGTAAGCCCAATGCAGGAGTGCATTAAAACAATGCAGTTAAACACCAGAATATTGCTCTATTCTTAACCATGACACACATTCAGTATTAATCCACACAGTGGCAAAAGCTGAACTATTTTGAAACTTGACTGCAGCACATGTGTAGGAACAGCTGACAGTGGCCATAGCAATGACAAACGGCATTGGATCGTGAGCTCACAAACAGATTTAAATCCGTAAACAAAGCAGCAAGCGCCGCGTTTTCAGTGTGGCTTTAGACGCGATATGAGAATATAAAGAGTTAACCATATACAGTACAAGCGGTTACAAGTAACAAAACACAATTAAATATATAATTTGCAAACTATAGAAAACAAAGAGGCAACCATTTTAATCACACTTAAGGAACTGATCCATGAACTGTATTGTAAGGTTCAAGCTCTGGCAAAGTCCCATACATCAATAGTCTTTTCTGATCCTTCCTTTATTGAATGGCCGATGAATCCCCCATTGTAAGTGTGTAGATTGTTGAAGCACTCGTCAGAAAAATGACGGGAACACAGCACAAGGCTGGGGCTATATAGCTGAGGAATTTTTGCAAAAATAAACCACTGACTCGTCACAGCCTCATCTTTGGGTAGGGAAAATAACTTTCTCTCACACTTCAGAGCACTGCGTCTGTGTGACTTGATTCAACCAGGATCTGCTACAGGGTTTGTCTTCCTCTTTTTCTTTCTACAGTGTTTGTGTTAATAGTTTTAAACACGGTGCACTTTAGATTTAAGCCTTAGCTAGATATTTCACTTTTCTTAGTGCTGTGTTAAGTCTGCATGGAAAGTCATTTTCAAAAATCCATAATAGGGTCTCTTTAAAACTGTAATATTTAGAAATATGTTGAAAAACTTCTTTCCGTTAAACAGAAACTGGGGAAAGAATATACAGGAGGACTAATAATTCTTACTTTAACTGTATGCGTGTGTGTGTGTGTGTGTGTGTGTGTGTGTGTGTGTGTGTGTGTGTGTGTGTGTGTGTGTGTTTGTGCGTGCGTGCGTGCGTGCGTGCGTGTGTGTGTGTCTATACCTTGGAGATCAAAATTAGAGAATGGACTAGATTTTTCCTGAAATTTCTGAAAGTTCATCATCTTGCAAAGTCAACTGGAAAAACTGGAAAGTGTGTCTATCATTAAATAGTGTTTGAGATAATTAATGAAATTACCATCAGGCTCCAGATTAACATTAATAACTGTAAGACGTTTGAAATTAATTTAATCTCATTAAAGTTATTATAGTGTGCTTCAGAATATACAAAACTTATGAAATATGCATAAAACTGATCTTTTTACCCGTTATTCAAAACTTTAAATATTTCTAAGCAGTGACCTCAAAACATTAGATTTTTGTTCATATTTGATCTTCAATCTGTGTGTTTATACTTCTCTTTGTTTTATGTACTATTATTTAATTCTCGAATAGCTGTAAAATAAGTGGTGAGAAGTCATATAGTCTGTGAAATTTTGATAATTTTTCAAACATTTCCCAAGTAATGTTTCGCAGAGCAGGTGAATTGTTATAGTGTTTCCTATTATTTAATTTATTTTCTGGTGAAAGTCTTATTTCTTTTAGTTTGGCTGGAATAATTTTTTTTTTTAATTGATCTTTTTTTTATATATATAAAAAAAAAAATTATTTAAGGTTAATATTGTTAGCCGCCTTTTTTTTATTGGCAACAGAACAAACACTGTTGCCCAAAGACTTGCCTAAGTATCCTAAATGCCTAGTAACCTAATTAATCTACTCGAGCACATGAAGCTGAATACTAATATTTTTTAAATATCTAATAAAATATATACTGTCATCATGGCAAAGACAAAAGAAATTAGTTATAAAACTATAAGGTTTAAAAATCTTCTCTGCATTAAACAGCACTTTGGAAGTATTTGGAAAGTAATTACAATGTCACAGGAGGGCTAATAATTTAGACTTCAACTGTACATTTTCCAGAATAAAAGTAATACTTTTCTATCATCTGCAATATGCGGCAAATTTTATAATGCAGTTGATATATAATAACGCAGTATTCTGTACTCACATTCTCCTGTTTTGATTGCATGTTTGTTTCCACTTGAACAGTGACGTGTTTGTGTTTCAGTTAACGAAGCAGTGCAGCACAGTGATGAAGGAGCTTCAGAGTGTCCAGGCTGAACTGCTGAAAGCTGCAGAGCTGCATAGAAGAGCTGAGCGAGAGAGAGACGATCTAATGAGAGAGAGCCAGAGACTAGGGGACACAGTATGTACACTGGAGAGAGAGAAAGAGGAACTCACACAGGTCAAAGAGGAACTCAGGTATAGTCAAACGGAGTCTGTGTTTGTGTGCTTGAGACAGCTCGTTTTTCTTTTGTGCTGTTCTTTTCAAGAAGCAATGTTTGCTTTACTTTTGATAAACGTTTTTAAACTAGGACAGAGCAATATTACTAAATTAATTATAATGATAGAAAAAATCTAATTAGGGGATCTATAATTATCTATCTATCTATCTATCTATCTATCTATCTATCTATCTATCTATCTATCTATCTATCTATCTATCTATCTATCTATCTATCTATCTATCTATCTATCTATCTATCTATCTATCTATCTATCTATCATTATCACAATAAATGTCAAATTTCTATTTGTTTCAGGTTTTAAAGTAGGTTTTACTTCTGAGTGACAGTTGTAGAAACCAGACAGTTAGTTATTTTTAAGTACACTTTTATTGTCAGAACATGACAAACACGTTTCAACAGTATTTTACAAATGTGTTTACCTGTATATTATTTTCAGTTATGTTTTGCATGTACATACTATGTACTTGCAGCAAATGTAATAATGGGTAACTAGGAAACTACTAATTGAAACACTACTAACACTAAAATGATCTCTAAACTAACCTTAATATTTAAACTTGCCTGAATTCAGCCTTTACTTTCTTATGTAAGGATGCTTTCAGTACACAATAAAAATAAGGTTACATGTGAAATAGAAATAAATCAATCATGTTAGATATTTTGAATATATATTAGTATTAACAAATATTTTAAAAAGGGCCATTTTTTTCGCTCACGTTTAACCATTTTTGGACCAATTTCTCAAAATAGTTTGTAACCATGCCCGTTTCTCTCTTCAGAGGCGTGGTGGTTTGTCTCCAGAAGCAGATGGTTCAGGTTCAGGAACAGGCCTCAGGTGTGGAGTTGAAGTGTATTCAGCTACAAATGCAGGTGGACACACTCACACAGACCAAAGATGTCTTGCAAGGTTGGTCAAGTTGTTTTAATATAAAACAAACCTCTTATTTTTGCCGTTCCCATTACTGATTTTATATTTTGTTGTATTGCTGTAAATTAATGAAGTACAATTGTTTCTCTCGTATTTGTTTAGGAGAGATTCAATGTCTGCAGACAGACCTGGAGAGAGAGACCGCACAGAAAGAACAAGAATTACAAGAATCAGTTGAGGAAAGAAGGAGGATTGAAAGAGAGATAGAAAACTGGCAGTCAGAATGCAAGAAGTTTCAGAGAGATGTTGAACAAGAATCAGAAAAAAACAAAATACACGCAGAAGAGAGCAAAACGGACAGAGAACGATGGCAAAAAGAGAGAGAAGCTCTGAACGCAGAGCTCGGCCAGAAAGATGGAGAAGTGGAAATACTGATGAACAGGATTGATGGATTGTTAAAAGAAAAAGAAGAGCTTTTGGACCATTTAGAAAAAAGAAACACAGAACTAGAGAAACTACAGACTAAATCTGCAGCTGAACAGAAAGCAGCCGAACTAAGGCTGAGAGGAGCATGTGATGAGGTTGGGAGATGGAAGGAGAGAGAAAATGAGGTTCAGAGAGAGAAAGAAGAGTTAAACCAGAAGTTTTTAGAAAGGGTGGAAAGAGAAAGTCAGAACCTCGAGATCACACAGAGAGAGAAGGCTAAGATGTCTGATTTAATGAAAAAGAAGGAGGATGAAATACGAAGGAGAGGAGAGGATATAGAAGAGTTGAAATTGAAACTCCAGTCCAGTAAGAAAACAATTGAGAGTCTGGAAATAGAGTTACAACAGAAAGAGACCTTGGAGAGTAGAGTAGAAACCCTGGAGAAACATAACACTCAACTGAAAGAGAGAGAACTTGACAAAATAAGAGAGAACGAAAGCAGACAAAAGAAAAGAGATGAGCAAGAGAGGGAGAAAGAAATTAGGTGGAGGAGACAGCTGGAACAGAAAGATGAAGGCCTGATAGAGCTCAAAAGGAGAATTGATGAACTAATCGGAGAAAAAGAACATATCTCATTACTCGTGGAAGAAAGAGAAAAAGATATTGAGCAATTGCAATCTACGCTGTCGACGGAAAAGAGAGCCCTTGAGCTGAGGCTGAAAGAAGCAAGAGACAATGCAGAGTGGTGGAAGAGACGAGCTGGCAACATGGAGAAAGTGAAGGAGAGCGTAAATCGTGTTGCTGAAAGAGAGAAAACAGAACTGTCAGAGCTTCTTAAAGAAAGAGAGGAAGAAGTACAAAAGAGAGAAGAGGCGATCAGTGATCTTAAAAACAGAATTCAATCATTAGAGTTAATCATAGAGAAACTAGAGACTGATATTGAGCAGAAGAATGAACAGCTTGAACTTCTAAATGAGCAAAACTCACAGATGAAAGAGAGGGAGTTGGAGAATCAAAAAGAGTTGGACAGGATGCAAGAAAATCTGAAGGAACAGGAGAAACAACTGAAAATAGAATTAGACAATCTTAATACCAAAATGGAGGGAGTGATTCAAGAAAAAGAGGAGATATTAGAAAGGATGCAGGAGAGAGATGGTGAGTTGACAGAATTGCAAACAAAACTCACACAAGAACAGAGGACGCTTGAACAGAAGCTTAAAGCAGAACATGCAGAGGTGAACAGGTGCAAAGCCAAGATAGCAGAGATGGAACAAGACCAGGTGAACTTGAAGGAAAGGGATGAAGAGCAAAGAAAAAGACAAAAGATGGAAGAAAGATATAGGGAGCAGATACATACAGAAGAACTTCTTCAGAAGGACGTAGAGGTGAAGCAGTTGAAACTGAAGATTGAAGAATTGAACCAGGAGATTCAGCAGGACAGGAGGATTAGAATGGAGCAACAAGAAGACCTTGAACAACAAACTGCTCTCTTACGTGATGCTGAAGAGGAGTCAAGAACACTGAAAAAGACTTTACAACAAAAAGATAAAGAAGAAAGGGACAGAGTCCACCATGAGGAAGAAGCAAAGACACTGCTGAAGGAAAAGCTGCATGAAGCAGAGCAGAGGAACATTGAAGTATTAAGCAGTCTACATGAAATCGAAACAACGCTGGAGAAGGAAAGACGTCAGCACAGAGGGAAAGAAGAAAGACTTATGGAGTGTAATGAAGAGCTATTACTGATTAAACGTGAGCGAGATCAAGAGAAAGAGAGCATTGAAGAACTAAAAAAACTTATAGGCGAACAAGGCAAAGAAGTGAAGACTCTGAAGAGAAAACTGGATGAACGATTGGAAGAGGAGGGAAGGTTGTCAGAACTGCTGCAGAACCGGCGAGTGGAGGTACAAATGCTTGAATCCAGGGCAGAAAGCATAGAAGAGGAAAAACAACAATTGAAGAGGTCTTTGAGTCAGATTGAGGAAGAGAAGAGGCATTTGGAGACCCAACTGACAGATGAAAAAGTGGACAGGGAAAGACTAAGAGTCAGTCTTGAGGATCAGGCCACAGAAGTGACAAAACTGAATGAACTTTTAGAAGAGGAGAGAAAGTTTTCACAACTACTGCAGAATAGCCGAGTGGAGGCGCAAATGTTTGAATCCAGAGCACAGAACATTGAAGAGGAAAAACAACTATTGAAGAGATCTTTGAATCAGACTGAAAAAGAGAAGAGGTGTCTGGAGACCCAACTGACAGATGAAAAAATGGACAAGGAAAGACTAAGAGCTAGGCTTGAAGATCAAGCCAAAGAAGTGAAAAAACTAAAGGAGAAATTAAATGAAATTTTAGAAGAGGAGAGAAAGTTATCACAACTACTGCAGAACAGCCGAGTGGAGGCTCAAATGCTTAAATCCAGGGCAGAAAACATCGAAGAGGAAAAACAACTATTGAAGAGATCTTTGAGTCAGATAGAAGAAGCGAAGAGGTGTCTGGAGACCCAACTGACAGACGAAAAAATGGACAAGGAAAGACTAAGAGCCAGGCTTGAGGATCAGGCCACAGAAATGACAAAACTAAAGGAGAAACTGAATGAAATGATAGAAGAAGAAAGAAAGTTGTCACAACTTCTGGAGAACAGCCGAGTGGAGGCTCAAATACTTGAATCCAGGGCAGAGAACCTCGTAGAGGAAAAACAACAATTAAAGAGGTCTTTGAGTCAAATTGAAGAAGAGAAGAGGCATCTGGAGACCCAACTGATAGACGAAAAAATTGACAGGGAACGACTGAAAGCCAGGCTTGAGGATCAAGCCACAGAAGTGACAAAACTAAAGGAGAAACTAAATAAAATGATAGAAAATGAGAGAACGTTATCACAACTTCTTGAGAACAGCCAAGTGGAGACTCAAATGCTTGAATCCAGGGCAGAGAACATCGAAGAGGAAAAACAACAATTGAAGAAGTCTTTGAGTCAGATTGAAGAAGAGAAGAGATGCCTGGAAACCCAACTGACAGATGAAAAAATGGATAGGGAAAGACTGAGAGCCAGGCTTGAAGATTTTCAGAAAGATCAACAAATCTTGTTTGAGGAGAAGATGGGACGTGCGGAGAAGCTTGGGTCTCATGTAAGAGAACTGGAGGAGGAGAGAGATCATCTCTCAGCAGAGCTTCGACGGAAAGAGAGAGAGATGGAGGCTCTGAGAGATGAAACTCTTCGAGAGAGACGAGAGAAGGACAGGGTAAGCTCTTTATTGAGTGATGCCAAGGAAAGGAAAGAAGCACTGTCTGTCCAGGTTATTTCTTTGCAAGAACAACTGGTTAATCTGTCTAGAACCAAAGAGCAAATAAAATCAAAGATCCAGGAGCAAAAAGAGCAGAACCAGGAGATGCGAGAGGGGCTGATTGCTGGGCTTCAGGAGATGGCAACTTTGAAGGAACTGCTAGAAGAGAGTCATCGTGAAGGAGAGAGACTCAGGTCTATGATGCAGGAAAGGAAGGATGAGCTGGTACGAAGTAGAGAAGAAGGCATACGGGTAGCACAGATTGAATCCAAAGATCTTCAACTCAAAGTCCAGATGTTAGAGAAGCAAAAACAGGAGCTTAAAACCACCCTTCAACTACAAGTAGAACAACTTAAAAAGAAAAATGAGGAAGGGATGCAGGAGAAGGAACAATTGCAGCAAAGACAGGAAAAGTTGGAAGGAGAATTGATGGGTATGAAAAGCGTAAAGGAGCAGAGAGAGGCTGAGCTGACCAGAGCAAAGGCTAGATTAGACATCCTGGAAGATCAGAGGACTGAACTGAGCTCTTTGGCAGCAGAGAGGACCAGAGATGCAGAGCAACTGAGCAACAGATTCAGAGATCTGAGGCTGGAAGCTGACAGACTGATAGAGGACAGAATAAGAGAGAAGAACAACTGGGAGGAACTCAAAAAAGAAAATAAAGAAAAACAAAATGCCTTGGAGGAAATGGAGCTTCTTAGAAAAACACTGAGGGAAAAAGAAAAGGAGATAAAATTGTTAAAAGAGAGTTATGAAAATGAGAAAAGAAGAAGCGAGAGATGTCAGCAAAGGGATGGACAGAATGTAAGACAACTTGAATTAGTCTCAGAGAGACTTAGGGATAAGGAAACTGAGTTAGAGAGTATTCGAGAAAAGGCGTACAAAGAACAATCAGCAAGACTTAGATTGCAGGATCAATTCGAAGATGAGAAAAGAGATACCAAGAAATTGAGGGAAAAATTAGAAACCCTAGAGAAAGTGAAACAAGAGATGGAGACCAAAATGGAAAATGATATACGCTATATTAGAGATTCTGAAAAAAAAAACAATGGTCTAAAGATGGATAGTGGGCATGGTACTCTAGCAGACTCCCTAGAGATAAATGCTGAATATCGTTCTCATGTCAAGCTGTTAGAGGCAGACACACTTAGAAAGGACCTGACAAAAAAGGAACAGGAAATACAGAGGTTGAGAATCAAGGCTGAAACACTACAGACTGAGATCGACCGACTGCACTCTTTATTAAGAAATGGGAACATGAAAACTGGGCCACAAGAGAATAAGGACTGGAATAGGCTAAAGCAACAAGTGGCCACTGTCCTTTTAGAAAAGGAGGAGAGGGACAGACTCCTCAGAGAGAAGGATCTACAAGTATTTGCTTTGAAAGAGCGAGCCGAGGAGCTGAGCAAGGACAGGGATCGGGTCAGGACAGCTCTGGAGAAGACTGAAGCTATGCTGATTTACTATAAGGAGAGGCTGGGACAACAGGAGAACAAGAGAACCCAGGCAGGAGCTGATATTTCACTGGTAAGTAAAGGGCAGGGTGTACTTTAGCTATCAGCTAGTTGACCAAAAAATGAAAAATCTGTCGTTAGTTATTCATCATCCACTTGTTTTGAGACCTTCTTTCTTCTGTTGCATGTAATTATTAGAATCTGTATGTGTATTTTTCTAAACAGAATAATTTATTGCACCACATTTTGTAACCATTTCTTCCTTTCTCCTGAACGTTACTCAATACTTATTATTTATAGTTTCTCAAGAGTTGTCTTATTTTTTCAGTTCAATGGTGCACCTTGACGAAGAAGTCATTTGTTACTTAAGAGAAGCACACTGATTGCAAAAACATTACCAAAGCTGGACAATCAGTGGCCATCAAATGCTCCCACTAACAAGTCATTTAGAAGCAAATTGTGTATTTTTTGTTTTAAATAAAGAACACATTTCACATGATATATTACTTATCAGATCTGTTGAAACTGGATATTCACAGTACATTGAGCATACTTCTGAATTTCAAATAAGACCAAATAATCAGAACAGAAGTCAACAGATGATTATGCCATAGTGGATAAAGTCCATGTGTGTAAAGTATACTGTTATTTAGTGCACCGTTAGAGTAGATGGAAATTTACAGAGGAACTTAACTAAATATCCTGCTAATATTTTTATATTTTGAAGCACACAACCATATAGACTCACCGGCCAATTTATTAGGTACACCTTTCTCGTACCGTAGACTAGAGCTGAAGATCTTTGCCCGAACCCGACGGGACCCGACGGGTGGGTTCTGGTTTAATTTCCATAATTTTAGACGGGGTCGGGTCGGGCTTGGCTTGCGGAGTAAATGAATAGTCATGTGATGCATTTTGATTAGCGCGAGAAAGTAATCAAATCGTTTGTTACAACATTAAAATCCATCCCTGCAAAGGTAAAACAAATGATGACGGAGAAGTTAAAAAGTGAATTTTGACTGCGGTCAGGCCAGCCGCCAGTTCAGAAGGAACGGTCATTCTAGCCGCCAAGGGATTTCGGCGGTCACTCATACACTGCATATTACGGTAGAGCGCTAAACAGCAATGTATGTACAGCAAGCTGACAGGCAAGATGACGAGGTCACTCGCTACACTGAAACCGCTGTCATGGAAAATTAAATGGATGTATTTGGCTGGTAGAAGATGAACAAACAATCCTACCTATGCATCTCGGCCTGTAGCAGTAGCAGTGAAAGGGTGTTCGGTGCTTCTGGACGCACCATCCTGAGCACAGGACTGCGCTAAAGCCATTTACAGTGGATTCAATAATGTTCCTCCACAAATATTCAGCTTTACCGTCGCCTTAAGGCCAGATTGTGGAGAGAAGTGGCGAAACAAATCCTGCAGAGCCTTTATCTTAATTTCATTATTGCCAAATACCCAGCATAGTTTAGAATTTATTTTAATTTAATTTGTTAAGAAAGGCTTCTTTTCATTGGTGTGTTGGCCAATTTAAAGGCTAAGTCTACGTATCTATGCCTATTTAGAGTGCCGAGATGTTACGATGTTACAGAGGACTTATTTTATTTTTTTGTTCCAACTTCCAAGTGGCCTATAGCCTATGTTTGTTACGAATAAATTATGTTAAAACACATAAATGACTCATTCTTGAAAAAAGGCAAAAGAGCTGTGTGCGTGTGCACATCTGAATAATGTCTGGCTATAAACGGGTTCTGGCTTAATAAAGCTGTCAATCAAAATGTACCTGTCGGGCTCGGGCTGAATTCTGTCAGGCTCAGGCCCTATCGGGCCTAATTTTTATGGCCCGATTACAGCTCTACCTTAGACCTCATTTTGCCTTCAGAACTCCCTTAATCCTTCGTGGCATAGATTCAACAAGGTACTGGAAATATTCCTCAGAGATTTTGGTTTATACAGTATTGACATGACAGCATCACGCAGTTGCTGCAGATTTGTCGGCTGCACATCCATGATGCGAATCTCCCGTTCCACCACATCCCAAAAGTGCTCTTTTGGAGATCCGGTGACTGTGGAGGCCATTTGAGTACAGTGAACACATTGTCATGTACAAGAAACCAGTCTAAGATAATTCGTGTTTCATGACATGGTGTGTTATCCTGATGGAAGTAGCCATCACAAGATGGGTACACAGTGGTCATACAGGGATAGACATGGTCAGCAACAATATTCAAGTAGGGTGTGGCGTTGACACGATGCTCAATAGGTACTAATGGGGCCAAAGTGTGCCAAGAAAATATCCCCCACACCATTACACCACCACCACCAGCCTGAACCGTTGATACAAGGCAGGATGAATCCATGCTTTCATGCTGTTTTTGCATTGCAAAATTCTAACCCAACCATCCGAATGTCGCAGCAGAAATCGAGACTCATCAGACAAGGCAACGTCTTTTCCTATCTTCTATTGTCCAATTTTGGTGAGCCTGTGTGAATTGTAGCCTCAGTTTCCTGTTCTTAGCTGACAAGAGTGGCAGCCGATGTGGTCTTCTGCTGCTGTAGCCCAATCCCAGTAGATCAGCAGTTTCTGACATACTCAGACCAGCCCGTCTGGCACCAACAACCATGCCACGTTCAAAGTCACCTAAATCCTTTTTTCCCCATTCTGATGCTCTGTTTAAACTGCAGCAGATTGCCTGACCATGTCTACATGCCTAAATGCATCGAGTTGTTGTCATTTAATTGGCTGATTAAAAATTTGTGTTAATGAGCAGTTGGACAGGTGTACCTAATAAAGTGGCCAGTGATTGTAAATCTGCCCATAACTTGTTTTTATCCAGATTTTTGTTTTTATTTAATGTTGAAAACATTACAGTATCATTATTATAAATATTGAGACGTTTTTACTGATTACTTGCTGATTTTGGGAATGACATTTTTTTTAACTAACTACTCTAAAAGGCATTTGTGTTTTTTATGACCTGCGGGGGCACAATGTAAGACATTTGAGAGGTTCCCAAATCGCAAGCAATTATTTTTTTATTATGTTTTTTTTAGGTTAATAGAAAATATCTTGTGCTTTGTCGTGTGTGCTCAAACCAACAAGCATCCATGGGTTCATGCAAAAGAAGTTTTTATTTGATCTGTATTTATTTGATTTTTATTTTTGATCTTTTATGCCCTCTTGTCCTGTACTAACAAAATGGGCTTTTGAGATAGTTTCTAAATAAAACATTTTTGCTTTTTACAACACAATCTTAGTGGAATGTGTAAGGAGCTTTGCTTTAAGCTTGTATAGTGCTCTTTATTCAGTACTGAGTGACATGTCCCCCTTTTTTAGATACAGTTGAATCCAGAAGTTTACATACACTGTATAAAAAGGCACATAACCGTTTAAAAAAAGTCAGATGTTAATGTTACTAAACTTTTTCTCTTTTAGGTGAGTTAGGATTATCAAATTTGTTTTTGTCATGCTTAATAGCAGAATAATGAGAGAGAGATTTTTTGAGAAATTGTTATAACTTTTCTTGAAAGTCAAGTTTACATACAATAAGATTATTAAACCTCTGAAAAAGCTCAGATGATGGTGTCAGGGCTTTGAAAGTTTCTGATTGGCTAATTGACAACATTTGAGTTATTTGAGGCACAACTGTAGAATAGTATTTAAGGAAAACTTCAAACACACTGCTTCCTTGTGTGACAACATGGAAAAATCAACAAGCCAGAATCAACAAAAAAGCCAGATTACAATTTGTTAAATTACAATTTAAAAGACAATTTTTTGGAGACATGTCCTGTGGTCTGATGGAACTAAGATTGAACTGTTTGGCCATAATGACCAGTGTTACATTTGGAGGACAAAGGGGAAAGCTTACAAGCCTAGGAACACCATCCCAACTGTGAAGTATGGGGGCGGCAGCATCATGTTGTGGGACTGTTTTGCTGCAGGAGGGACTGGTCCACTTCACAGCATAGATGGCATCATGAAGAAAGAACATTATGTAGAAATACTGAAGCAACATCTCAAGACATCAGCCAGGAAATTAAAACTTGGCCACAAATGGGTCTTTCAAACAGACCATGACCCTAAGCATACTGCTAAATTAGTTAAAATGTGCTTTAAGGACAACAGAGTGAATGTTTTGGAGTGGCCATCACAAAGCCCTGAACTCAATCCTATAGAAAATTTGTGGGCAGAGTTGAAAAAGCTTGTGCAAGCAAGACAGCCTACAAATCTGACTCAGTTACACCAATTCTGTCAGGAGGAATGGGCCAAATTCCTTCAAACTATTGTGAGAAGCTTGTGGAAGGATACCCGAAACATTTGACCAAAGTTATACTGTTTAAAAGCAAAGCTAAAAAAATACCAAGGAAATCTATGTAAACTTTTGACTGTCTAGAAAAAAAATTCTTTCATTATTCTGGCATTTAGCAAATGTAAATGATTTAGGTAATCCCAACGGACCTAAAATAGTAAACATTTTGTATGATTTACCATCAGACATTTTTTAAAAATGGTTATGTTCCTTTTTTTAGAGTGTATGGTTTCAGGTTTCAACTGTATGTTTATTGATTGATTTTACAGTTTAAATTTTCTTTACAATAAACAAAATAGATTCACCATTTGACCATATCACCCCTCCTGGTGATCGGATGGTTGGTTATAATTTTGTCCCATATCTTTAGGTCAAAGAGCTGGAGTCTGCGGATGAGCTAGACACAGAATCTGCTGTTCATGGGCGTCTGTCGGCGATGCAGCAGGCTGTAGCACAACTGGAGGTGCAGCAGAACCTTCTTGAGAAGAAAAACAGTCACCTAGAGAAGAAGATTGAGAGGCTACGAACTGAGCGACAGCACCTGAGAGAGACACTGACACAGGTGTGCGCACGCCTCTCAAAGGAACCATATATTATGATGTCAGCATGATTAATGTAGCTACTGTGTTTGTTTGACCATCACCAGGTTGAGCTGGAGAGGGGGAAACTGAGGCGTCAGCTGTCATCACAGTCAGAAGCTGGAGTTCTGGTATGATGGAGAGACTACATTTGCAATATATTTCTCTTCAGTTCTGGTTGTCTTTCTGTGTGATGGATTGTCACATCTATGCGAGTTATGTGAGGGATAATGTACATCCTGCCAGAATAAACCCTGACGGGACCCCTGATGTAAAGCAGGGTTTTCAATCGCACTGGATTGGTTTATTTTATAAAAATAACTATCTGGATGTAAATTATCTTGCTTATTATGCAACCACTTCCCAAATAAGTCGTTAACAGAGCACAAAATATTGATTTGAGCTAAATCAATTAGTTAAAACTAGAGTTAGTTTAAACTAGAAGAGTATATCAAATATATGACTGCAGGTCTATATGACCACCATATTTTTTTTATCACCACTATTATTATTATTATTTTTTTAAATAAATAATGGTGACAAAAGATATTGATTTGGGATTAAACTGTTTACATTTTTACACGTTTGTTCTCTTGAAATCCATTACAAAACAATCATCCTGGCAAACGATGAGCACAGCAACAAATTTACAGGACTGTTAATACTAAAAGGGATATTTCACCCAATAATGAAAGTTTATTCATTATTTACTTACTCTCGAGTTGTTTTTTATTTTTTATTTTTTTTTTTTTTTTCTGTTGAAAACAAAAGAAGTTTTATAAGAATTTTAGAAACCGTTAATGGTTGACTTCAATAGTAAAAAAAGCAAACACTATGGACGTCAGTGGTTACGGGTTTCCAACATTGTTTACAATAACTTCTTTTGTCTTCAACAGAAGAAAGAAACTCAAACTTGTTTGTCTATCCAAACTTAATGGTTGATAAATGATGACAGAATTTTCGGTTTTGGGTGAACTATCCCTTGTAATATAACTATTACAGAGACACAAGATGGTAGCAGCTTTTTTATCAGATGCGCAATATGTTCAGCTCTGAACTTCGAAAGCGACCAGTTAGAATCAAGTATTGAGCTACGTATTTTTACTCTATTATTATTATTATTAATAGAGTAAAAATATTATTCTAATATTAATATAATTAATATTATTATTCTAGAATTATCATTCTAGAACACAATTTCTTACTTTGACTTAACTAGACAAACATTTGTTGTATTAGTTATATGCTATAATAGTACAGTTTTAATGTTTAAAATAAGCTTGTAGGATTCAGTTTTCATATTAATTTTAGCTTTAGTGTTTTTAACTTATTTAATATTTATATTCATATATTTCTATGTAGCTTTACTTTTGTTTGGTTGTTTAAGTACTTTAACTTCAACTTTTGAACAAGAACCAAATTGGTATGTAAACAACTTTCACACAGAATTGTCTTGTAACCAAAAGCAACAATTTATTTAACAATTTTGAAGTAAACAACTGAAATAAAAAATTTAATTAATAATTTTAAATAGCCATTTTTTATATATGCAGTTGAAGTAAGAATTATTAACCCCCCTGAATTATTAGCCCCCTGTTTTCTTTCCCCAATTTCGGTTTAACAGAGAGAAGATTTTTTTCAACACATTTCTAAACATAATAGTTTTAATAGATCATTTCTAATAACGGATTTATTTTATTTTTGCCATGATGACAGTAAATAATATTTTACTAGACATTTTTCAAGACACTTCTATACAGTTAAAAGTGACATTTAAAGGCTTAACCTGGTTAATTAGGTTAACCAGGCAGGATACGGTAATTAGTTATTGTATAACGTTGGTTTGTTCTGTAGACTGTTGAAAAAATATATAGCTTAAAGGGGATAATAATTTTGACCTTAAAATGGTTTTGGAAAAAATTTAAAACTGCTTTTATTCTAGCCAAAATAAAACAAATAAGACTTTTTCCAGAAGAAAAAATATTATCAGACATACTGTGAAAATTTCCTTGCTCTGTTAAACATCATTTGGGAAATATTTAAAAAAGGAAAAAATTCAAATGGGGGCTAATAATTCTGACTTCAACTGTATTGTTCACTATTATCTACTTGAGTTTTACACTGTTGTTGCTTGAGCTGTGGCAAAAAATAATTTGAGAAAATTATTCTGGATCAATTCTGAGATTTTCGAAATACATCTCTATTCTCTCTTTAATTGATTCCGAGTCTAGTTTTTAACAACAGAAGGCGCTCAAGGCTTGCTTTTAACTGTACACACAAAGGCTCACAAGGAAGAGTGTTAATTGAGTAATGTAAGTTGGCTGTTATGTCATGAGATGTAATGTAAACACAGCTCACTATAACACTCTTGCAATTAAACGTTTCCTAACTTAGTTAATAATTATCTTAAGTTCAAGTGGTATATGTAAGGAATTGGATGCAAGCAGAGCATAGCTGATTGTAAAGCATACAGCGCCATCTGCTGTTAAAAACTAAGATCAGAATTGATTCAAGAGAATATTGACGCATTGCCCTGGAAACATTTATTTATTTTATCATGCTAAGCCTTTCTCCTAATAATAATATACATTTTATTAACATCATCGCCAACATGCAAAAACCAAACGTTTGTGATCTTTAAATCTCTCTCATGTAAATTAACAGCGAAAAAGGAAAAATAGCTCAATGTTGTGTTGTATAGGACCAGTCAGATGGTACAGACGAGGCAGAGCTGAAGCATCTCCGAGTCCGAGCCAATGAACTGGAGGAACAGGTTTGTCCTTCAACCCTTCATCTGTTCATTAGTATTCTGGCATCTAAACGGCCTTACAGCTTAAACCCAATTTTCTAGGTTCACCATCTTCGTCTCATGTTGGCGGTGGACCATCGGCAGCGGGCAGAGTTCATCGAGCGCTCTCTGAAGAACAGCAAAAGTCTGATGTCCCTCAGACAGGATCTGAACGAGTCTTTATCTGCTGTCTCGCAGCGACCCGTCCCGTCAGTGCTGGAGTCTGAGACGCAGAGATTGGACAGGAGCATTCGAGAGGAAGAGCTGCGACTGACTCTCAGCCAAAGCTAAAGACACAAACACTCCTTCGTGTAGAAGAACTATTATATAGTTCATATTGTTGCACTTAACAGTCAGTAATTTAGGCCGTGAACCTAAGATTAATTATACACTCAGGGTTTGACATTATTTTACTGTTACTCCGAATAGAAGTTTGGATACATTAGATTTTTGTTTTTGTTAAAGAAGGTTTAAGACTGGATATATTATAAAATGTCATTCATTCCTGTGATTTCAAAGCGGAATGTTGAGCGTCATTACTTCAGTCTTCAATTTCAAATGATCTTTCCAATGAAAATGATGATTTGCAGCTCAAGAAATAGGAATTTTATGGAAACTAGTATGTTAATATGTTAAAAGTACCCAATTGATGTATTCAACAGGAACACATATATATATATATAAAAAAAATAATGTATGCATGTATGTATGCATGTATGTGTGTGTGTGTGTGTGTGTATATATATATATATATATATATATATATATATATATATATATATATATGTATATATGTATATATATATATATATATATATACATACACATATATATATATACATATACATATATATATACATATATATATATATATATATATATATATATATATATATATATATATATATATATATATATATATATATATATATATATATATACACATACACATACATATACAGTTGAAGTCAGAATTATTGGCCCCCCTTTGAATTTTTTCTTGTTTTTTAAATATTTCCCAAATTACATTTAACAGACCAAGGACATTTTCACAGTATGTCTGATAATATTTTTTCTTCTGGACACAGTCTTATTTATTTTATTTCGGCTAGAATAAAAGCAGTTTTTAATTTTTTTAAAAACATTTTAAGGACAAAATTATTATTCCCTTTAAACTATATATTTTTTTCGATAGTCTACAGAAAAAACCATTGCTATACAATAACTTGCCTAATTACCCTAACCTGCCTAGTTAACCTAGTTAAGCCTTTAAATGTCACTTTAAGCTGTATAGAAATGTCTTGAAAAATATCTAGTCAAATATTATTTACTGTCATCATGGCAAAAATAAAATCAATCAGTTTTTAGAAATGAGTTATTAAAACTATTATGTTTAGAAATGTGTTGAAACAAATCTTCTCTCCGTTACACAGAAATTGGAGAAATAAAATAAACGGGGGCTAATAATTCTGACTTCAACTGTATATATGTGTATGTATATATATATATATGTGTATATGTGTATACATATATATATATATATATATATATATATATATATATATATATATATATATATATATATATATATATATATTGTCACTCATCTACTTATAAATGGTACTTTTATAAAAAAATTATTAATAATGATTAATTATTGATCGATCGATAGATAGATACTTTAATATTTTTTTTTATAAAAGTACCATTTATAAGTAGATGAGTAACAATATGCCAATTAAATCAACAAAACTTAATGTTTCCAAACCTTCGACCATTACTGTATTGATGTATTTTTCACATGAGTTATTCTTAAAATACTAATTAGCTACCAACTACTTCATATGGCGAAGTTCTGCTTTAATGCCTGAAGGCTTTGTTATTGTGTGTACAGTACTTTCAATGCTATTCTGTCAGTGTTATAATGTGTGCAATATTACCAATCTGTTTAATCAGTTATGATACTATGAGCTATTTTTATAATGTATTTTCTAAAATAAACATCTGATATTGAAAAAAAACCCTGATTTAATCCCAGGTTTGATCTTCAGGGAATGCATAATAAACTGACAACAATTTATTACAACACACACACACACCTTCAAATAAGATTTGTGGAAACTTTAATATGTTAAGTTTAAGTTTAAAGCTTTATTAATCCCCTTGGGGCAATTCATTCTGACATGGTGGTGCTTCACATATAACAAGAATGACACACTTAACACAATAAACACTAACACTTAACATCATGTACACAAACAAAAAACTGAGAAAAAAGAATAATAAATTAAATAATAATAATAATTAATTATTTTTAATAAATAATTAGAATCCATTGGTTAACCACATTTATTATATAACCGAATTGCTTCAGCCCCAAAAGTAAATTTGTAATGATTTGTGGAACATTAGATGTCGCTCATTGGGCATCCACTCAAAATATCTGTTTAAGGGGTGTGTGCTATCTCCTATTATTTTATGTGCCATCCTCAACACCTGCTGTTCATAATAGGATGCAAGACTTTGCAGGGGTTAATGTGCGAAAAGTACCCAGTTAATAAAAAAGTACAAAGACACATTGATAAAATTTGAAATGTTACCGGAGGTTATATCCTAAATAAATGTGGTTATGTTCAACTATTCTGTACATCACAGAATCTTGAAAACTAAAATGTAATGCACATCGATTATAAGAACCATTATTATTAATAGTTAATATATAAGTAGTTAATAGCCTATAGTAAGTATATACAGTAGTAGTATTTAGCGACGCTACGTAATAATTGTTTATAATAGAGCAACAAATCAGCATATTAGACTGGATTAATGACCTCTTTTGCTTTAAGTCACAAATAAATTACATTTGTTATTTAAGATTAATATGGCATATCACCAAAGTTCTGCTTTTATAGTATTTTTAATTAAATAAAAGCACCGTTTGTAAGTTCAAGAGTAACAGTATGCCAAAAAAAATCAACAAATCTTAATGTTTCCAAACCTTCGACCATTACTGTATTGATGTATTTTTCACATACTTAAAATACTAATTAGCTATCAGCTATTTCATATGGCGAAGTTCTGCTTTAATGCCTGAAAGCTTTGTTGTTGTGTTTACAGTACTTTCAAAGCTATTCTGTCAGTGTTATAATGTGTGCAATATTACCAATCTGTTTAATCAGTTATGATACTATGAGCTATTTTTGTAATGTATTTTTAAAATAAACATATCTGATATCGAATATAAAACATGTTTCAATCCCAGGTTTGATCTTCAGGGAATGCATAATAAGCAGACAACAATTTATTACAACACACACACACACCTTCAAATTTGTCTGGTATGTGTGACTGCTTTGCTTGAACCAATCTTGAAGTCTTGAATGTGTTCGAATCAAGAGCACTTGATTTTAAAACAAGCTTATGTCATTCAAAGGCTCTGGTGCTCCCGCCAGGCCTTGTTTTTACCTCGTATGAACTTGATAGACGGTGTCTGTCGCCAGGGGGCGCTATTTGTATGGAAACATTGTGTGGTTTAAAGTTGCCCACATGTGCAATCCTACTTTTTTGTAATCTGATCTTGCTCAATTTTGATAGTATCGACCCAAAGGCACAATCAAAATACACGCAATCCAAGTTCATGATGCCAAATAAGTTATTACAGTAACCTTTGCTTTTAAACATTTACTGGCATGGCTATTATTGTAATACATTTCAGTTGCTTTTATGAGTGCAGCTTATAAAAACATAAGCAAGTCATATTTAATTCCAGATTTAGCCTATAAAAATTGGCGAAATTCACAAACAGTTTTCCGATAATGTGCGAGAGTTGTGATTCATTAGCCGTTATTGGGTAATAATGAGATTAAATATCAATGCGTAGTAAATTATGTTATGGTACAATCCACTATGACAATGCAGTGAAATAATATGGAATAAGAAATACGAGCAGCATATTGAGCTGTTTTGTACAGCTTAAAATAGCTGGAAGGGAATGACATTGTAAGCCAGACACATTCAGTTTACAAATGGCCATACCATGTGAAATATAAGATGGATGGAAAACTAAGACTGTTTGGGTGCTTGGTTGTCACAATTTTCACTCATGAAGGCACTATAAGGCTTTGTCTTACACAAATAAGTACAGGATTGGGAAACAAATTAAGAGCAACGTCAAATGTTATAGGACTTTGCTTAACAATAACACATAGCATATAGTTAATATGGTAATCTAGAGGTTACTACAATAAGATCAACATAAATAGTCATGGGATTTTCTTTAAGCAGTCTTAAATATTCTTATGCTTCAAGAAGCTTTCAGAAGCACCACTATAAAGGATAAGATACAATATTTTCACTTATTTCTGCTGTAGTTTTGACAAAGATGCTTGTTGTCAAGCTCTTTCAGTAACATAGTGTTTCCAAAATGTGTATGTTTGTCAGTAAAAATAGTCACTGAAGGGTAAACTATATATTTTTTGGCAGTTGCAGTTATTTAAATACCATAACACTTGCTAATATATGGATTTTTTTTCTTTTTGTAAACCCTAGATCAGTGTTTCTCAACCACGTTCCTGGAGGACCACCAGCACTGCATGTTTTGGATGTCTGCTTTGTCTGTCACACCCCATTACAGGTCTTTCAGTTTATGCTAATGAGCTGCTGATCTGAATCATGTGTGTTTGGATACGGAGACATAGAAAATATGCAGAGCTGGTGGTCCTCCAGAAACATGGTTGAGAAACACTGCCCTAGATGATTGTATCTGAAAAGTTAGGATGCATCGATTTATACATTTTAGCCAGTGCCAATAACTCTTTATGTTTGGAATATCTATACTCTATATATGTATATACTGTAGACCATTTAACTGTGATTACTAAAACAAAGGAAAAAAATTGCAATTGCAAAATCCTCTCTACGTTCTATAATGGAAACTCCCACAGTGCTGACATCTAACTCTGTTAAAGCATTAATATGTGGAAAAGCACCGCCAGTCAAAACCCTCATTGCCAGCAGGCAACACACATTCTGAACAAGCTTTCAAACAGGCTGAAATAATCCATAATAATAATCATTTCTTATTAGGTGGAAAACAATGACAAAAAAAATGACAATATTGAGATATTGCGCATCACAGGTGAAAATTCCAGTAGTTCAGCAGTTTCTGAAATACTCAGTCCAGCCTATCTGACATAAACTTTCCACTATACTTGAAACACATTTCATCCCCATTTTGGTGCTTGTTTTGAACTTCAGCATAACTTTATTTATATTCAGCATGTCTGCAAGATATATTTATAAATTGTTTAGTCTGGAAAACATCCTCTGTGTTCAAAGGTCTGAAGAGGGTTTGCTGAATGAACATTCTACCTTTTCAAAAATCTTAAAGACATCTGAAAATTGACTTCTAGACGTTGTGTAGATGAGCAAATGCTCTAATAAATACATCTCTTACTTTCCTTCAGCTAAGTCCCAGGTGAATTATCAGGTGTTGCCACAGCAGAATGAACCGCCAATTGCTCTGGCATATGCTTTATGTGCCGGATGCCCTTCCGGCTGCAACCCAGCACTAAGAGCGCACATAAATATGGCTTCCAGATGTAAACACAAACATCAAACAGACATCTTTGCAATATACAGTTGAAGTCAGAAATATTAGCCCCCCTGAATTATTAGACCGCTTGTTTATTTTTTCCCCAATTTCTGTTTACTGGAGAGAAGATTTTTTCAACACATTTCTAAACATAGTTTTAATAACTCATTTCTAATAACTGAGTTATTTTATCTTTGCCATGACGACAGTAAATAATATTTGACCAGATATTTTTCAAGACACTTCTATAGAGCTTAAAGTGACATTTAAAGGCTTAACTAGGTTAATTAGGTTACCTAGGCAGGTTAGGGTAATTAGGCAAGTTATTGTATAACAGTGATTTGTTCTGTGGTCAGTCAAGAAAAAATATACCTTAAAGGGGCTAATAATTTTGTCCCTAAAATGGTGTTTAAAAAATTAAAAACTGCTTTTATTCTAGCTGAAATAAAACAACGAAGACTTTTCAGAAGAAAAAACATTATCAGACATACTGTGAAAATTTCCTTGCTCTGTTAAACATCATTCTGAAAATATTTTAAAAAGAAGAAAAAATTTCAAAGGGGGCTAGTAATTCTGACTTTAACTGTACATGTGCTATCAGCGGTCTTGACTACATCTACATGTTTAAATCCATTAGATTGATGCACACACATTTTGGTGGTTTATGAGGACTCTCCATTGGCATAATATATTTTATACTCTAAAACTGCCATATTAGCACTACTCCTAAACTCAACCTTCACAGAAAACCTCGTTAAGTATGATTTTTTACAGTTTTGAATTACGACGACACAGGGCATGTCCACATAAACCACCTCAAAATTGTAATACCAAGGTAATACCCATGTAATAATACAGATTTCAGGTAAACTTCACTCCTCTGACCTCTAAAGGTGCTTTAGCAAGACACTAGAGGCCATGTTCTTTAACCTCCTTGGTAGCGCAACCGACTCCCATGTTGAAAGTTGCTGGTTCGATCACAGAGTTACATTGGTGCCGTGACCCGGATGGGAGTGAGGTTTAGGGGGGTTAGTGTAGCAGGGGTCAGCCAGTAAAATGCTGTGCAGGTAAACCTCACTCCTCTGACCTCTAAAGGTGCTCTAGAGGCCATGGTCTTTAGCCTACTTGGTAGAGCAACCGACTCCCATGAGGAGAGTCACCGGTTCGAATCCAGCTCTGAGCGGGTTGGGTGGTGTAGGACCAGCGGGGTTACACACGCATATATATATTTTCACTTTATTTTAACTTGTGATGCACAATATTGTGAAAGCAGCAATATTTAATAATTTTTTCATTGTTTTCGTCCTAATTCAAAAATTATATTGCGATAAGGTTAAATATGGATAAATTATGATTATTTCAGCCTGTTTGAACACTTCAAATGTGTTCTGCTGGTCATAAAGATTTTGATGGATGCCTTCCACATATTAATAACATACTGTATATTAGGCCTATATAAATAGTACAAATAAGAATACTGTAATAGGAGACAGGCTGTTTAGATTACAATAATTACATGGAATTTGACTAAAACAATCTAGGAATTTGTGTGAACAGTTTTAGTTTGTGTAAAACCAATTACCCAGCTATAGTAATCATAAGTGTAGCATGTTTTGGCTAAAACTATTGTGACTATGGTGGATTTGTAAGGTTGGGATGGAAAAAGAAAGCATGACAGACAACTTAAAATCGAATTGGATTGGAAGCGAGAGAGAGAAAGAGAGAGAGAGAGAGAGAGAGAGAGAGAGAGAGAGAGAGAGAGAGAGAGAGAGAGAGAGAGAGGTGGGGGTGGAGGAGGAGGACTGACTGCCCTTCATCTGTCTGCTCTAGGCGGAGCTGAAGTTACCGAGAGCGGCCGCGGGAGCTCGACACGATCCGCGGGGCGATAATCATCCACAACGGGGAGAAAGGCGCTAATTCAACCGAGCAGACCCTGACCGACCGGCAATCAGTTTTACGTCCATCACACAGTCTACCGACAGTCGCCGCGCTGTTCATTACAGGCCTCCGTCGCTTTGGATCGGACTGAATGTCGCTCCTGTTCGGCCGCTTGAGCTCGACGCCTTCTGCCGCAGGTTTACTTCATTTCAGAGACATCATTTCAGGGCTAATGCAGGAATAAAACCGGGCACAGTCGGGAAATGTCGGACATGTCGTCAGCTCGTGAAGCTAAACATCGACTGAAGCGGACTGACACCAAGAAACCTGACCCATATTGAGATCCTGAGCTCGAGCATCTGGACCAGAACCAAATATTACATCGAAACTAAATCTTGTTTATAAACACAGACGACAACGAGAGACGCGGTCACAGCAGGCTTTGAGACCTTTAATTTTTATTTTTAAGACATGCGAGGAAGTGTATTATACATGTTGTATGAAATATAATCGCTCAAACTCCGAACCAGCATGGAGAAAATGCGTTTATAAGCTGTTTATCAAAACCAAAGGCATCTAAAATCATGCGCTGCCTCCAAATCTTTATCTGCACTAGTCATTTCGGACTATTGGCTCCGTGCACATGAGCTTGAACTTCGGTCGATAGAAAGAAGAAGGGGGAAAAGAAAATCTAGTTACTGGAACTTTTTTGGAGCTGAATCCATCCAGAAGCGGCAGCAGGATGAGAGTGCGGATCTTAAAGCGGACATCAGTACTGTCACTCGGGCTCTGCTCAATGCTTCTGCTCAGTGCTGTGGCTGGTAAATATACCCCATATCTACATTTGAACTATTTAGGTGCTGTGTGTATCCACATTACAGAGTGCATGTTACATTATTTTGGGCTTAAGTGTGTGTTATTCGTTAGTATCACTCAGCGCTGCGGCATGCACACTTTAATGCGAAGTGAACTGAATCGATTTTGCTGCACAAATATGAATGGGATTGTCTTGCTTCGTATTGCTTTTCTGCTTTAGTCTTGCAATGTCTTAAATGGTGTCCTTTTTATTTTAGTCCTGTTAAACCAAAGTGGATTTACTTTAGGGTTGTTTACCACACAAGTAGATGCTTTTATTAGTGGTACTTGATTGAGGTAAAGTTGGTGTTACATTGGTACATTCGTTCAGTGACAACTTGTCACATGCTCCCTATATTGTTTACCATGGTGCTTTGACTATTCACCCTGAAATCACATATAAGTATGACTTCAAAACAGCATTAGCACTATTTTTTTAACTGTTGTATGTAGACATTCATTGGCTGCTAATGTGATTTCACTATTTAGAATTTGCAAAGAAAACTGTTCTGATATTATATTATGAAGGAGGAAGTCTGAATGGGTGAATATAGAAACAATTTCACCTCAATCTTCGGAAGAAAGGTAAAACTAGACCATCACTGGAGAGTATTCCGGCATACTCGGTCAAGTTCTGTTATTACATTTCAGGTTTTGTGATGGCTTGGTTCAAACAACAACAACAAACATTTGCTGCTAATTTACTCAACCTCATGCCATTCGAGATATAAAGGACTTTTCTTCAGTAGAACATTAAAGAGGATTTTTAACTGACTGGCCTTGAGTGCATTTTTACGACAATCTGTAGCATGAGCTTCCTGTCAAACATCATTAGCTCACACACTCCTCGCTGTTGTGAACGTGCTCAAGATGGGGTTTGAGGCTGTGGAATAAAGACAATAATATTGTAATTAACATTCAGTTTCTTGGCCAGACCAATCAGTTCACCTCCTAAATTATACCTCAGTGTATTATTCACGGTTATTCATTTTAATAACAATTTTTGAAGTGATGGTAGCCATTGACTTGCATATTTTAACCAGAAGGACCACAGTTTAATCTAAAAAGCCCAAAAAGTTGAAGCCTTTGATGGCTTGTGGTAAGTAAATTAACAGGGAATTTTAATTTTAACGGGAGCTATCCCTTTAAATAGTTTGTGCAGTCTTTACTTAGTACTTTGGTGGCCTGCATTTGCCAAAACAGTTGAAGTAGATCTTATAATTGGTTCTTTAGTTCAGTGATGGTGTCAGCTGTTATTACTACTATGTTATACCACTATTATGGCCCATGATGTCCTAATAATTTTGATATTTACTTGATATTTTTTGTGTTTTGGTCTGTATTTGAATGCAACAAATGAATTAACGAAATGTATTCGGGTTTAATAATCCAGACATGATTAATTCCAGTAATTTCCATGATCTGTGGTTTGGTACGTTGATGCAAGTTAAATGATTTTGCTGGAGTTTTAGTTAATTTAAATTGAAGATATTTATCTTTGGGACTGCACAGTGGCGCAGTGGTTAGCACGTTCGCCTCACAGCAAAAAGGTCGCTGGTTCGAGCCTCGGCTGGGTCAGTTGGTATTTCTGTGTGGAGTTTGCATGTTCGTGTGGGTTTCCTCCGGGTGCTCCGGTTTTCCACACAAGTCCAAAGACATGTGGTTTAGGTGGATTGGGTAGGCTAAAATTGTCTACAGTGTTTGTGTAAATGAGTGTATGGATGTTTCCCAGTGATGGGTTGCGGCTGGAAGAGCGTCCGCTGCATAAAAGATATGCTGGATAAGTTGGCAGTTCATTCCGCTGTGGCGACCCCAGATTAATAAAGGGATTAAGCCGAAAATAAAATAAATGAAGAATATTTAACTTTGCATTGGTCATTATGTACAGAAACAGGTGCTTTTTGGCACATTTGGAAATAATTTTTTGTTTTTTTAGTTGTTAGTTTCGTAATCCATGCTCATGCGGTTGGTTGGCTAATGTTAGTTTTATTAGGACTCAAATTTGGCTATTCCATTTTATTTAAACGTTGGCAGCAGTGGAGTGCACAGTCAAGTTGAAAACAAGGCTGTGCATAAATCACACACAGACTGGGGAACATTCAGAGAGGGTGTTTTGATGTCTGTTTCTTCTCCCTTGCTTTTATATAGATCAGATCGACCATGCTGTGTGTCAGCCACAGCCATTAGAGCCTGTTTACCCCGTTGTTATGGATATGCAGTTAGTCATCACATCACAAGCATGTGATCTTTTACCATCGATTGTTTTAAGTCCCCTGAAAAGTCCCTAAGACTTCTGGAATGTGATGGAGGGACATATATTCTTATGTTGTTTGCAAGAATTCATTTAGGCGTTTGCATTAATTAAGCAGCAATTACATACATGAGTTTTGTGGGCCACATTGTAAAAGTGCATTCATTTTGTCCCAACACAAATCAATTCAGTTATCTTAAAAAAAATTGAAGTGGATTGAAGATAAAACAATTAAGTTGTCGGCCCAAAAAATCTCATGAGTTGTGTTTTTTCAGCTCATTTTAAATAAGTAGTTTGAACAAGCAGCAAAAATAATGATTTGAGTGTAGTTTGTGTTTCGTGTGACCCAACAGCACCGCTGATAGTTGGGAATGTATTTTGATTTAAGCCTTGACCTCGATGAGATAACAGTCTCTGCCTTGTACAATAGATTAGGCTGCGAATGGAAGGAGAAGCATGTCACGAAATTGTCAGTTGTGCACGATTCCTTAAAAGCTGTTTATAATGTCTTACTCCTTAAGAAATTAAAACATTTGACTAACATATTTAAAATGTTGCATTAGAAGAAGACTCCAGTCACAAGTTGCCTAGAAAAAAACTAGATGTCCCGTGGAGGGTTGCCATGTTGAGATCACACAACAGATGGTGTCATACAATTTTAAAATTTGTTTGTATTAACAACTTAACATTTCGTTTATATTTTTAAATGCGTTTTTGCTCAAATAAATGCAGCCTAGGTGAGCATAAGAGACTACAATACAAAATCTTATAAAAATTGGGACTTTGATCTTTGCTCGAAAAACTTTTAATGTTGAATAGGTTTGCAAAGTGACTTTTATTGGCAGTTTTAGTAGTTTGAAAACAGATATTGTCTGGGTTGGGCATGTAAGTTATAGTCAAAAACTAAAGCTATTGTAATAGGCTGCCAGTACTTTTTCTGTTTGATTACAGATTATATACAGTGTGTATTTTGTAAGGAAATAATATATGAATAAGTTTTGCAGTTTCCTATAGAGTATATTTGTGTATTTTGCTTGATTTTCTTTCTCTGAAAATATTTGAGAGTTTCCTTGGCTGTGTTTTGTATCATTGTCTTGCTGAAATGTCCACCCTGGTTTCATATTTATCATCCTGATAATGTAGATGTTGGACTGAAGCAGCTAATTTAATTTACAATGAGGAAGGGCAGAGGGTTGTTGAATAACTTCTGAGAGATTTCAGCTGCTGTCTGGGCTTTCGCTGCCTTTCTACACCTCACTTTCTTCATGTGTTCAATACTTTTTCATTTTATTACACATAACTTAATTTGTAAACTAATTAGATTAGTTTTCTTTGCATATATGGATATCTTTGGTTGTTATCAACATCTGGTGAATATGTCAAGTCAACAGCACCTTTAGAAATAAGTTTTCTGAGAAAAATGGTGACGTGTTCAATACTTATTTCCCCCACTGTATATATATATATATATATATATATATATATATATATATATATATATATATATATATATATATATATATATATATATATATATATATATATATATATATATGCATAAGTGCATCCACAAAATATCTTTCATTATATTAATCCAAGTCATTTCTGGTCACAAAATAACCTGGCATTGCTTTTCTGAGAAATGGAAAAGCTAAATTCAGAGACTGTTCTTTATTACGAGTCATAGCTTTAGCTTTGATTTTCAATTTCCTATACAGTTAATTCCACATGGCACATCAATACTTTAGAGGAACGTTTTTATAACTAATCCAATAACTATTGTTCCTATAGTTTTTGGCAGAAAAAAGGATTTGCTTTTTGGAATGTTCACACAGAACGAACTGGGAAAATATTTTGTTATGTGAACCCTTTTGGGAGGAAAATAAAACCGTTTCTACTTCAGAGTTGGGTCGAACCCAACATAACAGGAACTATAAATGATGTAAATATTGCTGATTGCAATACACATTCATATAAAACACCAGCAGAGTATTTTACAGTATTACAAGACGAACACAAAAAGTTATCTTCGTCTGAGAGGCCCTGCTGATGATATGTACTAACATTTCAAGTTGTGTTTGGAGATTTTGTCTCCTAGTCTTCCTTTTTGCTCGTTCAATTGCATAACATCCATATCACACAACACAAAAAATAAGACGGGACTATTCACGCTACAGCATACTCAAGTTTAAGATAGTGATAAATAATGTGCTTGATGTCTCTTTAGAATTCCTGCATGCTTGGGGTTTGAATGAAACTAAAAAATAATCTTGGAGGCTAGATAATACTAATAACCTGGTGGCTAGTTCCTATAACTAAGTTCTTATAACCACCATCCTGAAAGCCCCCATGTAGTCAATCTCTAGAACACAAACTTGTTGACAAATTCCATTAGGCTGATCCTCAATGTCCGGTGAGGAATGCGATTTTAGCTTTGTGGTTGTAACTACGGAGGTAAGACCACACGATGAGGTTAGAGTAGAGACAGACATGGTAATTAAAAGTGTGGTACTGCCTAGCCATGCTGGTAAACTGGTTCGAGGTCTCATCACAGGCTCATTTTAAAACCGTTAGCAGCTGCCACAGTGATTTAGATCCAAGTTAGACCCTAGACGGGTAGTTAGTTTCACTCGAGAGGGTTTAGCGCTGTAATGTGCCACGGTAGGGATTGGGCCCTGCAGAAACCAACGAGAGGACGGTTTGTCGAGCATGGAAAAGATTAAGATGAACGGGAGGGTGTACTGCGTGTGAGAGCCATTACCCCGTCTGTGACCGCTGCGAAAAAGCGTGAAGCTATGGATCTTTTGCCACTCTGCTGAGCCCATCAGCACTCATTACTCTCTCTCTCTCACACACACACATATGTGTGTAACATGACCATTAAGGCTCTGGATGGTTCATATGCAGTATTGGCACTTTTCAGAGACAACAGGCTCTGGTATGAGATTCTAGCTGGGCCTGAAGAGAGGTATTGTGTTCTTGATCAAGGACGTTCTGTGGAGCATCCAGTACTGTGCTTCAATTACTAGATAATGGGCTGTGCTCTATGTTTGAGACACGAGCAAGCCTGTATCTTGACCTTGTGTCTTATCTTGGACACAGTATCTAAACCTGCTGCCAGACTACAAGCTTAGTTCACTCAGAGTGGCAGAATTCCTCAGGCTTTGTCATTTTTGTTTTGTTTAAAAAGAAAAGTAATGCTATGCAATTTTAGACTAGTATGATTTAAATTTAATCTTGACACATTTTATGCATACAGTATTTACAGGGCATACAGAAAGTATTCATAGTGCTTCACTTTTTCCACATTTTTTTATGTTACAGCTTTATTCCAAAATGGAATATGATACCACAAGATTGGCACACCTGTCTTTGGGAATTTTTGCCCTTTCCTCTTTGCAGTACCTCTCAAGCTCTATCAGGTTGGATGGGAAGCGACGGTGTACAGCCATTATTAGATCTCTCCAGAGATGTTCAATAGGATTTAGGTCTGGGCCCTGGCTGGGCCACTCAAGGACATTCGCCGAGTAGTTGTGAAGCCACTCCACTGATATTTTGGCGGTGTGCTTTGGGTCATTGTCCTGCTGAAGGATGAACTTAATCCATTTTGGAATAAGGCTGTAACCAAGTGTGCCACAAGCCTGCTTTTGAGTGAAGGTCTCTGCCGTTAGATCGCCCCCTGGGGGGCTGGCTGCAGTACAAGTCATGAAGCCCGCCTCCTCCTTGTTAATGAATGAGACTTGAGAAACGAGAAAAGATTAATTACACTTGCAATAAAATGTTCCGAAAGATGGTTCTGGTCAGTTAAGGCACTGGTTATCAGCTGATATAGGTGCAGATCTTCATTTTTGTAAAGAGTATGTTTTGAGCAGTAATTTGATGCTGGGTGTGTCATCGTGATTGACAGCTGTGATTGACAGTTTCTCAAAGCAGACATCGGAGCTTCGGCAGGAAGTTGTTGTTTGTTAACGTTTGTTAACGTTATTACAACCATTTGTGTTGATAAAACAGCAAACGCAGGTTCCTATCTAATGTACTTTCATGATAAGGAAATTTTGGCTAATATTCAAAAAGCAATGCATTGGCAGATAACAATTCTTTATATAATTTCTCCTGAGTATGTTTAGAGAACCAAATATCAAATAAGAAAAAATAAACCCGTTGACCATTTTTAAATACAAAATATAACAGGTTGTTACTGAAACAAGCCCAAGACCCCCAGTTTTATCATCCATTACTTTTACCACACCAGAGTGCTTTTTACATCTTGCATAATTGTATTTATAGAGAGGCAGATGGCAGCAACTCAATACATTTAGGCATGCAAACATGGTCAAGACGATCTGCTGCAGTTCAAACCAAGCATCAGAATGGGGAAGAAAGGTGAATTAAGTGACTTTGAATGTGCCATGGTTTTTAGTGCCAGACGGGCTGGTCTGAGTATTTCAGAAACTGCTGATCTACTGGGATTTTTTCGCACAACAATCTCTAGGGTTTACAGAGAATGGTCCAAAACAGAGAAAATATCACCAGATCATCAGAGTGGGGAAGTCCCAGAGTAAAATGGGAAAATTTGATACACCAGTGTTTTGGAAAATGGAAAACTCTTTACGCTGTTTTCATCTGTTTTTATATTATTTGTTTCCATTTTATTTATAATTGTCTCTTTAATTCCTGTTTATGTAAAGCTTTTTGAATTGCCACTGTGTATGAAATGTGCTATATAAATAAACTTGCCAAACTTGCCAATAGAGCACCTTTGGGTTGTGGTGGAACAGGAGATTTATGCCATGGATGTGCAGCCGACAAATCTGCAGCAACGGTGTGATGCTATCATGCCAATATGAACCAAAATCTCTGAGGAATATTTCCAGTACCTTGTTGAATCTGCAAGAAGGACTAAGGCAGTTCTGAAGGCAAAAGGGGGTCCAATCTGGTACTAGTAAGGTGTACCTAATAAAGTGATAGGTGAGTGTATGTATGTGTGTGTATATATATATATATATATATATATATATATATATATATATATATATATATATATATATATATATATATATATATATATATATATATATATATATATATATACTGTATAGTTGAAGTCAGAATTATTAGCCCCCTTTTAAATTTGTTTTTCTTTTTTAAATATTTCCTAAATGATGTTTAACAGAGCAAGGACATTTTCACAGTATGTCTGATAATATTTTTTCTTCTGGAGAAAGTTTTACTTGGGTTATTTTGGTTAGAATAAAAGCAGTTTTTAATTTTTTTAAAACCATTTTAGGGACAACATTATTAGCCCCTTTAAGCTATAAATTTTTTCGATTGTCTACAGAACAAACCATTGTTATACAATATCTTGCCTAATTACCCTAACCTGCCTATAACTTAATTAACATAGTTAAGCCTTTAAATGTCACTTTAAGCTGTATAGAAGTGTCTTGAAAAATATCTAGTCAAATATTATTTACTGTCATCATGGCAAAGATAAAATAAATCAGTTATTAGAGATAAGTTATTAAAACTATTATGTTTAGAAATGTGTTGAAAAAATCTTCTTAACGTTAAACAGAAATTGGGGAAAAAATAACTTATACTAATACTAATAGATAATACTTCAACTATATACAGTATATACAGTATATATATATATATATATATATATATATATATATATATATATAATATATATATATATATATATATATATATATATTGTTTAAGTTGCTACTTTAAAGCTGGTGCTCTTGCTTTCCCATATCTGCCTTTTCATCAGTCTGAAGGGGTTAACATCAAATTACACACAGAGAAGTGTAACGTTGGATCTCGTTCTGTAATTACCCAAATATATGATTTCAAACGTCTGGTCTTAATGTCATTTCCTTTGAGGCTCTCCGTCAATCTAATTTGAGCATTTGACGAGCAAAGATAATTATCTCTGCGGAGCAATAAAACCCGTGCAAATTAGCGCAGACGTGACGCTCTTTGATATTTCCTGATATTTTCTTTGAAACACACCGTGGTCCCGCCACAGCGCTGGTGTTTGTTGCTGTGTATATTACGCATTACCCCCCCCAACCCCCCCTCTCCTCTCCGTCTGCGAGCTCCGCCGGCCTTAAGGAATTTTGCCCGTCTGTCTGTGGGGGAGGGCAGGAAGTGGGAGTTGGCCGTCTCTCTCTCTCTCTCTCTCTGTCAAGCATTTCCACGTTTTTGATTTGTACTCTGATAGCAGTTGACTGTATGCATGTGCGCATTGCATGTGTGCAACAAAGTACTGCATGTCATGTCAACACGGCGCCCGCATTTCATGTCGCAAGTGTCACATATATACAGCCGTCTGTGGCGTGACACTTCAAAAATAAAGCAGATTTGCTGCTCTTGAAGTTCTTGGTTGTTTTCTGTAGCGCATTTCCCGTTGTTTATGTGTGTGTGGCAGGGGTCTGGAGTGTGTAGCTCTGCACTGGCAGGATTTAGACTAAACAATGTGTCTCTGGTTGGCTCCAGGAGCATACGTCTGGGGAGGGGGAGGAAAGAGAGAGAGAGAGAAAGAGAGAGAGAGAGAGAGAGACATTCCCTTGTGGTGACGCCAAACCCCCCTCAACACATTCACACAGTGCCCTCCGTCTACAGCTGAACTGATTGAATCTGAGACCCCTCCTCTGATGGACCCCCCTTCCTCCTTTTCCGAAATGCAGTTCACACACTAATTGAAAAATCATTTCACTTGAGGAATGTAATGTGGCCCCTTTGCAGTTCTCCTCTTTGCTTCAGGGGCCAAAACACCCTATCTGAGCTTTCATTTCCATCTTGTTTTTTTTTTTTTATGCATGTCTAATCACTGACGTCTCACAGGTTTTCTAAGCGCTGCTTATTTTTTCGGCGTTATTATTTTTCTTGCTTAGCTCTTCTGGTTTATGGGCTCTTTCTGTCATTTACAGTTATATTAAAGGGATATTTCAGCCCAAAATGAAAATCATGCTGAAAAAACAAATAAGATCGAAGTCAATGGTTACCTTTTTTTCTACATCCTTAGCAAGAATAACTACTATTGTAATAAGTACTATTGAGATCAATGGTTATAGGTTTCCAACACTCTTTAAAATATCTTCTTCAAGTCGGGGGTGATTTTTCAGGGAGATTTTCCAGTACCTAGAAACCAAGAATTCCCAGAATACACCATCTACAATGACAACATGGCTGCACAGGAGAGTCAGGAGATGCACAAATATATATATTAGTATTAGTATTTATTATTTATTAATATTAGTATTTTTTGGCATTATTAGGAATTTTTACAACAAACAAGCATATGTTTTAATACATCCACAATGGCGTTCGTGTTTTACAGTCAGGCTTAAAAAAAGCGATAAACAAACAGATAAATTTCGATATATATATTTTCACGATTATCTATAATCCATAATATTAACTCCTGTATAGTCCCACACACAACATACTTTCACATCTGTCACTCGATGACACTCGAATACCTTGTCAGAGGTCAGTCTAGTGCAGTGGTGGGCAAACTTTTTAGACCCGAGGGCCACATCAAGTTTTGCAAACCAAGTGAAGGGCCACATGTCAAATCCTTCAAAAAATAACTTTTATTTATAGTGGCAGTATGCATGGAACATGTAATATCGGACAGAAACGTGTCACATTAACACACATTTTTTTTATAGTTATTATTGAGTCATATTCATTCATTCATTCATTTTCTTGTCGGCTTTGTCCCTTGCGGGGTCGCCACAGCGGAATGAACCGCCAACTTATCCAGCACGATTTTACGCAGCGGATGCCCTTCCAGCCGCAACCCATCTCTGGGAACTTCCACACACACATTCACACTCATACACTATGGACAATTTAGCTTACCCAATTCACCTGTACTGCATGTCTTTGGACTGTGGGGGAAACCGGAGCACCCGGAGGAAACCCACGCGAACCCAGGGAGAACATGCAAACTCCACACAGAAACGCCAACTGACCCAGCCCAGCCGAGGTTCGAACCTGCGACCCAGCGACGTTCTTGCTGTGAGGCAACAGCACTACCTACTGCGCCACTGGGTTGCCTGAGTCATATTTACAAGTCAAATTAGTTTGCACTGCTATTTATATTTAATTATCAATCATGATAAAACAATAAAATAATCCCTTATAAAATATAATAATAATAATAATAATAATGCAATAATTTTTGGAGAATAGAAAAGACATTATCTGATAGAAAAAATTATTTGAATGTTTGCGTAAAAAAAGCCGACTTAGGTTGTAGTCTTTAAAAACAGCAGTACTTTCTTGGCATATTAGACATACCGTTTTCTGTCCGATATTTTATTTTTTTTTTTTTGCCTGACTCATTAATGGTCGAGTGCATTTTAATATCCGAGAGTGTGTTCTAATTTTACTGGTTTCGCTAACTGTACCGTGTGCAATACTGCCATTAAATGGCGTTCACTTGTATTGCATCATTATTTTACTAATTCTGAAACCAAACAGTTACTCAGAAGCAGCATTTTAAAAACTCCCTCGCGGGCCGGAGTTTAGTGGGCCGCATATGGCCCACGGGCCGTAGTTTGCCCACCTCTGGTCTAATGGCTGGGAAGGAGGTTTTTACAGTGTCTGGTATAACGTAATGTTATTTTCTTGTGTTTACATAGATGAATATGGCCAGTTATGAGCTTACTGCCACATTATATCGTTATGATAACATGATATCGTTGTTTTCAGTGATTTCCTGAAGATCAATACCAAAAAATAATGCAACTGGAATAACTACAGCAGTCGCCGTCAATGATCTGATATGAAGTAAGAGCTCTCTGCGACATAAGATGACGTGCGCGGCTGTTGTAGTGGTGTTCCATTTCTTAAGGGTAAATTTTGAAGCCCTTGCCCATCACTCTGTTTCAAAGGCCAAGGGGTAGGGGTAAATAAAGAGAATTGGGATTGGGCCTAAATGATGACCGAAATAAAATTTTTGGTTGAATTATCTCTTTAAGACTGTACTATAATAATAATTATACATTTTATTTATAATGCGCTTTTCTAAAACCCGAAGCGCTACACCAACAGAGAAATCAAACATACAATAAAATACTAGGATTCAACAAAGAAAAATTATAAAATATAAACACATTAGGATGATTCATTCATTTTCTTGTCGGCTTTGTCCCTTGTGGGGTCGCCACAGTGGAATGAACCACCAACTTATCCAGCACGATTTTACGCAGCGGATGCCCTTCCAGCCGCAACCCATCTCTGGGAATTATTAGGATGATCAAGGATCTAAAAATGTAGTCTTAAAAAGATGAGTTTTTAACATCTTCTTAAAGCTAGCTAGCTAGCTAGTGTGGAAGCATTTCTTACAGAATACAGGAGAGCATTCCATAACCTGGGTGTAGCATAATCTATGAACATATTTTAATAATTTCTTACATTTATATAGCGCTTTTCTGGACACTCATTTTACACATTTTTGGGGGGAATCTCCTCATCCACCACCAGTGTGCGTCATCCACCTGGATGACACAATGGCAGCCGTTTTGCACCAGACCACACACCAGCTGATTGGAGGAGAGGAGGCAGAGTGATAAAGCCAATTATGATATGGGGATGGTTTGGAAGCCATGATAGACAGAGGCCAGTGGGCAAATTTGGCCAGGATGCTCTTTTTTAAAAGGACATCCTAGGATTTTTAACGACCACTGAGAGTCAAGACTTCGGTTTAACGTCTCATCCGAAAGACGGCACTCACCATCAATATACTGGGGCGTTAGGACCCAACAGACTGCAGGTTGAGCGCCCTTTGCTGGTCTCACTAACACCACTTCCAGCAGCAACCTAGCTTTCCCATGTGGTCTCCCATCCATGTACTGACCGGGCGCAGCTCTGCTTAGCTTCAGTGGGTGACCATGTGAGAGTTGCAGACAGCTAGCTGCCAGCTAATATTTTGAAGACTGCTTAGTGATAAACATAAACAAAACTTTGATTGAAACTTTGTTTAAAGGAAAGTTCACCTTCAGGTCATTTTGCTGTGAAATCTTTACTAGGTTTTGTAAAGTAATCTGAGCATAACTTATATTGTTAGTTAAAGAACCGCATGATATTGGAAAAAAAAAAAAAAACTGACATTACAATTTTTTTTTCTGCAATTATATAAAGTGATATTAAAGTTATTTTATAAGATGATTCAAATAACTCATATTTATACATTGTGATCATTTTTGTAGAGAGTGCTTTTATTCCAAAGTATAATAAACAAATTACAAGCATACATGAGCACAATAGAACAAAGATACAAACATAATAGATGCTGCTTTATTGTTTTCTGGACATTCTAATGGTATTGAGGTAAACATAACAATGTAATGTAATAAAACAATGTATTCAAATGTAAAATAACACTGTATATTCTTCATTGTAATAAAAAAAAATAGTAATGCTCAGATAGTTAAATTAATTTGAAATCTTTCACAGTCACATGCCTTAAAAATAAATGCATTCACTGTAGGGTTAAACTTGTCTTGCTTTCTGAACAGTTTTCTGGTTAGTTATAATTAGGCCCACACGGATCTCTGATTTTCAGCCCATCTTTTAGTCTATTTATTTAGTTGTGTGTAAATTTATATTTATTTAGATTTGAAATTAATTTCAGTAATATTACAGACTAATATGAAAATGTTCATATGATTTACTTACAATACAGTTTGTAAAGTAATAATTTCTGTCTTTTAGTAGATATGAGGTAGATATATTATATCAGAGACTTGCTTTGTTTAGCAAATAAATGGATCTAATTATTATTATTATTATTATTTCCTTTATTTAGCCAGGAGATCACATTGAGACAGCACTGTCTCTTCTTCCAGTGAGACCTGGTCAAGATGGCCGGCAGCACATAAAGTTTCACATAAAAATCACGAAAAATACCACGTAATTACAAAATCACCATGCATAAAAGATCAGATCATAAAAAACAATTACAAGTGTCCTTTAAGAATTTGTGCAGAAGATGCTTAAAAGTACTCAGAGTCGGAAGTGGATCAAGATTGAGCTGATTTTGCAGGTCATTCCAAGCTCTAGGAGCATAAAAGGAAAAAGCACGTTTGCCAAGTTCTGACAATACCCTTGGGACTGTTAAGCGAATACAGGAACCAGATCTAGTGTGTTGCATATTTATGTTGAATGTTAACAAATTAGAAAGATAGGATGGTAATTTACCTAAGAGAGCCTTTAAAATAAATAAGTACAAATGTAATTTTCTCCTTTGATATAAGGATAACCAATCTAAGGAATCATACAAAATACAGTGATGCATCCGTGAGTCTGCGCCTGTGACGAAGCGTATTGCTGCATGATAAACAGAATCTAGTTTTTTAAGTAGAGTAGTGGCAGCATGCGTATATAAATGATCACCATAATCAATTACAGACAGAAATGTACTCTCTACTAATTTCTTACGGGCCTGATAGGGAAAACAATTTTTGGACCGGTATAAGAATCCTAATTTTGGCCTAAGCTTTTTCAATAACTTGTCAATGTGTATATCAAAGGCTAATCTCTCGTCAATCCAAATACCTAGATATTTGTAGGAGCTAACTCTTTCTATTTGTTCACCGTTCAATGACGTAATTGTCTGGTCTAATAGGATTTGCATTGTAAACATTAAATAAAAGTTAAAAATGAATTTTTTTTTATCATATATATCATATTTATATAACATATCAAGTTGTTAGTTATGATACACCCAAAATCATTCTGCATAAATCCACAGATTTTTCACAATATTCTGCGCAGAAATAGCAAAAGCAATAGCAAATAGTTCACACAGTTCAAAGGTCAACATTGCAGATATTGCGAAGTGACTATTGCATATTGTATTTTCAATATGACTATTGTATTTTCATATTTCAAGCTTACTTAATATTACTTGAAGCAAATTGTTTGTTTACGTTATTACCCATATGTCTTTTCTAGTAAAACGATATGATTAAAAGGCAGCTGATATAATAGAAGAGTGCTTTGAGGATTGCTTATTTCTTTATTTCTCAACCATCATTATATTGCATCACGCTATATGTTTCGCTCTCACCATAAATCCAGCTTTCATCCATCATAAAACTAAACATGAACAGAATCACTCCTAAACATATTATCGGGAGATATTAAAGTGACAGTTCATATGCATTGCAAGTAAACACTTTCTCATTCATTGACATTCAGACTTTAATCTTTAACTTTTTGTCAACATCAATATCAACAGATGCACCAGATTCGAATTAGGCTATATATTCTTCTTATGTCATGCTACATAAGACATGTCTCTTTATCCTATCTCACAACTTTTATTCACTTTTAAAAATGATTTGAAATGTTTTATCTAAAGAGTTCCAGCAGTTTTGCCTCACACTTTCCACAAAGACTGTTTAGTCTTGCAAAGAGTCAACATTAAGTGTTTTCATTAACTTTGGTACAGGATGTAGATTATGGCTCTTGGTCAGGCTGCTGGAGATGCCACAGTTAAAGGTCCCCTGAAATGAAAATAAAGGTTTTTTTAGATATTAGTATTAGTATTGTTCATTTTTAAGATATCTATAAGTGGGGATGGGTATCGTTAAGGTTTTAACGGTATTACTACTTTTATCGATACCACTTATCGGTTCGGTACTTTAACAGTTCTCTTATCTGTACTTTTTGTAATTTTTTTTTACGAAAGAAAAAAACTAATTGAACAGAATTAACAACCCTTTTTTTTTATTACAATTTTAATATGAAATAAAACTAAACCAATAATTGTAAAACAAATAAATAATTCTTTTCCTGTAAAAGCATGTACAATTGTTTAAAGGAAACTGACTCAGTTTTTAGCCATACTTCTGGATAAAAATCAACATGTTTGCCTTTTCTGGCAGAAGTTGGGATCTTTCTTGGTTTATTGTTGCTGCCTAGAGTTGAAAATACCCTCTTTGAGTTGCAAAATGCAGTTAAATGAGATCATGTTTATGATTTTTCATTAAGCATTCACATAAATGAGTTAACGGTGTTTTGGGAGTTAACTGTGTTTTTAATACAGTTTTGGATTTGTAAATACAGCTGATTTAAAAGCATTTTTAATGTTTAAGATTTATTTAGACTACTGCAAAAATAAAATAAAATAAATAAAATATATATATATATATACAGTTGAAGTCAGAATTATTAGCCCCCTTTTAATTTTTTTTTCTTTTTTAAATATTTTGTAAATGATGTTCACAGTATCACAGTATGTCTGATAATATTTTTTCTTCTTGAGAAAGTCTTATTTGTTTTATTTTGGCTAGAATAAAAGCAGTTTTGAATTTTTTAAACACCATTTTAAGGTCAAAATTATTAGCCCCTTTAAGCTATATATTTTTTCGATAGTCTACAGAACAAACCATCATTATACAATAATTTGCCTAATTACCCTAACCTGCCTAGTTAATCTAATTAACCTAGTTAAGCCTTTAAATGTCACTTTAAGCTGTATAGAAAACCTTGAAAAATATCTTTTAAAATATATATCTTAAAATATCTGTCTTGAAAAATATCTATTAAAATATTATTTACTGTCATCATGGCAAAGATAAAATAAATTAGTGATTAGAAATGAGTTATTAAAACTATTATGTTTAGAAATGTGTTGAAAAAATATTCTCTCCAATAAACAGAAATTGGGGGAAAAATAAACAGGGGGGCTAATAATTCTGACTTCAAATGTTTATATATATATATATATATATATAGTTTGCTGCTCACCACCTCAAGACCCCATTTTTAGAAGATTTCATGAGTAGTTCAGCTCCTAAAACTATTCCAACCTTCACAAACTATTTGTTAATGAAGTGGCTATTAATAAAGTATTTTTTGTTCATGAAGTAGCCTTGGTAAACACCCAGGGGTTCATGGTAGAAGCAATAAAGGGAGTCATATTGGTTGTTTTATAAATGCCACAAAAATATTACGCAGCACGACTGTTTTTATTATCAATAATGAAATTAGTCATTGTTTCATAAATGAAAATCATCATAGAGGGATTTTTAAAGGATTTTTTGAAACTTAATACTGGAGTAATGATGGTGAAAATTAGACCAGTCACAATAATCAATATATCGACTTATCACACAACACATGGACATGACCTCAATCATTTTTTTGGAGATGCAATATATATCGCCCATACATAAAACTATTCTAGCAACATTTTAGCTGATTGCACAGTCTCTCTATCTCTATTTGAGGTGTCAGTGTCAGTATGGTTAAAAAAGACTGTAGTATTTACTATAAGTTACTATAGTATATTTTTATGTGGTTGTCTGACAACTGAAAATATATCTGCTATCGCAGCCTCTGTTTCTTTTTACCTTGCACTTTTTTGTTAACATTTATTATTATTTATTTGTTTAGGATATGCATTTTCACATTCTGATTCCAATGCCTAATTATAAAACTGTTAAAATGACTATAATTAAATGAAATATTCTTAAGAATAAAATATTATGTGCTCTTTGGAAGAGTGTACTTGCATTGTGATGATATTTTATTCTCATTCTGGCATTATATAATGTGTGGCATACAAATAGTTTTAAAATGATAATAATATTGTTTATTGCAATATATTTTGGTGCAATATATCATACAACAAAAAATAGATATCGTGACAGGCCTAGAGAAAATTCTGCATTGAGCTACAGAAATAAATTGCATTCATTTTAAAATATATTCAAATAGAAATTTGTAATTTGAGTTTATATTATTTCTACAATTTTACTGAATAAAAATAAATGCAATTTAGACGATTGATCTCATGATAACCTTTTGTTCATATTAAATTTATTACAAGTGATACAGTTAAATATGAATTAATAATATTATACATAACAATACAGTATTTTCTGAATATAAGTCTATTTTTTAGCACATTTTATCTCCCAAAATATACTTTTTATTTGTCCGGTTTTATGTGTTTTATTTTTTAAACATGAATTTAATGCCTCAGTGCAGTTTTGACAAGGTGTGAGCTGTTTTCCAGAAAATATGGTAATCAGTTATCAATGAAGCTTTTCTCTAACGTGCAGACACACATTAATCATCCTCTATATATGTGTTTTAATTGATTTTAGCACAAGTAAACTTTTACTTAATCTAATAATTTTAATTTGGCAGTGCTAATATCAAAGGACAAACTGATAGCTATTTTTTTTCCCTCTTTGAAAACTCACACACATACATACACCCACATTAAAATGCAGTGGCTCTCCTCTGGCTGTCTGCCACATTCAGTCCATCGCTCTGTTCCTCTTTAGCCCAGCTGTCTTTGAGCACCATTGCGTCCGCTTTCAGAAACATGCAGCCATTTACTCTGTCGTGAAATAACAGATGCAGCTTTGATGAATTGATTTGTTACGTTAAAGAATGATCTCTGACTTGCACAAAATTGCCTTCAAATGCTCTGGCTTGCAAAAATGCCATAGTATTTCCAAGTAACTGCTTTCATTTTGTCAGGCTTTGCCATTTGTTGTAATGGCAACATTTTTAAAATAAATAAATGACAAAAATGATAGTTGAAAATTGAAGTCAGAATTATTAGCTATATATATATATATATATATATATATATATATATATATATATATATATATATATATATATATATATATATATATTAAATACATTTTAATTAATTAAAAATAATAAGGTATGATTAATCATTTTATTATTATTATTATTGTAGACTTCATATTTAAATTAATTTCATTCAAGGGTCATTTTGCTGTTCATTATTCACATGGATCCATATCACAATTTGATTAGCTAAACAGTCCTGGATTTGTTTTATTCACACTGTAAGAAAATCCTTTATTTAGCTGGGTTGCCGAATAAAAATTACAGTAATTTACTGTAAAATAACAGACGTTAAATAACAGAAATTTACCGGAAATTTTAATTTAAGGAAATTTCCAAGAAGATGTCCTAGCTGCTTGATGCAGCTTGATGACGTAGGCGATCGTCAACTACATAGCGGACCTTGTACCTCCCATTAAGTTAACACCCATGCTACTGAGACGGTTGGGTTTGGGGTAGGGGGGGACCTGTAGGCGATCGTTCTTGTGCTGCCCGCAAAGGTACACTGTTAAAACATTTCGTTATTTAAAAAAAAAAGAAAACGTAAAATAACAGCCATTAAATAACATAAATTGAAATAGCTGTGTTCTCTTTAAAATGGAGAGAAAGCAACATAAAAGAATTTAGTAAACGTAGTAATCATTTTTAAATCAATTTATTTTTACCAGAAAACCAAAATAACGATACCATACCCCAAAACAACGAATAAATGAATAAAATAATAAAATCTCCAAAAAAAAAATGTATAAACAAAATCAAACAAAGAACCACAAAACAATGCTGGCTGGTCCACTAAAGTTGTGTTCTCCTTTCGCCTTCTCGTTGGTGTCTCTTAAAGTCTCCCAATTAGTCCCAACATGACAAGCAGGTGCGTCCACCCACGGAAGAGCTAGAATGAGTGCGCATGCGCACTCATAGAACAAAAGCCAAGAAAACAAGGGTGGGTTAATAAAAAGAAAAACACAAAAATCAAGACACAGACCGTAAGAAGTGGACGTTCAATAAAAGAAATTTACTGTAATTCAGTTCGGCAGTAAATTTCTGCAATTTAACGTCTGTTATTTTACAGTAAATTTCTGTTATTTAACGACCAATATTTTGCAAGTTTTTTACGTAAAAAAAAAGGTAAAATAACAGATTTTTGTTACAGTGTAATGCCCATGCTACTGTGATGGTTGGGTTTAGAGTAGTGGAGGTGCAGGCGATCGTCAACTACGTAGTGGACCTTGTACCGCCCACTAAGGTAGCGCCCATGCTACTGTGATGGTTGGGTTTAGGGTAGGGGGAGGTGTAGGAGATCGTCAACTATGTAGCGGACCTGGTCAACTACGTCATCAAGCTGCAGAAATCTCGAAATTTCTGTAATTTAACAGCCGTTATTTATTTAACGTAAAATAACAGATTTTTTTTTACAGTGCATACTAAATCAGCCAAATTCTTTGACATATGTTTGTCTGACTGAATTCAGCACTGTAAAACATTACAGCACCATTAAGTTGTTTGAACTTATGTTTTCTCCTTCATGTGACTGTCACAAGTTAGAAAGTCAAGTTTATATTTTCAAAAATTTAAATAGTACATTATCACAATAGTTATGAAAGATGATATATAAAACCTTATTCTTAAGTTGAATCTACTCTTGTTTAGTTCAGTTTACTCATGTCGGTGAACTTTTGTTTGAGTTTATCCAAATAAACAGTTTCACAGTGTGTGATTCCATCTACGTTTTCCGCTTCTCGAAAATCATAGGGTCATTTTTGCCCCACAAAGTTGAGCTGCATTGCATCAGGAAAGCTTGGAGGGTAGAGCAGGGAGGGGGACCCGTTCTCTTGCCAACAGCGCCTACATGTCTGGGTGGTGAGAGGCAAGTGCAAACCAGAGCTCTCTGGATGGGAGGTGTATTTGTGGAGGGGTATTTCAAAACCCTGGCACAGCTCTCTCTGTGGTCAGAGGCTCGATTCCGTAGCTTTTCGAGCTGCCCTTCGCCACAGTCACACTGCAAACCTGACCGAGCACAGCCAGTGGAAAAAGTGAGGAGGAGACAAACCTGTTGGCCATTAAACATCCTTGATCACGCTGGTGGTGCATGAAAGACTTGTATTGAAATGTGCTCTGCATGGTGGGCAATTTTGAGGTAAAAGTTGTTAAAACCTTGCTGTGAGAATTTCTGCTAAATTATGAACACGCTTAATGCAGTTCTGTCACGTCCGTGTTGAGGTTTGTGAGCAAACATGCTTCGTCCCTGTGGATGAGGATTGTTGACACATTCAACATCAACATTAGCTCTGCCGTCAGTGGACTGACCTCGAGCCAAAGCCATCAACGATTTATGAATCCCAGCAAGCTGGATTCAAGATAATTTGTGTAGTATTAAAGTTTTAATGAGATGCGAGTTCAGACCTCAGCTTCTGCCGGTGACAAAAATAGGTTGGTGCTGTCAGGCCCCTCTTTTGATTAATGCTGTTTGGACACAGACATACAACTGCCTTCAGAGTAGGAGATTGTAGAGATGATGATACATGTCTTCTTTCATGTCTTCGTCTAGACCAATGTCCTAAAATGAAACTAAAATGCAGCTGCGTCAATGACAATGTGAAAAAGTTTTACACCACCATTAGATTTTGTTTTAGATAAGGTGTAATGACCATGTGATGGTTTTTTTGTGTCCACCTGAATAGTGAAAACAAATTGGGAGAGAAACACGGTTGATAACAAAATGAAAGTCATGAAATGGCTTTGACAGAGTCCAGACCTGAATATTATACAGTCTTAAAAAAAAAAAGATGTTACTGAGGTGGTAATTTATCAAAAAAAAAAAAAAAAAAGTTCCTCATATAGTACCTTAATAGCACAATTGCAGCTTTTAACTTTTGCAAAGGTAGAGACAGTATATATGGGACTAACTAGTCAAAAGATTCCTAAATCTAAAGACAAATTTAAGGAAGTGCTGGAAAAAACCTGATGTATATTATATATGTATCTTTCCAAAAGATACAAACAGTAATCACACTAAAACTAGAGCTGCACGATTCTGGCTAAAATGAGAATCGCGATTTTTTTGCTTAAAATCAAGATCACGATTTTTTCGTGATTCTGTAGATGTAAAATAAAGGTTAATATGAGTCGGCTATTATTATTGTTATTTCTCAAACATATGGTAAAACAACTATAATAATAATAATAATAATAATAATAATAATAATAATAATAATAATAATAATAATAATATATGTAGCTCTACTGTTAAAATGGTTAAAATGCTAAATTTTAAATAGACTTTGAATGATGGACTTGAACAGACTTTAAATTTGTCCTGGTCATTAATGCACAGTAAAGTGACGACATCAGAGTACAACTTTTCATAATTCGGATGTTGAATTAATATGTTTGAGACAAAGGCTTGCAATCTGCCATTGACAATATTATTAGCCCATTTATTCACTGGTAAAATCAGACATTTGTCATTATCAGATACCCTCTTACATTATATTCAACATCATATAGGCTAGAGTAGTTATACTGACACTGTTAAACATTTATTCTCATGCACAGCACTCTGTGTTCACTATGAAAGAAAAACACATTAAATGTTTGTTGTAATCATAACTGTAAAATGCGATATGATTATTTAAATTATGTGCGCGCGCTTTCGGTTTCATTTTCACTGCTCAACTTTATTACCTGTTATTCACAGCCTATGCAAGTTCTGTCTACTAAATCAATAAGTAGGGCGCGCGCCCGCCCTCTCTGTGGTAACAGCTCTGCGCTCAGCAGCTCACATCACGTGTGATTTCACGGCCGTGAATACATCATTACATGAAGACAGAAATGACATTTTTGGGTGAACTATAACTTATAAATTTAGTATGTCACCCTTTTAACGTCATTTGGAGGTGTCCATGTCGCTGAGCAACGTATGTAAAACAATGAGAAGACTTGTGCGGCCGCCTTTGCTTCTCTTCTGAACTTGAAAATATGATTGGCAGAATTGTAGAAATGCTGGATTAAGATCGTCTAGGGGGTCGAATCGAGATCGCGATCTTTTTTCGATTAATCGTGCAGCTCTACTAAAAACTGTCAGAAGAAACCATTTTGTTCTTAAAAATTGGATTTGGTGTAGATGTTACTCTGTTTGTATCCTAATGAAAAGACCAAAACTTAAATATGGATGGTCGTTAACAATGTTATATAAGTCTCAGGTGTCTACAGAATGTATCTGTGAAGTTTCATCTTAAAATACCTCAACGACAAACCATCAAGACATCTGCATTGATGTAAAAGCCTTGTCTCTTTTAAAATCTCAAATATTTGCATATGTATAGTGTCATTATTTCAAATAAACTGTCAAATACAGACAAGAGGCAATGTCAAAAGTGCACAAAAACAACATGCTTGTCTGTGAGTGTGAATGTAAACAGGTTAAGAAGAAATTGCATGTGCATCAGTATATTAGATCTGTGAAACATCTTCTCTTGGACATAGAAACAGCGCACTATTAAGGCAACTGAACCAGGTCTCGCTCTGTGGGACAGGAATTATTTTAATTTGGCATATACTGTGATTTATATATTTATTGAATTTGAATTTATTAAATGGGATAGCCATTTTCTCATTTTTCGAGGGGGTCCCTAAGAAGTACTTAAATCAAACAGAGAACAGCGCATCGTACCAAACAGCTAACAAAACAAACAAACAAGCAGCACACTTCACCTGAAACACTTTCCACAGTTTAAAGCCAAGCAAACAAAAACATATAATCAAAAGTACAAACAATTTGATATACAAATAAATAGTAAGCATCTAAATTGAAACCAATATTAATAACATTTACAAGTTGTTACCAAAAAAAGAAGATAAATTAGTCCTGAAATGTCTTAATTGATCTAAAAGAAGAAGGAAGATTGTTCTAGTCAAAATGAGCTTTGTATTGAAAGGACCTATGACCACTTTCTGTTGTAATGTTTGAAACAAAAAAGTAATTCTGTTGCATATGTCGAAGAGAATATAAGGAGGTAAATGCAACAAAAAACTGCTTTAAATAAGAAGGGAAACTAAAATAAACACATTTAAAAATAAACAAATACCATCGATATTGGCTGTGTCCGAAACAGCCTACTACTCAGTAGGTACTGCAGTCGTTAGAAAAGTGCATTCTATACATTACAGGGCTCGAAATGAACCTTTTTTCTTGGTAGCACCGGTGCTCCTAACTTCAAACATTTAGGTGCACTAGACAAAATTTAGTCGCACCCACCAAAAATTATGAGCACCGTTACTACACGTTTTATATTAACAGATTCTATTATATATTAACACTCTAATCACAACTAACAAATAAACAAAAATCTGCATGCGCTTACTGGCCCTGCACGCACTGCTTGACGTGAATGAGATGAACTGAGTTAGGGCGTACTTACACTATGTACAGTTGGGTTGAACCGGGCCAAAGCACGCTTGTCCCCCCTCCCATCTCCCCCCACGGCCCGTACTCACATTACATTCGGGCCTGGGCACGCTTACGCCATCGATGATGCGCTGTTTAGTTTAGGAAGAAAAGCGCTCTCGCTCAGCACAGTGGAGATTTCTGTAGTTATATAGTTTAAGTCCTTTGATATGCGGTGACACGCAGTCAGATATTTCGCCGAAAAGATCAGCAAGTTTTGACACTCATAAAGTCCTCGTTCTGCAGGAATTAGGAGGTTTGCTGAAGGTGCAGCTGTCGTGCAGTGAGGGGTTTGCATCTTTAATAAACTACAACAGTTTGCGTTCATTGAACAGCACGAATGATTAATTAATCCATATGATACAGTCCCTTAAATGTCACGTCTCTCTTTCAGTTTCGGGCTTAGGCACGCTTGCACTCACACTGCAAGCATACCGCGCCTGAGCCCAAGTGAACCGTGCTCAGGCCCACCTCTTCCAGCTGGGCCAGGGCCGGCCAAGTGAACCGTGCTTGAGCCCGGTTCAGAGCACTCACACTTGTCAAACGATCCGGGAATCAGGCCTGGGCACGGTTCGAATAGCATAGTGTGAGTACGCCCTAACAACAATAACTGCTGTTCTCACGGGTGCTGTCTGATATTGCACAGATGATATTGACATATAACTTATTATTTGCATACGTCATCTTAATAGTAATAACAGTCTTATCATGAGCTGCAATATTAGTTTCATTTCAGTGAATGCATGCTCTTCAGCGATGGTAAACGCGGTGTCACTCGCATGACAGCATTGTAATGATTAAATGAGGGATTAAATAACGTTAGAACATCTCGTGCTTAAGATGTGTTGATTCAGTGGCAAACACTTGTACCTGAAAACTCTGTCCTACCGGCTTTACGGTGAATGGTTTTAGTCATTTTGAATTTTGAATCAATGTCTTTTATCCACTCTTCGAAAAGTGTAAATGCTGGATTGACATTCATTACATGATCACTAATCAGATCTGCCATTATTTGTAACTTTAGGTGGTTTCTAAAACTAAATCTTCCAGTATTGTTTTCATTCTCTCGGATCCAGACCTTTACATTTTCACTGCTGTAGCTCCCTGTCATTGGAACTGAGTGATTGACAGCTGATATTAACCAATCCATTCGCTTTCTGTTCTAGCGCAGTGGGCCAATAAGTAGAGCTTGAAGGCGGGACAAGCATTGCGGGCTTTGTTTACTGCAGCAAGTTGACATGTCAACTGTTTTAAACCATTCCTGAGTGCTGCGTTTGGTGTTTTTAGGTGCAAAGAGGCTTAATGTGTGAATGCCTCCTAATTCCGTGGATGTGGTGAACATTTTGCTGTGAAAACTGGTCGCACGACATAAATTTTATGCACTCGCACAAATGCTCCCAAATATATTTTGAGGTCGCATAGATAAAATTGCAGGCGCATATGCGACCAAAACAGTCGCAATTTTGAGCCCTGCATTATGAACGTGAGTAGTATGAATAAAATTCGGACGTACTACATCCGCCATTTTGTCATGGTCATGTGACCTACCTGCGTCAACTGCGTTGCTTCACTCCCATTCATGAATTCTTTCGCGGGGCATCATGGGAAAGCGCAGAGTACATGGGGATGCGCACTTCAGAATCTTGCCGAAAGTAGTAGGTCATCCGGGTACTTCTCGCATACTGATTTTTGAATTCTATGAATTTGGACATACTGCTCGGCTCGCATACTGATTTTAGCATACTATAAAGTATGAAAGTATGCGATTTCGGACGCAGCCATTGTCTACGGAACTTAGGTTGAAGCAAACCAAAAGATTTGTATAATATACAACGATAGGACGGACATCTTAAACAAACCTACATAGAGAGTTGAAAATATTTAAAGGTTTTAAATTAATATCAGATGTATTGTTATAAATAATATCAGCATAATCAGTAATCTATTATATATTCTCAATCAATAATATTCTTCAATGAAGATTCAGTAATCAAGGTGTTTGAGGAAGTCGCTTTAAGAATAGCTCTAATTGAAGTAACTTTATACAATGTTACTTTGCAAATCCTTTAATGTTCAAACCGCATTATTGTGCTCTAAAGGAAGTTCAAATGGCAAAAAGCATAATAGTTTAGTAAGCAGTAAATCTGTTTTGTCTTGTCAAGGACCATGTCAAGCTACTTTTTTATACATTTCTTCAAGCCAAGATTGTTGTATCACCATGACATTTTTACTTCATGCACCCATAAGCTGAAAGTTAAACTCTTAATGGGATAGTTCACTCGAAAAAATAAACCCCAAACCTTCTTCCAAACCTGTTTGAGTTTCTTTTTTACTGTTTAACACAATACTGTAGAAGGTATTTTGAAAAAATGGAAGGATAGCCATTTACTTCCTTTTTTTAACATTTCAATTGGTATTCGATATTTTGAAGAATGTTGAAAACCTGAACCATTGAAATTGAAAAAAAAGAAGTCAATGGCTTTGGTTTCATCCTTCAACATATGTTTACCACTCAAGGATAGGTAAATGGTGTGCAAATTTTCATTTTTGAGTGAACTATACCTTTATATTAAAAACATTCTCATCGTAAATGTGTATTCAAGTCATTGTATGTACAAACTCAATTTTAGTGTCTTTTTTGAATAAAAGAACAGATCCAAAATGAGCATCACGTCATGGGTCTACGCAGAGTATCACTTGCAACACAATGGTGGCCTCTTCGGTAGTCATTGTCCTGACACAGTATTGTTTTACAGGGCCTTGCCTGCTTTGTCTTCTGTCCAGTCGTGTAGGTGTCCTCTTCTCATATCTCCACCAACAGCCGTGCGGCTTGCAAGAAATGTGGCGGCGCTCATGTATCAAGGTCCTTCACCTTGTTAATTAGCTGGAGGGTGTGCAGGAGTGTCTTTAATTACTGTCTCTCTCTGTAATTGGCCAAGTACGCGAGACAGTCGCTTAGTGACAGTCATTGCGGTCGTCTCTGCTAGCTTTCTTTTTTTATGAAGTAAGATCTTCTCGCAGCAGGTTCCCATAGTGACAGCGAAGGCCTGTGGTTACTGCACGTTCAGCAAGATTTAATTCTCCCTACCGCATTCACAAACCTTTGTACGGATAATCTTAGACTTCCTTCATGCTGGCGATCGGTAAACATGTCTGGAGATTGCTAATCTGGGCCTTCTTATGGGGTGTGATGGATGGAGACGGAGACGCCATCTGGCCAAGCAGAGGTCTGATCTGGATGGTTTATTCCGGTCTTAGGGCCTCTACTATTCAGGCAGTAGGATTAGAAAGTGCCTCTAGATTTCTACACAGTGTTCAGTGCTTCAGTGTTTCGCTCCTGAGAGTTGCTGGGATTTGGCTGCTGATTAATAAGGGTGACATTGGCAAAAAGCCACAACTAGATTAATTGAACTAGTTTTGTCGATGCCTAAGCTTCTCTTCTTGACCAGAACCATGAAGAGGAAGAAATTAGGGACGCGACAATCAGTCCATTTAGTCAATGAAAGTGGATAATGAAAATAGTCAACAACGAGTTTCATTATTGCTTAGAGGCTTGTGTTGTGGGAACCTCGGTCAAAGAGGGTTCTGGAAAATGGCTTTTTAAAAGTGATTACTTGCGTCAATGTGGATCAGTCACAAAAACGTGAATGTGTGAGCTGTGCTTCCCCAGCAAGCATTTTAAAAGATGTCTAATAGATGTCTAATAGACGTCTAAACATAGTCGTCTTGGCTAAAACAAGGCTAAATTTGGCCTGTCAGTGAAAATCTAATAGACGTCTCTAAGACTAGGCCAAAACTAGACTAGTCATCAAATAAACAGAAATGAGTGACATATAAAGTCTGTCTAATCTGTCTATTTGATGACTAGTCTAGTTTTGGCCTATTCTTAGACGTCTATTAGATTTTCACTGACAGCCCAAGTTTAGCCTTGTTTTAGCTAAGCTGTCTATGTTTAGATGTCTATTAGACGTCTATTAAACACAAAAATGTTTGCTGGGTCATGTCTTGCTAAACTATTGACAATTGACTTCTCTGCAAATCTGTGACAAAACTTATGCCAATATCTTTGTGTAAAATAACAGCAATAAGTAACAGCATTTTCATATACGTACTATATATTAGGGCTGCACGATATATAGTTTTAGCATCGATATTGCAATGTGCACATCTGCAATAGTCACATCGCTGGATCTGCAATGTACAGTTATGATTATAAATAACCAGGAATAACCGTTTAGGACACATGAGAATTGTGTAGTTCAGAGATGCTCAAAGTAGGGCCCGCTGGCCAAAGTTGGTGCATTGTAACCTTTGATTTGGCCCACCATCCCATCTGAGAAGAGAGTAAGAAGGATGGAGAGGGTTGTGGCGAATGGCTTTAAAAAAGATTGTCATTTCTAATTTGCCGTACCGTTTTTTGTTTGTTTGTTTTATTGCTGAGCTACGAAAAAAAAGCAAATGTTTCAATTAAATGTTTTAAATAAATCTGATTATTTAATTGTACAGTAAAAAATGTCACTCAATGGATAGGACTATGCAGAAGACATAGGTGAGCAAATCAAGGCAAAAAATAGTGTAATTCTGTTATAAATGAGATTGTTTTTGTTTTTACTGTAATAAGTTTATAATAAAATGTAATGTATGCTGTGTTAGTTAATATAAAGCAATGCTTTCTAGTCATTTTTAAATATTACTAAATAAATTAGGAAATTACCCATGGCATATTTACATTTGGCCCACTTGCCTCAATCAAGTTTGATTTTTGACCCTTTATAAGAAAAAGTTTGGGCACCCCTGGTGTAGTTAGTGCAGAGTTTAACCAAAATGGAGTGAGTTTTTCATTTGCACATGTTTTTAAGGCCTGACAGCGTTCAAAGTGTTCAGGCACAAGAAATTTTACCATATGGAACTTTAATAAATGAATAATTTTAAATTATTTATACAGTAGACTTTTGCAGTGTTATTTTACATTTAATTATTCAAATTCTGCAACTGAATATGATTTGATTCCCCCAAAATCTTTATCTTTGGTTATAATTAGTAATTTTTTGACACATTTATGAAGCATTCACTTTCCTACAGAATCACTCCAATCGGTATAAATGAAAAAAAAAAAAAAATCTAAATAGCGGTTTAAGTCATCTGGTGAAATTGTTTATATATTGCAATATATATCGCAGAAAAACAAAATATTACAATGTCAGATTTTTTCAATATCATGAAGCCCTACTATTGTCAAATGCTTGACAACTGCCGTGTGTGTGTCCTGTCGCAAAATGTAGCAAAACATAGCACGATGCAATGATATTGCAAAGTACGATGTGATCCTGGATTAACATCTACTGTATGTTGACCCTGAAACATTTTTTGTTCAAAAATTTAATCCATACCTATTCCCTACCCCTAAACCCAACCATAACTGTAAATTATTCCCAAAATCAGAAGGGAATAATAGTTGGATAACACTCATGTACACCTCATAAACCTAATTGTAAGCCTAAACCTAAACATTTAACGGTATTCAATGGTAAACATATGCCTTAATTCTGATTGGAATATTGGAATGTTGTTCCAGGATCAACATAGATGTCAAATTAGGTGTGCGCAAACCTCACTACTAAACAGTAATAGTTTGATTGCGGTATTTACATGTCTGTACTGCACTTCAATAATGTGACTAAAATAGGAATACTGAATATATGTCCTAATTTGATTTCTGTTTAGTTTGATTATGACTTTAGTCAGATAAAGGTAATTAAAAAAAAAAAATAATAATAATAATTCGCTGTTTACATGGTAGAGTCTTAATCAGAGTTTTGCCTTAGTCGTAGAGTATTGGTGTCCATATAAACATACTCACTTTTGAGAGCCATACATCCAATTTAATTGCACTCATGTATTATGTTGCACTTTCTACTATAAAAAATATTAACCAACCAGCGAGAAACTCAGAATTTAGCTTTAGTCAAGCTAATATGTACTGGTTCTTGACACAGTTGACATAATCTCACTCTCCTTTGTCTTTATATTGACATGAAAGATTGCCATTGTCCACAGTGAGCGACTCTTCCCTCATGTCTGGTCCACCCAGGGAGGGATCCTCCACTGCTGATTTAGGTCATGGTAATGGCGGAGTGTGTTGAAGAGTGTGAGTGCTGATGTGTCAATGGTTCCCGCTGAGCTGACAGCTTCACTGCTCAAACACCTCATCCAGAACAGAGTGGCATCTGAGGGGCTTAAGACTGTGTGTCTCAGCCCTCCTCCTTTCCAGACCACCTTCTTCAGTCACTGCATATTCCACAATAGTAGTTTTGCATATAAGTATCAGTACAAAAGTTGTAGTTCTGCTACTCTTTCATGAAATTTCAGATGTTAGAAGAGAGTCTAACACTCTTGGTTTGATTGCCTGGTCCAAACCCTGACCTTTCCTCTTTGTATTGTGCTCACACTGTGGTTTTTTATTCTGAACCATAGTACCCTTCCATCGTCAGAGTAGCAGCTGTTTAATTGTTGATTGGTGACAGCTGTGTATTAATGGATGCTTGCTAACCTGGTTGTTGCGGTAAAGTCTAGATCGTATATGCGGCCGGTCGGAAGTGCGATATGCACATTAATATAGCAGCATTTTTTTGTGACACTGTATAACAATAATTATTATTTTTACAGTACTGTGACAGTAGGGTTTAGGGTTGGGGTGGGGGTAGGCGTTAAAAAATACAATTTATTGGGTAATTTAATAGATAACATAAATAATACTCGGTACAACTACTGTTTTTACCTTACTGTGACGGTTGAATTTAGGGTTGGGGTGGTGGTAGATGTTAATAAAATACAATAAATCTGAAATTTTAAAAATAATATAAATTATTCTCATTAAATTCCGGCCGCAACCATATCCGATCTAGCAACAACCGGTTGTTGCAGTTTCGATTTTGAAAATTTAGTTTAGTTTATAAAGGGCCAACACAGAACTCTTTTCTCTTTGCGTGAATGTAAACCAAAGCTTCAGAAGGTGCCAGAATACTGTGTTCGTATAATGCAAATCAACTGAACCCAGTTGCGTTGCGAATATTTCATTTACATAAACTTAATTTAAAGTCACTTCCACATGATGCTGCACATTGCAGGCACTTTGAAAGAGTTTATGTCAGCAACGTGGGAGGTTTTCCACAGCGAAAAGAATTTAAGAATTGCAATTTGTAAACGATTAGGGGAACATAAAGGTCTAGATCAGGGGTGTCAAAACTCGGTCCTGGGGGGCCGATGTCTTGCATAGCTCCAACTTCCTTCAACACACTTAATTGAAACTCATTTAATTAGCTGGTTCAGCTGGTTCTTATTGGGGTTGGAACTAAAATATGCAGGACACCGGCCCTTCAGGACCGAGTTTGGGCACCCCTGCTCTAGATGTTTCCTTCACTGTAAAAAAAATGCTGGGTTCCACACAATCGATTTGTGTTGGGACAACATGAAGGAATTAAGTTAACTTATTAGGTTTTTTACCAATTTAGGGGAATTGAACATAAAACAATTAGGTTTTCCCCTCAAAATAAGCAAGAATTGTGTTGTTTCAGCTATGGTTGGGCGATGTTGACCAATTTGGCATCGTACGATGTCTAATGTGAAACATCGCGATGGATGATAGCATCGTCGTCATAGGCGGGGGTGGGGGTGATTGTTGTTAAGACATTTATGCAGAATGCATCTTTGCATTTAAAAACGCCAAACACAGCGCTCAGGAACAGAATCAAACAGTTGTTATGTGAACTTGCTGAAGTAAAAAAAAGCCTGCAATGCTTGCCCCGCCTTTGTGCTCTTCCTATTGGCCCACTGCGCTAGAACTGAACGCGAATAGATTGGTTAATATCAGCTGTCAATCACTCAGTCAATGCCTTCTGCCTTCGGATGACAGAAGCTACAACCATGAAAATGTGAAGAGCTGAAGATGAGAGAATGAAAATAACACTGACAGATTTTGTTTTAGAAAGCACCTAAAGTTACTAATAATGATACACCTTATTAGTTATCATGTGCTGAATGTTAATCCAACATTTACATTTTCCAAAAGTGGATAAAAGACTTCCAGTGGCTTCAAGTCCGCTATGAAAATATCTAAAGACATTCACTGTGAAGTCTGTGGGACGGGGTTTGCAGGTAACAGCGTTTACCACTGAATCTACACATTTTAAGCACGAGAGATACTGTATAATCCTTCATTAAATCCGCACGATGCTGTCAGCCATGCAAGCGGCAGCTATATGTAAAATTTAACACAGCTCATGAAAAGACCGTTATTGCTATTAAGATGACATGCAAATAATAAGTTATATATGAATATAAATGTGGGGCGGGGCGATGGATCGCGATGCCGGCTCAGTATCGTGAAGTTTGTCGGCCATCGGCGACATATACTGACGATGTCCACTGTTGTCCACTGTATTTGTTTGCATTTTGTTTTTGAAAGATTGATATAACTTTTTATTTGCAAATATTTTGGTTATTAGCTTCCAAATATAAAGTTTGAGAGTTATGTTTATCAGCCAGTCTTTCTACCACTGCATCCTTAACTTATTCAGTATGCTAGGCTAGTGTCACGGAAGGAGACGCTGACAATGGAGTTGTGGATCCGAATGCAGGATTTATTACACAGAATGGTCAGGCAGGCTATGGTCACAATCAGGGGCAAACGGTTACATACAGGCAAATCCATAACAGTGGTCAATAACAAGTGAGTGGTCGATCAGGGCGGCCAACAACATAAAACAAACAAACAAAGCAAAGATCGGTACATGGCAAGACAAGGCAAAATGCTTCGAAATGTTCAATAGACAGCAATGTGTGTGTGTTTGAGAGGTGTTTAAATAGTCTGTGTAAATAGTCCTGAACAGCTTTAGCTGTGTCGGATCTAGGCCAGGTGTGTGAGTGAAGTACGTAATGGGATTTGTAGTGCAATTGAATGTGAGTGTTGTCCAGCAGCCTGCAAGAGCAGCACTGCTGGTGACCATAACAGCTAGATTGTTTACTGTAAACTAGTAGTTTGTTTTGACAACTGAAGATTTTGCATTAAAAAATGTCATTCCTCTCCTCTGTTTGATTGGATACGAGTCAAATTTGTCAAATCATCATATACAGTTGAAGTCAGAATTATTAGCCCCCCTTTGAATTTTGTTTTCTTTAAAATATTTCCCAAATGATGTTTAACAGAGCAAGGAAACTTTCACAGTATGTCTGATAATATTTTTTCTTCTGGAGAAAGTCTTATTTGTTTTATTTTGGCTAGAATGAACGTAGTTTTTAATTAACAAAAAAACATTTTAAGGTCAAAATTATTAGCTCCTTTAACCTATATTTTTTTCGATAGTCTACAGAACAAACCATCGTTATACAATAACTTGGCTAATTACCCTAACCTGCCTAGTTAACCTAATTAACCTAGTTAAGCCTTTATAGAAGTGTCTTGAAAAATATCTAGTAAAATATTATTTACTGTCATCACGACAAAGATAAAACAAATCAGTTATTAGAAATTAGTTATTAAAAACTATTATGTTTAGAAATGTGTTGAAAAAATCTTTTCTCCATTAAACAGAAATTGGGGAAAAAATAAACAGGGGGGCTAATAATTCAGGGGGGCTAATAATTCTGACTTCAACTGTATGTATAAACTTTTCCTGTCATAAAATGTGCCTTTAAAAGATAAAAACAAAAACAGTGTAATTTAGGACAACCAGGCTCAGTCTGTGATGCTGTTGTTGCATCTCTGGACAATGTAAACAAACAGAAAAATGCTTTTTTTTCTCTAAAAATGGGCCTTTTTCTTCATTAAAAATGGGGGAAAACTGCTCCTGAAATGAGACAAGGTGCTGAAGCAGGGAAGAAATAAAACCCATGACTCATGCGTTTGTATGATTCATTCTGTTTTCCTTCATTACTTGTTTACTCCCTGTGTTTTGATCCTTTTCTCCCGCTTCGTTGATAAGCCGGGCCCTCGTCGCATTGGACCGCTCCACTGCTTTTGTGCTGTTCAAGTGTGTTTACGAGCTTTTCGTTTATTTCTGCACAGCAAAGCTCTCGGTGGAGTGTGTCTCTGTGCGCGTCCTCCACATGCGGTTTATGTTTGTCGTTCTGGCGCCGATCACCACGTCTTTGTTCTTTTTGTGTGGTGTGTGTGTGTTTGTTTAGTGTGCTTTAGCAGTGGCATATGTCGAGCTGCTAGTGTAACGTCACAAACGTCAGTAAATAAGCGTCAGTCGACTGCATGACATTAAGTCACTGTAGTTTCTGCCTGTCGGGCCAGTGGGCCAGCCAATGTTTTCTTCTCTCCCTTTTTTTTTCTGCCCTTCCAACTCCCCCTCTTCTTTTTGTCCTATTTCATGTCCCAAATGGCGTCGGCAATGCTGAGGGGAGTCTCCAAATACTCATTAGTGCATTACTGAAGTCTGGAAGTCTGCCAGCCACTCAGACGTGAGCCTGCGATGTATTCCTTGGGAACTTACATTGAGGGTGGGAGGAAAAGAGGTCTGGAATTAGCACTGAGAGTAGAGCTGCACAATATTAGAAGAAACTGACAAAGCAATATTTTGGTTTTCTGCAATAGGTGATATGAAAACAGTTTGACTTCAATAGCTTTTTGGAAATAGTTGATAATTTTAGTCTGATTGGGTTTGCCTTTGCATAAAATGTAATAAACAATTTACAAGCATATAGATAAATATAATAAATGCAAAAAAATCAAATCAAATATAGAGAGCTTTTCTGTGGATTCTAATAGTATTTGTGTGGATAAATTAAACAATCAAATGTAAAATTTGAAAAGTTTTATGAGTGTATTTTAAGGAATAGCCAACATTCATTTATTCATAAATTTTCCTTTGGCTTAGTCCTTGATTATCAGGGGTTGCCACCACGGAATGATCCACCAATAGCCAACAACATGAGTCAAAATTATACATTTTTCTTTTATGTCAAAAATCATTAGAATATTAAGTGAAGATCATTTTCCATGACAGCATTTTGTACATTTTCTACTGTAGGTATATCAAAACTTCATTTCTGATTAGTAATATGCATTACTGATGCTGCGTTCACACCAGACGCAGCTGAAGCGTCAAGCGTGAGTGATTTACATGTTAAGTCAATGCAAAGACGCGACTAGACATCCTGCAACACAATTTGCGCTTGTCTGGGAGTGATTATGACGTAGTGCCTGTTGTTGGTTTTCCGAGAAGAAATCCTCTTGTCGACAACGGACAACAGTTCATCAAACTGGGCTTGGCTCAATTGGCTAGATTGTCTTTAGTGTATGAGTGTGAATGAGTGTGTATGGATGTTTCCCAGAGATGAGTTGCAGCTGAAAGGGCATCTGCTGCGTAAAACATATGCCGGATAAGTTGGCGGTTCATTCCGCTGTGGCGACCCCAGATTAATAAAGGGACTAAGCCGAAAAGAAAATGAACGAAGGAATATATATATATATATATATATATATATATATATATATATATATAATTATATTAATATAATTAATATATATATATTTCCTCAGATGACTAGAATAGCTCTGTTTGGAAATAATTGATCATTTTAGACTGATTTGGATGCTTTTTATGCCTTTGCATAAAATGTAATAAACAATTTACAAGCATAGATAAATATAATAAATGCAGAGATGCAAATGAAATATACCGAGGTTTATGGTTTCCTGAGGATTCTAATATTATTTGTGTGCAGAAATTGTCGAATTTGATCCTGGACCTCGAAACTAGTCTTGATTTTCACAGATATATTTGTAGGAATAGCCAACAACATGAGATAAAAAGATAAAAAAAAATTTAATGTCAAAAATGACTTGAATATGCCAGAGAAGATTTAAAAAATTTTCTACCGTAAATATATCAACACTTAATTTCCGATTAGTGCTTGCTAAGAACTCCGATTGGTTAAATCTTTGGAAAACTTAAAAGACGATTTTTATTCAATATTTAGATTTTTAGAATCCTTAGATTCCAGATTTTCAAATAGTTGCATTTTGACCAAACATTGTTCTATTCTATAAATCAATGGAAATCTTATTTATTCAGCTTTTAGAATCTGATTTCCAACCCTTACGACTGTTTTTTTTTTTTTGGTCCATGGTCTTCATCGTGTAAATAATTAAGCACAATTAATCTTTGTTGAAGCTACAGACTTTATAAGTTCTTGTGCCCAAATGGTTTTAACTCACTTAAAATGCATACCGAATCACAAGCCTTAAAAACACTTCACTCCATTATGGCTAAACTTTGCAATAACTCCACAAATCACATGCTTTCTTAACTGTGGTGCCTGCTCGACTAGGCGTTGCAGATCTTGCGATTTGACAATTGCAGTGTCAATGTAGAATCGATATATAATTGTGTAAAAAAAAGTCATGTTTTTATTCTCAATCTTGATCATTGGCTCTAATCTTCTTCAGGACGAGCATCTGTGTGCTTCTGTTGTGCTTTAAAGGATACGGCTAAGCTTATTTTTGTTTCGACTTCTTCCCTTTGACATTTTCCACTTCCTCGTCACATCGACAGATGAAATATGAATCAGCAAGATTAAACCTGCGGTTTCTCCATTGAAAAGCAGACAAACAGCGAGTGTCTGAGAGTGTGTTAATGTTTTTTTTTAAAGGGGAAGGGTGTAAAAAAGAGCCCGTTGTGTTTATGGTTAAGGCATGTAATCAGATTCAGCGTCGTCAATCAGGAAGAACAAGCGCTCAGCGTGAGCTCACATTTCACACCGTAAAAGCGAAAAGGTGGGCTTCTTCTAACAGAGCTGCATATTAAACCTGCTCTTTCTGGAAATAGTCTAGTTTTTCTCTGTGTTAATTTTTTTTTGGCACAGGATGTTTGTATTTAAGCCAGTTAAAGTGTTTACTTGAGATGATTGGTTGGAAATTGTTTGTGACTGTGACCTGCTGGCTAACAAAAGTGGGGATGTGCGTAAAAGTGTGTAGTATGAACTTTTTGTTTGTTAGTTATTGGCGACAGATGCCTTGCGTCTGGCAGCAACCGTGTGTGTGTCACACAATTGTGGGAGGCAATAACAGCCAATCTTTTTGATGGCAGGCTTTTACTCATTTCATAATGCCTAAATGGTTTTGCAGATGCGTCGTGACTATTTTTGCGCAGTAATTTTGTTAATTATATAGAGACATGACTTGAGGCAGGTAGCTTTTTCCTAACTTTTCTAACTTTTCTTCACTCTCAAGCATTATTTTTTCACTGTGTTTTATTTAATTATTTTCAGAGCAAAAAAAAAATCTAAATAAAATAATCAGAGCAAAATAAAAGCAAAGAAAATCCTTCCTAGATAGCAAAAAAATCATTTTAAATATTTATACATTACCACGTTGTACTAGTTTACCCATTTGTCAGCAATACTTATTAAAAATAATTAAAAATATAATTAAATAATAATTAAATAGTTTAGTACACTGTAAAACCCAACAGTCAACTTTATTAAATGAAATGAGTGTAGTTAACTCAAAATTGACTGAAAGTTAAATCTACTCATTTGAAAAGAGTTTTAAACTCAGTGTTGAAGGTAATGAGTTCATTACTTCAACTTAAATGAAGTAAGTTCACAGTACTCATTAGTAATGGGCGATATAAACGATATGCGATATAAACGATACAAAATTGGCCTACGATAGAGATTCTAATTCTATTGCACTATCGCGATAATACATGTTTGATGACGCAATCTACTCGCGAAATTAAGAGCAACAGCAACAACAGCACTAAGCAACGCATGGCACCGAATGGCGACGTGTCGCACAAGTTGCGATCCTCATGCATGGCATATTGTGGCTTGTCTACATCAGTGCCTCCCACACAGCTTTTACCTGGGCGGCCGATATATTATTGGGGCGGCCCGGTTCTGTGTTTGCGAGAAACTGAGAACACTCTGCCACAGACTCGCTCGCATGCTCTGCATGCAGACCCACAGAGACGCGCTGTATTGCGCTGGATACAGAAATGTTGTTCTGATTTGGGAGCAGCTTTAAGAAGAGCGCAAAGACTAAATAGACTGATCCAGCTCATTATTTGGGGTGACAATACATTCTCTTTTCCCCGGACATGTCCGAGAATCTGCTTTCGCTTTCGATATTAATTGTATTCATTTTTGCATTACTTTATACGCAAACTTTGTCTGGTGCATCTCATTCTCTCAGCAGCACCAAACATTACAGCAGACAGAGAGAGAGGGAGAGAGAGAGAAAGAGCAGATCAAGACACCAGTTTTAATTTCATTAGGAGAACAAAATGTTTAAAATCAAATGCGTTACCTTAGGCTGCAGGTTAGAAATATGTTTTTATTTAAAGTATCTGCAATACACAATTTTATTTGACTAATTTAATACTGGAAGTAATTTCAGTACAGTGTAAGTTCCTTAACTAAAAAGACACCAGTTTTTTGTTCTCTGCAACTTGGCATTTATGAACCAAGGACTTAAAAGAAAAGGCTTTCTTTCTAAAAGGCACTACATTTAGTTTATTTATCTGCAACATTGTGTTGTTTAATTACAGTTTTGCGTTTGCACAATAAATGTTCTCAAAACGACATGCAACGTTTCTTTATTTCTTAAAAAAAATAGCAGTTTGGCTTTCCTAAGGGTCTCTGTAACCTGTTCTGAAATGGTTCTATTATAATTTATATATCGCAATATATATCGTTATCGCAAGAGGCTGCAATGTATATCGCAATATGGATTTTAGGCCATATCGCCCATCCCTAGTACTCATATAGATTAGTTTTTTTAACTCAAATGGTTTGTAGCAATCGGTTTCCTCAAACGATTTGAGTTGCCTCTACTTATCGGGTTTTACAGTACTCAGTTGGTTTGAGTTCTCTTCATTTATTGGGTTTTACTGTGCTCAAATTGCTTTGTTTACTCAAATGAATGAAGTTCACAGTACTCAATAGGATTAGTTTTTGAACTTAAATGGTTTGTTGTAATCGGTTTCCTTAAATGGTTTGAGTTACCTTAACATTTTGGGTTTTACAGTGTATGATCACTTTTACAAATATACATTTATATAGAAACATATTTTGTTTTAAATATACATGAATATACAATATTTGTCATGGTGAATAAAGACATTATTTTTACAATTATATTTACAATTATTTTTGCTGGTCCTTGTCTTGGCTTTGTGAAATACATTTTAAATACAGCTTTTACTGTATTTTAAATTACATCGTTACGTTTTAAATTAGTTTTACTGGTTCAATGCAAAAAAAAAAAAAGACAGACAGAAAGAAAGAAAAAAAGACAAATGGCTTCAAATGCACATTTACACAGTTATTCAGTAATTGTGTTCCCATTGTAACTTATACTTATGTTTTCTTACTACACTAAAAAGGTATCCACCTCAGTGTAGTCCAAATGCTTTTTTATAGGCTGTTTTTATAATCCTTTTAATGTCAGTTGGCAAAATTAGCTTACAAATATGGGACAAGAAATCACTAATGAAAGTTGGTGGTTCATTCTGCTGTGGAGACCCCTGATTAATAAAGGGACTAAGCTGAAAAGAAAATGATTGAATGAATGAATCACTAATCAATTTCTAAATTGCTCATTGGAAATAAATGTGATCCGACTCCCTTCCTTATGGAAATTATATTTCATGGTTATCATTTATGATCATTATTATAGACTTTCTATAAGCTACAAGTCTCTCATTCAGTTTTTCCTCACTAATCTACTACAATGTTGTGAGCCTATTCATAGTCCTTACGGATTCGGGAACAGGTCTGAATAAACCTTCTTAAACTTGAGTCACTGGCGTCTGGATCTTTACTTTTACAGCCTTAGTGCATTTCAGTCCCTGTGCCGTTATCATGCATGCTTTCGATTCACATCAGAAACCAGAGGCTCATTGTCTCCAACATAATGTGCCATAAAAGGAGCTCCTTGTTGCATTACTGCCTTCCAATAAATCACAACGTCATCATTTTATCATGCGGTTTAGCTCGTCTGCTTTCATAGTAACCCGATGTCATGTGTCATCATGATTCTGTCTCGTAAATGAACGAAGTTGAAACTTTAGATTGGGACGTGCGCGTCTATTGATTGTCAATCATTTTCTGAGCTGGGAAGAGATTAATTTATATATGAGTTTATTTATGAGTTCATTAATTGTGAAATTATATGACAAAATTAGCAGTCAGTAATATAATCTCTTAGATTACACATTTATGGTGATGTAATCAGACTGCTTTTGGATTACATTTAGATTACTTTGTGCTAACTTTTATTTGATATCACATATATTGAAGTTTAATAATATTATACTATTTTGACAGATTTGTATTTACAAAGAAAATATATATTACATTTTTTGTCGCCAACAAGAACCTCCACAGCTTATTTTTAAAGTACTATGTTAATACTTCAAAATTCCAACACTAATATACCTTGCTATTTAGTGCTTGCTGATAATAACACAGAGGTTAAATTTAAACGACAACCATGTTCGCAAAACCGCCAAAGTTTTACGGAAAAAAAAGAAGTCATGTTTACATCAAAATTCTGCATTTACACATCCACGAAAATGGACAAAACCACTGTATTACAGATGCTAGGCCAGTATTTGGCACTGTCACCTTGTTAGCAAACAGTATCTATAAGGAAGTGATGTTGTGTTTGTTACCGGCTCTGTGCTGATATACTCCATGGGACTACTTTTGGACTACATTTAGATTACTTTTGGACTAATTCTTATTTAATGTCACATATATTAAAGTTTTATAATCTTGTACTATTTCGACAGATATGTATTTACAAAGAAAATATTATTACATTCTTTGTCACCAAAAAAAGCCTATACAGCTTATTTTTAAATTACTATGTTCAAACACTAATATACCGTGACATTTAGTGCTTGCTGATAATAACACTGAGGTTACATTTACACGACAACCATGTAGACAAAAACGGTAACGTTTTTTCCTTGCATTTTAAAATAAAATCACGTTTGCATAAAAACTGATCCACATTTATCCAAAACCAATGTATTACGTTTTCCAGGCCAGTATTTGACAATGTCACCTTGTTAGCAAACAGTACCTGTAAGGAAGTGATTATGTGTTGTCGTCAGCTCTGTGCTGATGTCTATTTGCTGTATGTGTATGATCCATCTTCCCTTTGGATGTAATGTGAAGTAAATCCAAACTCTGCTGATAAAGCCCTAGGAAACTACCATATACTCCACCATATACTACATCTGACTACTTTTGGATTACATTTAGATTACTTTTGGGCTATCTCTTAAAGGTGCTTACCTTTAAACTTCACCTATCACACATCCTAAGCATGTACTATGCACACACATGATGTCATCATATTCATAGACTTTCCTTTTTGGGTGTTTACATAGACAAAAAAATGGCGGCGTTTCCAAAAGCGTTTACTATAATCCGTTTTTAAATTAATGTGTTTTAAGCCACCAAAACGAATATTTACATAAAAACAACAGAAGTGCAAATAGAGTGACCACATCGAAGAAAAACAGAACAATTCCATATTCCGTCATTTCTTATTGATTATTTCTGTGGCAGAAACAGCGCGCAAATGACCAACCCCATCCTTTTCTGCTGAAAAAACATGAAGAATCACAAACGTATGAAAGTAAACATATTAAAAACGTATTAATAGTTCAAATAAAAAATATTTATTTTTTTAAATGAAGAGAATCTATGAATTGCAAAAAATCACTTCTGTGTAAAAGCATCAAGTTTATAACAAAAAATTAAACATAGAGAGAGAAACAATGAATTACAACTTACTGCCATTGTGTAAATAATATATAATTAATCTATACATAAAGTAATCTGTAGTCTGATTATAAGTATTTTAAAAAGTATCCTAATTACAATTACTTCTTTAAATTGAGCTCAAGTAACACAATTCTTGAGATTTTTTTGGGACAACTTAATTGTTTTATGTTCAATCCACTTAAATTTGTAAAAATTAATAAGTTAACTTAATTCCTTCATGTTGTCCCAACACAAATCGATTGTGTGGAAACCAGCATTTTTAAGAGTATATTTGATTTTTGGAATCTGTTACTACCAATCTATGACTGTTTTTCTACTCATGATACAAAGGTTTTAAGGATTTCATTGTCTTTTTTAACACAAAATGCTGCTGTGAGTGTGAGCTCATTCAGCATTTATTGAGGAGCTAAAATCTTCGAGATGGGTCCAAATCTCGTGCTGTTGCTTCTGTCGGGACCCTTTCTTTCCCTCTCCGAGCCCCTCAAAGGAAGGAAAAAGGTGATGCTTTGCATGTGAATGTGCACCTCGGCCTCAGATGTGTAAATAGCAGACTGAGAGAGTAGCTTTATTCTAGCGGACGTGATTTTGGAGGCTCTCCTTGGGTTTTGGCTTGGCGTCATTCAGATGTAGGATTGGACTATAAATAGTGGCTGTCCCACAAGAGCTTAGTTGACCTTCTACTTTCCAGCCGAGCATTGTTTTATTGAGCTGAGCCGGTGGACTTGGGACAACGATTTGCTGTCATGAAAAGTGCAAGACGTTACTGACACTGCGAGCGGGAGACGGACACTCTCGAAAGCTCAGATTTGATACTGGAGAATTAAGTGATGAATAACTTTGACTGCAGTGCATTGTATGGGATATTACAGCACTGTGTTGCAAACTTTGTGTATAAAGTTTGATTTTTGATTTGGGTAAGAAGATTTTTAAAGAAGGAAGGAACTTCACTGTAAAAATGCTGGGTTCTACACAATCGATTTGTGTTGGGACAACATAAAGGAATTAATTTGTTCATTTTTTTTACAAATTAAAATTGATTGAACATAAAACAATTAAGTTGTCACAAAAAATTAAGAATTGTGTTATTTCAGCTCATTTTACAGTAGTTTAAGCAAACTGCAGATGTCATTTGTTGAGTGTTTAAAAGATTGTTAATACAAGAATAAAAGTGTAAATGATATATGAAAACAAATAAAAATTGACAAGCTATATTGTCAATTAATAAATTGACATAAGTTAATAAGTTATTATAGTTTTTTAACACTCTTTTTAAATAATTATGTAAAAATATTCATTATTCGTCAAACATTTAAAATGAGTAAAATCGTTTGGTGATTTAAAAAAAATGCAGTTTCTAAAAGTGTAAACATAAGAGATAACAAGATATTTTTACAGCGTTCATAACATAATATATTTCTTTATTATTATTATTATTATTATCATCATTATTATTATAATTATTATTATTTTGTGTTTTCAACAAAGTGGTTATTTAATTCCCCTTATATATTTCACTTGTAGCGAAATAGCGAAATAATATTACTAATTAAAATAAATGTTTTGTATTTTTTTATTTAGTAAAATATAATTTTTTTAAAGATATTTGTTTACATAACTATTTAAATACTTTAATGTATTCCTGTGATGACAAAGCTGAGTTTTCAGATTTTGCTCCTCATTGACAAAAATCATTTTAAAATGTGATTGTTTGGTGATCAAGAAATAATTAATCATATCAATGTTGACACTGGCTGAGAAAGTTACTTTTTAAAAAAAAAAAACACAATACATTTTATTATTATTATTTAAAAAAAATAGTAACTATATTTGAAATCAGAATCTTTATTAGCATCAAAATTGCTTTTACTGTCACTTATTAACAGTTTAATACATTTCGGTTGAATAAAAGTGTTTATTAAAAAAGGTTTTGGCAAATTTTGAGCACTAACACTGCACTTCACCACTATGCAATTGCCAAAAAAATCTACATTAAATTGCTGTAATTGTTGTTTATTATAAAAAAAACACAAAAATATATAAATGTATAATATCAGCCATCCGCCGTCAGTAAAAATCCATTTTCATTAACCACTGTCTCTCTGTTGTACTCATGGGCGTCGGTAGGCCTACTTTAGGGGGGCTGTAGCCCCCCTATATTTTTACACAGCCCCTAAAACTTTTCAGATTAGCTCATAAACTGTAGACCAATTTATCGTCTTTATCCCCTTTAATTTGATATGAAGACGGCGGCAGAATTCGGCTCCTCCCTGACTTTCGTTTTTCCTTTGATCAGCAAACCACAGCTGTGCAGAGCGAGAAACAAGGTGTGTGTTTATCGATTAATTGTTATAAAATATATATGTATGGCATTTAATTAGAAAAGTGGCAGTTTTATTTATTAAATACATGGAAACAAAAATTGTACTTCAACATATAAAGTGGCTTTTACTACAGTAAACAGGTTTATTGAGCCTATTTGGCTCATTCAGAACTCAAATGACTACACATCTATACAATAGAGTGGGATAATGCTTGATTAGCATACAACCCTACCATATTAGTCAAACATTTTTAAGTGTATCACTGTTAAATTATTACTTTTTTAATATATATATTATTATTATTATTTTTTTATTATTTATTTTATTTAATTTTGTTTATTTTTTATTACATTTATTATTATTTTTTCCCCATAAGGAGCTGAGCCCCCCTAAAATGAAAATCCTAAATCGTCCCTGGTTGTACTGATGCTTACAATGCTTCCTCAACTCCCCAGCTAGAAAATATGTCTTGTATGTCTTGGTGTTGAAATGTTTGCCATTGAAAACTCGGTTTTGTGGACATGACGAAAATTATTATTCCTCAAGTAAAACAGAGTACAATCAGGATTCTTTGTTATGATTTCTGGTTTCTCCACTCTTGATGTTTCCATTCCAATAATGCAATCAGCTGTGAGCTCCAGGTTCACTGCAGCAGATGGATAAATGTAGAGCATGTGTTGTCCTCTATACTACTTTTTTTGTTAAAAAAGAAGCCTACTCTGCTCACCAAGTCTGCATTTTTTTTATCCAAAGTACAGTAAAAACAGTAAAATATTCTAATTCTATTAAATTGTATTATATTATTAACAATAATGTAAATTCTTGTTAAATTCTTATTACATTTACATTAAATGTAAACCGTGATTTAAAGCTGAATTTGTGTAGGGACGTTTCTCCAGTCTTTCAGAATGTCACATGATCTTTCAGAAATTAGTCTAATAATGATATGCTGCTCGAGAAACATTTCTTATTATTATTATCAGTGTTGAAAACTGTAGTGCTGCTTCATATTTTTGTAGAAACTGTGGCACCATTTAAAATCAAAAATGTATTTAGTTCTGTTCATCAGGGACACATTATATTGTTCAAGAGTTAAAGATTTAGGATTTTACTTCTAGGATTTACTAGGATTTACTTGTTTACATTTGTAAACGAACAATCGTAGTAAAATTTACAAAGCAAGAAAGCTGTTTTCAACATTAATAAATATAGGAATTAGTATTAATGATAGGGCACCACATATAATTGATCATAATAGTATGGCAAATCAAAATAATATGATGATTCGCTCTTTAAAAATAATGATTTTCGTCGTAAAATCACAAAAATAAATTCTTTTATAAAACATATCAAAACAGCCATGTAAATGTAAATGATATTTCACAATAGTTTTATTTAAATTTTTGATTAAATAATCTCGGCATTGGTATTCAATCATTGGTATTAGTATATGGTATTAATATTGGTATTCAATCAAAACAATAATAAAAAAAAAACCTGACCTCAAACTACTCCTACCAGTCTCTAACTATGAACAAACACTCAGAGTTTAGCAATTAGGCCTACATGCGTCCTCGTGTCCGAGCATGCCTTTCATTCTCAGATCATCATTTTTAATTACAGCGTTGCTTGTATGAGGCAGGGTGAAACTAAATTAAGTTTCAGGCTGCTGTTTCTGCTCATCGCCGTCAACATGCTTTATAATAGTCATTAATTTGCTTCCTCCCCACTGATCAAGCTTCCTTATTAAGACCTTCCTTCTTTAATGAAGCTCAGTGTTGCTTCGTAGCCAGGACTATATATGTTTATTAATCTCCATCTGAATTGCGAAAGGCATTGCGGTCTTTTAATGGTTGCTAGTAATAGCTATTTACTGGGTCAGTAATGTGAGGTATTCATATATATTAAAAATGCAGTCAATATGCAAATTGAATTGAGTAAACCTCAAAATTAGATTAATTTGCATGACACACACAAATTATATAAAAAATTGGATTCAGCTATTGGATGAAAAGATTTCCAAGGTTTTCAGTATGTTTACAGGGACATAAGTAATGTGATTATTTGCTTTATTCTGAATAAAATGATGTTATGATCAGGCCTAAACATGAGTTGCTTTTAAAATATTTCCTTCATGTTCCTATTTTACATGTTGTAGTACATAGATGGATTCATGGCGAGCATCATTACATCCTCCTCCGACTTTGTTATGACACAATTTACAGTATTTTATGTGAAATTTTACAGCTTTGTATGCAGTTAATTACATTACAAGGATGATGTAGACAAAACCAGGGTGTTACATTTCAGCAAGACAATGATCCCACACATAGCAAAGAAAACTCTCAACTGGGTTAAGATCAGGTGATTGGTTGGGCCATTCCAGCAGCTTTATTTTCACATCTAAATAAGAGCTTATAATAGAAAATAAGAGCTAAAGATCAGAGTTGATAGGAAGACCCAGACAGCCATCAACAATTTTAGACTCTGTTGAAGTATGGGGAAAAATCACACCTGTAGAAATGACTTCATACATTGTTGGTGTCTTTCTTGAAGTTGTCACTAATAAAAAGCATTTTATACAACCTATTAAATACATTTCAGTAGTTCAGTACTTTTTTGTTATATATTTTTATTTGTTTATTCGTTTGTTTTATTTGTATGTTTGAATTGTTTGGGTTTTTACAAAACATCTAAGTCGATTTCATGTCAACTGCTCATTTAGAAATATATTTACCAAGAAAAATCATGACGTGTTCAATACTTATTTTACCTGCTGTATGGGGATGTTCCAAGCCAAATACAATCCAGATGACTGATTTTTTTAACAGATCACAAAGTCAGATCAGGTATTTTTTGGCAATAATGTGCAGATGAGCTTTAAATTGTGTGGAAATATGAAAGCAGTTTTAACAGCGACGTCTATTGTATACAGAGTAAGCTTTTTGTGTGGTGGTAGCAACTGAGGCAAAGCTTAATTCAATACTACCAATGTGATACAACACTTGACGGATTACAGAGTGTTTTCTAAGGTAACTCATGCAAAAACAGCAATGCAAAACACTGGAACTGTGATGAACAACATCGCAATACTTCTGTGGAGCATGTAGCTTACTTTGTGCTGTCTACGGATGAAGATACAGTGCAAAAATTACATAGTGAGTGGTGTTGACAGAGTTTAAAGGGTGAAGAGAATTGTGAGAATTGTTTCTAAACACATTCTAAATGTTCGAAATGTATTGTTGAGACACATTTACAAAGACTGTGAAGTACATTGCCCTGAATTGTGGAGTTAAACTGTCAAACAATTTGTCACCAATTCTGTGTTTAGGATTAGACGGTGACTCGATGAAGCATTTGAGCTACAGAGTGTAGCTCCGCCCCTTTACACTATAATAACTATACTGCATATTAGCGTCATTGGTCTTGAGTTACTGTCACCATTCGTTACTACAGTCTATATTTTGCTAGCTATCAGAATACATAAAATTTAAAAACATGGATTGTTTGCATTTCGCATTTATAGGTCCAACACTATCTCACGGCAATTCGTAACTTTTTCATTAGTGGCTAATTCGTATGAATTCGTACGATCTAATTCGTACAAATTAGTACGATTTGCCCATCACCCAATGACGGTTGGGGTTAGGGGTGGGGTTAGGTGCCACGCCTCCTTTTTAAAATCGTACATTTTCGTACGACTGAACTTGTACGAATTCGTACGAATTAGCCACTAAACTGACAAAACGTAAAATACTTATGTTTCCTTGTGAGATCAGGCTGATGGGTCCTGTGACATTAAAATGTTAGTTTCAGTTTGTTAATTTTAAGGATATCTATTAGCTAGTGTGCTCCAAAACAGTGACAGAATTTGTGTTTAGAAAATATAAAACAGATAGAAACATCTAAAGCTTGCAGTTCGTCACTTCCGCCTAAAGGCTGATTTATACTTCTGTGTCAAGCGCACACGTATGCTCTGGCACAGTCTTCGCGTGTTTGCATAGCCCTCGCTGTGGCTGATGCCGACGCTAGGAATGCAACGATTAACCGGTTTCACTATTAACCGCGCTTTAATTCGTCACGGTTAGTTATTCGTAAAGGCTTCTCAACACCGCGTTTCTGCACAGAACAAAACTGCAGCAACTAAACAAAGTTATGCCAACTGCGCGCTAGTTTGTACACCAAGACTAATAACCACGCAGACTGGATTAACTATGACTGAGGCTGTTAACTAAGGCAAGCTCGTGCAAGTTTATTATTTCCAATGGAGGGACACGCACGCGACGCAACACGCTCACGCTTTTCAGGCGCACTTGAGATGGGGGTTTTTGTGACCGCAGGAAAAAGTAATGAAAAGTACACATTATAAATATTGGCGCCGATGAGAGGATCATGCAGTGAGTGTTGATCCGCCAGTCGAGATCAATCGAGTGATTTCGGAGAGAGTCCTAAAAGATTCGGTGGATCAGCTCTTTAATGGCCCGAATCTCAATGCGCAAATGGATGCTAAATGTAAAATCTAACAGTGTGTAGATCTTTGCCAAAGAAACTCAACTTTACTAAGTTTAAACTGAAACTTCGGCTCATGACAAAGAATGGTACTGTGCAGGTGGTCATGGCGAGAATCCTGCTCTGCGCCGGTCATATATTGGGTCGGCGGACTCGCCTGCTTTTTTCCACAATTAATTATTATATTGACATGTATATAAAAACAATAGTGCAAAATGCGTATTTCTTACTGCAAAGCTTCATTTTTGTTTGATGCAAACCATAGATTTTTTTTCTCATAAAGTAACAGCAGGACTTTTTATAGCAGATAACTCACATTCAAGCACATTCAGAGCAGCATGATAATGAGAAATGTAATTCATTGTTAGTAATATTGTCATCATCGACATCATTCATATTTTATAATTATTGGACACTCATTTTGGAATTATTGCACAAATATCAATAAGTCATAACAGAATTAGTTAGTTGTTTCTGGTTATTGTTAGTCCTGATTGATGTTGTTTTCAAATACAATAAATCTGTTAATATACAATTTGCAGTGGTGCTCATTCATTTTTGGTGAGTGCTCCCAAATTTTTTATGGTGCTCCTAAAATTTTTGAAATTGGGAGAACCACTGCTACCAAGTAAAAAAGTTAATTTTAAGCCCTGCATTGGACAAAGGCATTTTTTTTTTATTAATTGTTCTGTCATTTATTTACTGTGTAAAAATTATGTATGTTTAAATGTCAAAAAAGTCACTTATTTTTAAGCACAAACAGATACATGGACTATTGTTTGTTTTTAATATTATTATGTGCTGTATTAATCGTTTACTGAGCAGCAATAAATAACACTTTAAAATATAAGGAGCTTTCATGGGATTTTTTAAACTAGTAGTGTTTTAAAATTAATAAATGCATAACAATCGTGATAACCGTGAAACCGTGCTTATTCCTTAAACTTTAATAGTACAACCAAAATCTATAATCGTTGCATCCGTAGCCAACGCTGATGCGCACTTCTCAAAAAATGTAAGTACACATTGCAATGACACATAGCGCAAGCTCTGTGATTGGTCGGCTTGGTAGCGCTGATGAGTGTGGGCGGGACAGAGAGTCGTGCGAACCCATTGGGGCGAGTGTTTACAAGTGTCGAGTCCCATGAAGGGGGAAGTTTTGATTTGTATTTACCTTATGATTAAAGTTGTAGCACGTCCGCAGGTTCCCATCTCATAATAAGCGGGAACCTGCGGACATGCAACAAACTTTAATCATAACGTAAACACAACCTCACAATCAACGCGCAGAAGTATAAATGCATGGCATGTGCCGTGGGTCCCGGCGATCACTCGACGCAGAAGTATAAACCAGCCTTTAATGGATCAACGATTTTTTTCACATCACCTCGTACTTCAGTATCTCATCAAATTAACTTTCAATATACCACTACAACCTTAAGGGGGCTAATAATTCTGACTTCAACTGTATACATGGGATTAAAAAATGTATCATTTAGATGTATTAGCTTAATAGTTTGACATGATAAACAAATATAAAAAGTGCACCACCCTTCAGTTTGATGTCAATGCATTTTTAAAAAGAATTCAGACTTAATCAAAAGTCAGAGTAAATGATTGTATAATAATAATATCACATACATTGTGATAATATATATTGTATAATATAACTTTTTCATATTAATGCTGCTCTTGTAAATCTTCTATTCATTCAAGTCAAAATCCACATGAACTGGAAGCTGCGACCATTTTTTTTTTGTATTGTGACAAAGTTCCTAGAGAAACAGAATATTAAATGAGAAAACAGTGGGCGTGGCTTGTTTTTTACTGCGAGCTGATTGGATGTAGTAAAGTAGTCATTTCATTTATAAAGATCGGGAAAAAGAATTTGAGGAAAGTTACTACAACCTAACAGCTAGAAGGCCGTGGCTAAGTGGCTAAGTATGTTAGCCGTGGCTAAGTATGTTAACCATGCCCAATACCTCAGACAGACGTAATCTGAGAATTGAACTGATAATAGCAAACAGAAAGGGCGTTTTCAGATTTCAATTTTAGATTACAAGGGCAAACATTATTTTTTCTTAATGGCATGCACAGATTAATTGTTCATCACAAAACTAGCAGTGTGAGCTAACAAAATCAATATTATTAGTTTGTAATAACTGTTTCCTGAGCAGAAAATCGTCAAATTAAAAGGATTTTATATAGATTATAAGGAAACTAAAGACTGGAGTAATGATTCTGAAAAAAAACTACTTTTCCATCACTTAAATAATTAATTTTTTATATTTAATTATCTATGTGACAGTATTTTTGATCAAATAGAAAGTGTCTTGTTTTAAATACATTAAAGAAATCAACCAACAACACAACTTTTGAACACTCATGTGCGAACTTGATACTTGTGTTTAAACTAAGATTGTTATTTCCTTTACCGTGAACACATCAGTAAACCTATACGTGCCCCATTCACAAATGTCTTGTATGCATGACTAGCACTGCCGTCTAGCCAACAAAAACGGCCTGTATGGTAAATGAATTGCTGCAGGTGGAGCGTGTAAGGGCTTGTTGTGGTAGGAGTCTGACTGTCACACTGGGATTTGTTTGTAGTGCAGGGTGCAGGGTGTGTCTGCGCCTCTGGTGTCTCCACAGGTGGGACGACAGGTGAGCCGATGGAGGAAGTGTTTTCTTCGTATCCTCTAAATGATGTCATTAACTCCGTACGTCTGCTTCAGTTGAATCACACTTCCTAAATGCAGTTTTAAGGCAAGACATTACAAAAAAAATGCAGTTTTTTTATGCACCTGTCAATTTTGGCTTTTCATAAAGTGGGTTTTTTTTCAATATATTGAAAGGAAAGCATCCAAAATAGAGTGTCAACATCTTTTTGTAGGGTCTAATGTATGTAAAACTTGCAAAATACAATTTTATGTGTTTTTTTGTCACACTACACTCACCGGCCACTTTATTAGGTACATCTTACTAGTACCGGGTTGGACCCTCTTTTGCCTTTAGAACTGCCTTAATCCTTCGTGGCATACAGTAGATTCAACAAGGTAATGGAAATATTTCTGAGATTTTGGTCCATATTGACATAAAAGCATCACGCAGCTGCAAATTTGATGGCTGCACATCCATGATGCGAATCTCCAGTTCCACCATATCCCGAAGATGCTTTATTGGATTGATATCTGGTGACTGTGGAGGCCATTTGAGTACACTGAATTCATTGTCATGTTCAGTAAACCAGTCTGAGATGATTCGTGCTTTGACATGGCGCTTTATCATGCTGGAAGTAGCCATCAGAAGGTGAAAGCACTGTGGTCATCGCCAAACTTTACAGATTTATTAATATCTACGTTATGAAGGTTTTGACAGAAGGTATATGTTAACAGATACTTTGTCTAATTATATATACATATATATATAATTTTACAGAAAACTGAACATAATTTTTTCTTTAAAAGAATTTTCTAAATTATGGAGTGATTAAAAAGAGTCACAAAATCTGTAATGTAATGTAAAAAAACTAAAAAAAAAGCAAGACTTTTAAACCTGATTTCATCTAATGTTCAGATTTTACTGCTAGTATGAAAAGAAATGAAAATATTTAATACTATTGTCATATTTTAAAGGAGTAGTTCGCCCAAAAATGAACAAGTGCTTCCAAACCTTTATAAGTTTCATTTTTCTGTTGAGCACAAAAGAAGATATTTTGAAGAATGTTGGAAACCTTTGACTTCCATAGTAGGAAAACAAATACTATGGATGTCAATGGTCACAGGTTTTCTTTTTAAATAACTTATTTTGTGTTCAACAGATGAAAGAAACTCAAACCAGGCTCGAGAAGTGGAGAGAGTACATTATGATAGAATTTTCAGTTTTGGGTGAACTGTCCTGTCCTATTTAAACAAATCATTTTTAAAAAGTGTAATACAACAAAATGTTTGCAATCCTTAATGCGACCAATCAACTGGGGAAGTATGATGAATGTGATGGCTGTTCATTTCGTTCCCCTGTTCACCTGCAGTGTCCCGCCTTCAACCACTGCCAGTCTGATCCAGTCACCAAACTGAGAAAGAAAGCTACAAGCACTGTTGTACATTGTTTTCGAGTTGTCGCTCCAATTAAAAGCGTCTTGTTTTTTTGACGTGATGACCCGAGGCATGTTTTAGAGCAGAGTTGTTCATCAGGAAAGCATGTCTGGTTCCTACACAAACCAAGAGGAAAAGGCGTTCAGTTTACTTTACTTTGTTTTCTTACTCTGTGTGCTGAGCCTCAGATAGCGTTTGACTTCCTCTTGCGTCCTTCACTGAGATCATTCGCTGGGTTTACATACGTGATCTTGCGTGTGTTTACTGTGTGGATGTTTTGTCTGCTTGGCTGTGACAGATATGTGCTTCTACCTAGAAAAGGAACCAGTTTCACTACAACATGATGATGTCTGTAACTTGGCTAATGTGCTGAATGATGGGACATAGTGGTCTAGACAAGTTAATTCGTTCTTACCGGTTGTCACAAGTTGGGTTTCCGTGTATAGATACACTTTTTAGACTCGACTTTAGACTTTATTTCGAACATGTAAGTGAAAAATAACTATAATTATACTAATAAACAAAGCAAAAATAATACAGCACAATACTAAATAATTGTAACTTATACATGAAGGAAGAAGTTGCTTGTTTAATCTTATCCCATGTCGGCTCAACATTATTATAAGGTAACAATCCATAACAATGATTATCAAATTAACTCCATAATTCTGTCATATACATATGAATATACTTTTAATTATAAGTATAGTAGGGGTGTAACGGATAATGGTTGATCCGTGATTTGTACAGATCACAACCTACAGTTCGGAACACACATGACCAATGGATTAATATTTTTTTTTTACTTGTAGATTACTCCTAAATTTGGAACGATTGCAGATAGGTCGCCTCTCGCATCATTCCTATCACATGTATGAAAGCATTTGGGCTTTCCTGTAAAATATAATGATGACGGAAGAAGTTGTGGTTGGTTATTCGGGATGTGAAGGGTTTCTTAGGTTATTAAAGGTCACTACTTGTTTAGCCTGCATTAATGCATTCACTGTAAGCTGCAGAATTAATCATTAAAAGATCGGGGTCTCAACACCCAAGCAATATAAGTTATAAATGGTGGTGATTTGCATTTGTTTATTAATCCTTCGAATCGCTGCATTCAAATCTGTGTTTGAAAACGCAAAAATCAAGAGATTCAGTCTTTTGAGTTAGTTATGAAGTTACAAATAACACAAAAGTACTGGGATAACAGTGTATAGTTTAGATAAACCATTGATGTTTATTGTAAAGATTGAAATCACTATTATATGCGGTTAACTTGACGCTCAAAAATGAAAGTTGTTGCCAGCAATTACATTATTTAACCAAAATGTGGCGACAACCAGCCATCAAAAATATGCCACTGAATAATTCTTCATAAATGACACTTCTAGCAATGAAACATGAAGTTTTATGAGTGAATAACTGAATCATTTATTGAAAATAGGACTAAAAATAAATATGGGTTGTACAAATTATAATGTTAAATTTCTACATTTAGCGTTATCATCAACAGTAGTTGTAACAGTGAATTTTTCAGAGTACTGAATATTTTACACTTTATTTTTATTCAGCTGATTATTTCTTCATTTTATTTTAAATAAAATTACAGGTTCTAAGTTCTGTTTGTTAAATGCAAAAGTTTCTTGCAGTACTGTTTTTGTAATAAATGGAAAGCAAAGTACTTTTGTCTCCTCCTCCTTTTGGCTAATCCGAAAAATGGTCCGATTCGTAACAAAAAAAACGTATTTTGAACTGAACCATGACATTTGTGATCCATTACACCACTAATAAATAATGTATATACTACTAATTATAGCCTAAGTATAATAGGGGTGTAAACATTTACGGATCCCAACCCACTGTTTGGAACACATGTGACCAATGGATTAATACCTTTTTTTTACTTGTAGATTAATCCTAAATTTGGAACGATTGCAGAGAGGTCGCCTCTCGCTTCATTCCTATCACATGTATGAAAGCATTTAGGCTTTCCTGTAAAATATAATGATGACGGAAGAAGTTGTGGTAGGTTATTCGGGATGTGAAGGGTTTCTTAGGTTATTAAAGGTGTTTTCTGTCTCTACTTGTTTAGCCTGCATTGATGCATTCACTGTAAGCTGCAGAATTAATCATTAAAAGATCGGGATCTCAACATTTATTATATTTATTTATAAAAATAAATATGGGTTGTACAAATTATAATGTTAGATTTCTACATTTAGCGTTATCATCAATAGTAGTTGTAACAGTGAATTTTTCAGAGTACTGAATATTTTACACTTTATTTTTATTCAGCTGATTATTTCTTTATTTTATTTTGAATAAAATTACAGCTTCTAAGTTCTGTTTGTTAAAAGCTAAAGTTTCTTGCAGTACTGTTTTTGTAATAAATGGAAAGCAAATTACATTTGTCTCCTTCTCCTTTTGGCTAATCCGAAAAATAGTCAGATTCGTGACTAAAAAAACATAATGTGAACCGAACTGTGAGATTTGTGATCCGTTACACCACTAATATATAATGAATATACTTTTAATTAGCCTAAGTATAATAGGGGTGTAAACATTTACGGATCCCAACCCACTGTTTGGAACACATGTGACCAATGGATTAATACCTTTTTTTTACTTGTAGATTAATCCTAAATTTGGAACGATTGCAGAGAGGTCGCCTCTCGCTTCATTCCTATCACATGTATGAAAGCATTTAGGCTTTCCTGTAAAATATAATGATGACGGAAGAAGTTGTGGTAGGTAATTGGAGATGTGAAGGGTTTCTTAGGTTATAAAAGGTGTTTTCTGTCTCTACTTGTTTAGCCTGCATTGATGCATTCACTGTAAGCTGCAGAATTAATCATTAAAAGATCGGGATCTCAACATTTATTATATTTATTTATAAAAATAAATATGGGTTGTACAAATTATAATGTTAGATTTCTACATTTAGCGTTATCATCAACAGTAGTTGTAACAGTGAATTTTCACAGTACTGAATATTTTACACTTTATTTTTATTCAGCTGATTATTTCTTCATTTTATTTTGAATAAAATTACAGCTTCTAAGTTCTGTTTGTTAAAAGCTAAAGTTTCTTGCAGTACTGTTTTTGTAATAAATGGAAAGCAAATTACATTTGTCTCCTCCTCCTTTTGGCTAATCCGAAAAATAGTCCGATTCGTGACTAAAAAAACATAATGTGAACCGAACCGTGAGATTTGTGATCCGTTACACCACTAATATATAATGAATATACTTTTAATTAGCCTAAGTATAATAGATAAGTAATAATAAGTAAAATATACTGATGACGGAAGAAGTTGTGGTAGGTTATTCGGGATGTGAAGGGTTTCTTAGGTTATTAAAGGTGTTTTCTGTCTCTAATTGTTTAGCCTGCATTGATGCATTCACTGTAAGCTGCAGAATTAATCATTAAAAGATCGGGATCTCAACATTTATTATATTTATTATAATTATAATGTTAGATTTCTACATTTAGCGTTATCAGCAACAGTAGTAGTAGTTGTTGAACAATTGTCATTTTCTAAAAAAAAAAAAACTATTCTGAATGTTCTGATGTTTGAAATTTGGAAAAGAAATTGTTAGACAAAAAGTAAGAAAACTATAGAATAAGACAAATATTAAAATTAGGCTCAAACCCATATCTAATAAATCCAGTAAATCTAGAAGAACTGGGCATTTCCAAGTGGTCTCTTAACTGTTGTTTACATACATATTCCAATGTGTTGGGATCGTTTTAGAAAACCTGTTTAGACATTTTTTTGTAATTATATTTGGAGGCATGTTCTTAGACAGCCACACACATTGTTCCTTTAAGTAATGTTGTTGCCAGGCAACATGGCTTTTTGACACATTAACACGTCTGCATTTATCACAATTTCACATCTATATTCATTGTGGCTCGGTTAATCAGAATTCAGAGTCAAAACAATTTCTGTTTTTCTGTATATATTTTTATCCTTTACATTTCTCTGTAGACACCTGCTGCCCTGACCTCACCCTACACCCAACCAGACACTCCATTTTTTTACGTCTGGATTTACCCAGACAGACAGTCACAGAGAGAAACACTGGGGTTATGCTGGCCAAAGCAGCTTTAGGACCCCCTGGCGTTAAGGGAGAGCTGGGTGTGTCAGAGGGGGGGAAGGGTCCAGACAGACTTAGCACTCCCCCCCTGCCTTAACCCCCCTAAAGTCTGGACATAGATACACACAGACACACGCACATGGTACACATCACCCGCCAGCTGTCAGGACACTAGGCAGTAGGATCTGGTCAGAGGTCATGATTGTTTATTAGGTTGAGTGTTGTTTTTTGTGAGTTTCAGGTCAAAGTGCCCTGTTGTGAACTATGTAATCCCTTCTCACACATAAAATATACTAATGCCTCCCATTAGACTATGCCAACAAGCTTAATGTGACGTCTAGCCGTTTACAAAAGCGTTATCCACACTAACTGCCTTTCAAAGCTGGTCTGCATGAAACAAACTTAATTTCGGCCATTTTGTTGCAGAGAAAAAGTCATTTGCATTGTTATGGCTCCTCCGGGGTTGGTTTTGTATTCTTGGGATTGCTTTGCTGTATTGCAGAGGCCGTTTGGACGGAAGAATTTCATGTTGCTCAGATGATTAATGAGTGACTTGCGGGCCGCTCTTGTGTAAACATCCCTGTGTTGCCTTGCAAGCGACTCTCTGCAGGGCAAATGGCAACACATCTCTCAAACACAAGACTGCGGCGACTTCACTTCTGCCAGTCAGGGTTGGATTGCAGGGAAACCTCTCTCTCTGTCTGCATTTAAAGAGCCACGGGCAGATGAAGCTGTACTGTAATGCACGACTCCAGCACTCTGATTCCTGGAAGTCGAAGACTTGAGATGAGTCTGCCTCTGTAGACTCCTGAGGAATGGCAACAAGACTCCCAAAGGGCCCTGAACATCCATAGCACACTAATATCACACTGGAAAAAGTGCCAACAAATGCTTGCAGAAGCAATACACATATTGCAGTGCTTAGTATGTTTTAATCGCAGTTTTGTGGTAAGATATGGTTATTTTAGTGTTATTTGGTATTACTGTTGTTTTCATTTCAGGGTATCAACGTAAACAGATATAAAAAATGACCATTCTGTGAAAATAGAAATTAATGGGCTTTGTTTTTTAGCCACCAAAAAACCTCCGGAAAAAGGTTGATTTGAATACCAAGGTTCCTTTTATAGCATTGATAATGTGATTTAATCAAAATACAGTCAGTTAAATACACCTAAGCATTCATTTATTTGTTCAAGCCTATAACGAGATGAATGGTTGTCAGGAGCTGTGATAAAAATCCATTGAAAATACAATTTTATTCATTCTCTTTTCGTCTCTTTATTCATATTATGTATTATCAGGGGTCGCCACAGTGGAATGAACCACCAATACTATTTTATAATACATTTTTATATTTTAAAGACATATGGACGTGTGGAATAATGAAATTTGATGCAGTGCCTCTTGTCCGGCATGAGACCCACTTTATATTGTGTCTCCAACAGGCAGTTAAGATTTCGAACAAACCAGATCTAAAACCTGGTCAGGCCAAAGAGGCATAAGGTCTTGTATCGTTTGTTAGTTTAAATTGTATATTGTGAAATTGGCCATACATGATTTTAATGAGGCAACAAACACTAGGGCCGCACGATTCTGACTAAAATAAGAATCACAATTTGTTTTGCTATATAATAAAGATTACGATTTTCTCACAGTTCTGTAGATGTAAAATAAAGGTTAATGAGTACGTTATTATTATTGTTATTTCTCAAAAATATGGTAAGATAAACATTAATAATATTAGGTCAATGTGTAGGTCCTCTCTGGTAAACGCACAGCTCACGGTCAGCTCACATGTGATTTCACGGCCGCGAATACGTCATTAAATTAAGACAGAAATTGTGAAGACTTGTGCGATCGCCTTTATGCTTCTCTCCTGAACTTGAAAATGTAATTGGCTGAATCGTAGATATGTTGGATTAAGATTGTGTTGAGGGTCAAATCGAGATTGTGATCTTTTTTCGATTAATTAAGCAGCCCTAACATACATACATGTAAACTGTTGAATATATGTTTTAATGCACTTTTATGCACTGTGTCATATCACTCAGCTCTCTGCCCCTTTTTTCAAGTATAATTATAATTTACCTATATTTTATCTATATGGATAAAGATATCTCAGTCACTCCTTCTAGCTAAAATAAACCTCTCTACCACTTCAGTTGAAAAGATTGTTATTTAACAAACAAGCAAAATGTATAAAAAAACGGACAACTGGGCCAATTCCCAAGGTTCAAAATTGACCTGTAAAACTATTTTTGGAGAATTTTTGATTTGGCCCAAGCCACATACCCTATAATTAGTTATCATAGAACAATTTAACATATTGTAAAAAAAAAAAAAAAAAAAATATATATATATATATATATAAATATAATTTTAAAGAAAAACAATTGTGTCAAATATTTTAGTCCAAATGATAATCAATCATGAAGGTAGTCAACAAGTAATTATTAGTGTGTATGTGAACAAATGTCTTTTATGTGCTTGATGGCACTTTCTAGTAAAATTAATTTCTCTGTGCAAAAGAATATGGATTTGTAAAAAATGCCAACGTGAGCTTTAGTGGAAAAAGGTTTACAGTGGAAGTTGTCAAAAACACTTCAAAGACGGACTCATTGGTATAACTTTTTACATTGGCTTGCATTCTTTATTTCTGTGCTTACAATGTACAGCATGCTTCACATAGTCTTGAAGTAAACCCCATTTGTCAAAGAAATCATCAACAAATTTCATCATAATCAAAATAGTCATTAGCCCTATTCTGAAACCAACACCGCAACCACATTGGCCTGCTGTATCCATCCACATCCTTTTCTGCTCTCGTATTAATTCAGCTAATCTTATTGAGATGACCATGATATAAAGCAGACATTAGCGTTAGCGTCCAGGGATGGAGAGCTGGTGTCCTGCAGAGGTAGATAGATAAGGTAAATGTCCTGAACAGAGTGGACGAGGCTCTCATTATTATTAATAAACCGAGCAGCACTGCAAGCTCCATAGTCTCTGGTCAATTCAATAAAATGCTCTCTGTCTGGTGTTTTGCTAATTATCTGGAGGCCTGTTTTTGTTTGGGAAAGCGGATAAAGTCAATCTGACATTAAAAGCTTTTTTTTTTTCCATTTCATGTGTTTTACATGTTTGACCCTGCAGCTGAATCTCACACTGTTTTTTTTCATTTTTTTTTTCACGTCAGCTTTGATTGTGGAAACACAAATCGTCCTGCGATAAAGAAACAAAGCCTGTAAAGCAGTAATTGCATTATTTTTTCGATTCGTCAGTGGCCTTGTCTCGGCAGATGTTACCTTATGAAACCGCAGGACTAAATAAATTCCTGTCTGTTGAAAAGGTGGATTTGTCTTTCCTCCCTCCTGTATTTGAGCACTGCCTTAAGCTTATCTTCAAATGCTGTTGCAGACTAATGACTTTCTCGATTGCTTGTGTGTGCAACTACGCGCTTCGGGGATAAAGCTAGGATCAAGTACTCTGAGTTTAGTATATGTACTGAGTCTTTGTGAGAATTGTGGCAATGAGTAAATCACCTATATATTTTTTCTGATATATACAGTTGAAGTCAGACTTATTAGCCCCCCTGAATTATTAGCCCCCTGTTTATTTTTTCCCCCAATTTCTGTTTAACAGAGGTAAGATTTTTTCAACACATTTCTAATCATAATAGTTTTAATAACTCATTTCTAATAACTGATTTATTTTATCTTTGCCATGATGACAGTAAATACTATTTTATTAGATATTTATCGAGACACTTCTATACAGCTTAAAGTGACATTTAAAGGCTTAACTAGGTTAATTAGGTTAACTAGGCAGGTTAGGGTAATTAGGCAAGTTATTGTGTAACGATGGTTTGTTCTGTAGACAGTCGAAAAAAAATTAGCTTAAAGGGGTTAATAATTTTGACCGTAAAATGGTTCATAAAAATTTTTAAACTGCTTTTATTCTAGCCGAAATAAAACAAATAAGACTTTTTCAGAAAGAAAAAATATTATCAGACATACTGTGAACATTTCCTTGCTCTGTTAAACATCATTTGGGAAATATTAAAAAAAAAGAAAAAAAAAATCAAAGGGGGGCTAATAATTCTGACTTCAACCGTATATGGGGTGACACGGTGGCTCAGTGATTAGCACTGTCACCTCACAGCAAGAAGTTTGCTGGTTCCAGTTGGCATTTCTGTGTGGAGTTTGCATGTTCTCCCCATGTTTGTGTGGGTTTCCTCCAGGTGCTCTGGTTTCCCCTACAGTCCAAAGACGTGGTATACTGTAGGTGAATTGAATAAACTAAATTGGCTGTAGTGTGTGTGAATGAGTGTGTATGGATGTTTCCCAGTCCTGGATTGCAGCTGGAAGGGCATCCGCTGTGTAAAACATATGCTGGATAAGTTGGCGGTTCATTCCGCTGTGGTGACCCCTGATGAATACAGGGACTAAGCCAAAGAAAAATTAATGATTGAATTATATATATATATATATATGTTCACCATCAACATTGCGTGCAGCAGCAACCACAGCCTCCCAGACACTGTTCAGAGAGGTGTACTGTTTTCCCTCCTTGTAAATCTCACATTTGATGATGGACCACAGGTTCTCTATGGGGTTCAGATCAGGTATACAAGGACGCCAGGTCATTAGTTTTTCTTCTTTTAGACCCTGTCTTGCCAGCCACGCTGTGGAGTACTTGGACGCGTGTGATGGAGCATTGTCCTGCATGAAAATCCTGTTTTTCTTGAAGGATGCAGACTTCTTCCTGTACCACTGCTTGAAGGTGTCTTCCAGAAACTGGCAGTAGGACTGGGAGTTGAGCTTGACTCCATCCTCAACCCGAAAAGGCCCCACAAGCTCATCTTTGATGATACCAGCCCAAACCAGTACTCCACCTCCACCTTGCTGGCGTCTGAGTTGGACTGCCCTTTACCGATCCAGCCACGGGCCCATCAAGACTCACTCTCATTTCATCAGTCCATAAAGTCTTAGAAAATCAGTCTTGAGATATTTCTTGGCCCAGTCTTGACGTTTCAGCTTGTGTGTCTTGTTCAGTGGTGGTCGGTTTTCAGCCTTTCTTACCTTGGCCATGTCTCTGAGTATTGCACACCTTGTGCTTTTGGGCACTCCAGTGATGTTGCAGCTCTGAAATATGGCAAAACTGGTGGCAAGTTACATCCTGGCAGCTGCACGCTTGACTTTTCTCAGTTCATAGGCAGTTATTTTGCACCTTGGTTTTTGGTTTGGTTTTTCCACACACTTGTGCCCCTGTTGACTATTTTGAATGAAACGCTTGATTGTTTGATGATCACGCTTCAGAAGCTTGGCAATTTTAAGAGTGCTGCATCCCTCTGCAAGATAATTCACTATTTTTGACTTTTCGGAGCCTGTCAAGTCCTTCTTTTGACCCATTTAGCCAAAGAAAAGGAAGTTGCCTAATAATTATGCACACCTGATATAGGGTGTTAATGTCATTAGACCACACCCCTTCTCATTACAGAGATGCACATCACCTAATATGCTTAATTGGTAGTAGGCTTTCGAGCCTATACAGCTTGGAGTAAGACAACATGCATAAAAAGGATGATGTGGTCAAAATTCTCATTTGCCTAATAATTCTGCACTGCCTGTATATCGTAGGCATGGGCCGATATAAGATTATGACAATATGATATCCTTGGATAAAAATATCACGGTTTCACGGTATCTCGGTATTGTGATTACTGCTCTAAAATATATTCTTTTTAAATGTCTGGGTAAAAAACAACAACTTTTTTTCCGCTTTGAAAACAATATATTTTATTTTTTGAAAGATTTATAATATTTTGGAGCAGTAAACATGTCAGGCTAAATAATTCAAATGAATCATTGACTTTTGCTGTCTTCATTAGTTTCTAAAACACAGATTTCTTTACTTTTCACAGAAACACAGATTTCTGCTGAAGATACTGTTGTCCTAAAAAAGAAAAAAAGTAAATAAAAACTCTTACACATACCTTAGGAACGGTATAGCAGAAAATTAAAACCTTTTTAAAACCTTGACTTTTCCAAACCGCAGTATACCTTGAAAACGGTTACCATGCCATGCCTACTATATAGTACAATGAAATTGTATATTACACCAGTACGCCACCTAATCTAACTGCCTGATGGTCTGGTGTGGTTCTGCCACGCCAGATGGCTCTGGAAATGCTGAACCATCCTCCTTCCTTTCATTTGGCCCCTAAGTTCTCCTAGGCCAAGCTGGAGTGAGGTTTCTGCTGGTGCCCCCTCCAGTGCCAGCACACCCCCCTCTCTGCTTTCCTGTATCTGAGAGCCAGCCTGACAGCTTCCCTGTCCATAGAGACATTGGCAGGAGATGGGGCCTCTGCCAACCTCTCAGATAATCTACTGGAAAGGAAACGGCCACAGGCCCTCCGGCTCTTTGGCAGACAGAGCCTCAGCTTTTGGCCTCAGCGGAGACGTGATAAATTAATCACGATTTGTACTCGGCTTAGGTTTGTGTAGTCCTTTACTCTGATGTATTCTTTATAGAAAAGCCCCGTTTTGTTTTTCACAGTGCCAGCAAGTGAGTTGTAGGGAGATCACTAGCTTTTTGCACTGCGCTTTCCCTTTAAAACGAAGACCAGGAGCTGAGACTAACACAGGCCGAAGGTCCTCAGTAAGGCAAAGTTGAGTGTTATCTGGGGAAAATGCTGACAGGCCTCTAAGCAGTAGCTCTAACCTTGAGCTGGTGCACAAACAGTAGCAGGGCCGAGTCAGACTGGTACAGACTGCCCCCAAAAACAATCCCACAATCCCCTTCTTCCCTCACCCTCCTCCCTGTGGTCTTTCGGTAGAGAGCAGAGCACCCTGCCACCTAGAGGTGGAGGAATTTTCTCTCGCCGCCCAGCAGACAAAAATAAAGAGCCGAGTCATTTGGAAGATTCGAAAATGCCTGTCTTGCATGTCCGGATGGAGCGGAGCCAGTCGCTGAAAGCTGAATTAATCACAACATGAAGGAAACACTTGAGTGAAATGTTCTCATCCCAGCTGTACTGAACGGGAATGAAGGGAATTCAGATTACGCCGTTGGACCTATTTATGAGAAAACATGTCTCTTGGGGAAAGAAAATAGTGCCAGCAGCACCTTTTTAATTTTTCAGACTCTCTAATGTGTCTGGCCCACTATTGATCAGCTGTTATGGCACTTTCAGGGCTGATTCTGTAGCCGATGAACCAGGAACCTTAACAAATTGCTCCAATTATAATCAGCAGTGTTGTCGTCTGTCTGCCCTACACGCTGATGTGATGTGCCTTCAGCTGACAGACAGCGCTTTCCTATTTTTGTCGAGCTACAGAGCTACCCCATCCTATTTGTCATTTAAAATGAAAATATATCCCCCGGGAAAACATGCGAACACATCTCTTTTAAACTAAACTCAAACAAAAAAGAGCCTGGAGCAGAATGCTTGGATGTAAGCTGTAAACTTCAAAAACGTTTAAATTCAGCTTTTGGTTTCTCCCTCTGAAACACTTACTGTTGAAAACAACGTTCGCTTCCTGGCAGACTGTTAAAGATTGCATACTAGACTCCCAGTAAACCATTAAGTCATTAAAGTAGTCATGAAGTGATACTATTTGCTTTGTTAGGCTATTGTTGAGGTGAACAATTCAATTAATCCAGAGAAAAAATAATGATGTTTGCATTGGTTATCTTTAATTAAAATCAGAAAATTGGCTTTCACTTTGGAATGAAAGTGTTTCTGTGATGATGTCAGATTGAAGACTTTAGCCTGTCCTCTTCTACTGTTTGTTTACTGCAAGTCAGAGATGGCGAGGACTGAAATAAAACCCTGCCCTTAATTCACTATTCTGTCATTATACTTGTAAGAGTTTATAGGAAAGGAAAGCGGTGATGTGTGGCCAAGTATGGAGCCCTTACTGTTCACACAGTGTGTAGTTCACACTGACTGCTTTGGCTTTGCAAAAGTCTAAATCTGCAGACCTCTAGTGAGTGGGTGTGGGAATCGTGCAGAAGCAGGAAAGAAAAATCAAGCCTTTAACTTATATAGTAGCTTCTAGATGGAGAAAGACATACATTTTTAACTAGTGTTAATTTTTTTCATATTAACCTCCTAGGGCTTGAGTGTCCACATATGTGGACAGCACATTTTAGCTCTTAAGTGGCTATTTTAAATACTTTGAATGTTTTATATTTTGTTACAGACATACAGTGTCATCCTGCAACTGTTTTGCAGCTTATGAAATGTGACAAACCCTATTATTAACTGTCCAAAATGGGAAAAAATGTTGTTTTTACTCTCTGATAGTCAAAGCAAATTAAAAAAAAATTATATGTTAAATATGTATTAAAAAACATTCAGGTAAATAGGGGTGTCAAAATTAATCGTTTCTTCGGTGCACCGCGATGCAGATGGGGACAATTCGATATCGGTTCAGTAATAGATCATAACCGGTTATTACGCACTGACGTCATTTATCCCCTATGCGCGATGTCAAGGTAGAATACTATGGCGAAGGAGGTGAGGGTGAGTAAATAAGACACTCCTACTACTTAAAAAGCAGATCTTTCACTGACACTGGGGAATGGTAAAGCACGAGCCGCTATTTCACTACTAGGGAGAAATGCTGTAAAACTCTAACTCTCTCTCTCTCTCTCTCCCACACACACACACACACTTTGGGCATTTGACCCGCTGGCATGTTCGTGAGGTAAACTTCCCTCCTCTCGGCTTTTTGTGGATCGAGACACAAGTGTGCCTGTGATGCGAGTTTATTGTATTGTATTTACTCTATTACGGATTACCTGATAACCGCGTATTATGCGCATGATATAGACCAGGGGTGCTCAACCCTATTCCTGGCGATCGACCTTCCTGCAGTTTTCAGTTGCAGCCCTTATCAAACACACCTGCCTGTAATTATCAAGGGCTCCTCACGTTCTAAATAATTGGTTCAGGTGTGTTTGATCAGGGTTGAAGCTGAAATCAGCTGGAAGGTCGATCGCCAGGAACAGGGTTGAGCACCCCTGATATAGACTGACCCGCGGCTGTTTTTCCCGCGTCACTCATGGGTGAACAGCGCTTTCTGTTGAGCGGGTGAAGACAATGACCAATCATAGGGGTGTAAGAACTTGCCAGCGCTCAAAAAGCAAGCGGGATAATATTTACATGAGTTTATTTCTTATGAATGCTCGTGCCGTCTTCTGAGCATGTATTGGAGTTTTCATTCACAAAGAGTGAAGGTAAAATTAAAGGTACAGTTCATATATCTGACTGCTTGTATTAAAGGACAAAATTGTATTACAAGAAATTTATAAATATAAACATATTTATAGATTTTAATACAATTTTTTTTCTTGTGTTGTAAAGAGTTTTTTTAAAATTATGTATGGAAAGCATCGTCAATGCACCGTGATGCACCGAGATATCGAATTGAACCGAATCGATAGCATGATAATCGTAACCGAACCGAACCGTGAGACCAGTGTAGGTTCACACCCCTACAGGTAAAAGTGTTGTATGTAAATTCTGACCACGAGTCCACATATATGGACATAATTTTTCTCTAAAAGTACATCATATCAAAAGATGATACTTAGATTTTATTCTAATTAGGTTCCAATAAGCCCAAATAGCAAAGAGAAATAAAAAGTGCATGTATAAAAACAACTTGGGCCTAACATAATATTAGGATGATGTAATGCTAAACATATCATTTTCATATATATACCTTTTCTTTCCTGCCACATTTACCACACTGATTCAAACACTAGTATGTAGATGGAGAGGATCGGTGGACCAGTATCCGTTTTTGCATATATTAATGAGTAGCAGTAACATTATGGAATATTAAACTTACCATTTTTATGTATTTCTGTCCCTTCTTGCCACAGTCTCACAGCAGTGACTTAAATAATAGCATGAAGAGAGCCATGAACAGAAATAAACACTGGACCAATATTAATATTAAGCCTTATTATCATAAGGCACATTTGCCACATTGGTGACTTAAACAGTAGCATGTAGATGGAGAGGGTCATGCACAACAAGAGACTAAGAAGACTGATATCAGATATCTTTCAGAAATATGTTGTTTTGATGCAGCACTGCATCATCTTTAATGATTGTTTTATGTATTTCTGTGTAGATTACCTTTCCGGTTAAGACAAATACACAAGAAATAAGCTACAAAACACAACAACAAAATTACATTTTATTCTGTCTTCTGCTGTCATAATAGTAATGGATTGTTCATGTTGAAATAAATGAACACAACTGCAGTTCTGTGTCCTTGCTGACATCAATGTTACAAGTTTTGCCCAAGGCTTGTGTTTCATGGCTGGTTTTTATTTATTCTTGACCCTTTTCAAATGACTTTGTAGCACCTTGATTGTAACTTTTTAACAGACTTTGACATTTTAGAAACAAGATTCTGATTCTTTATACCTTTATAAAGACATTTCCAACTTCATTTCATATATTCATAATTAAGTACAAAAAATTACTCTATTACTTAAAAAAGACAAATGATATTTGTCATTTTTAATTCTACCACTAATTAATTTTCATTAATTGCGATGTTCTTATATTGATATCAAACTATGCCTAATCCGGCAGCTAGCTTTCTGCAACTCTCACATGGGCTCACTGAAGCTAAGCAGGGCTGTGCTCGGTCAGTACCTGGATGGGAGACCACCACTGCAAGCTAGGTTGGTGCCGGAAGTGGTGTTAGTGAGACCAGCAGTGGGCACCCAACCTGCTGTCTGTGTGGGTTCTAATGCCCCAGTGTAGTGAAAGGGACTCTATATTGCTCAGTGAGCGCCGTCTTTCGGATGAGACGTTAAACCGAGCTCTTTCTGTGGTCGTTAAAAAACACATTATGTCCTTTGAAAATGAGTAGAGGTCTAACCCGACATCCTGGTCAAATTTTCCCACTGGCCTCTGTCCATCATGGCCTCCTAACCATCCCTATATCATAATTGGCTTTATCACTCCTCTCTGTCAATGGGCTGGTGTATGGTGTGTGGTCTGATGCCATTTGGCTGCCATCGAGTCATCCAGGTGGATGCTGCATGCTAATGGTATATGAGGAGTTTCCCTTCAAAAAATGTGTAAAACAAATGTAAGGAATTATTATTATTATTGTTATTATTATTATTAAACATTTCAGATGTTAAAAAGTTTAGTTTGAGCCCACAATTGTGTAATTTACTTTTAAAATGGGCTAAATCTCTGAACATACACCATGATGCGTCATGAATGTTTTGTGCCCCTTTATACACTAGCTATCTACATCATTATTTCACTCTTAAGTCGGTAGAAAGATAGGCTGGCTTTAAAAGAAGAGCAGTCTCCTTTGATTTTTAAGAAACACTTGAGAGAGCTACTTAACAAACTAATAAACAAAGATTTGGTCTCTGTGATTGGCTCTAAGGTTTCATATCCTGCTGTTTTCCCCAAACTCTAAGGCTTTGCTTTGGAGCCATCAAGTAAAGCTCCAATGTTTTCCATTGGCGTGTGCTGCTCTTTGATTGATCGCTCTTGTTCCCTTCCACCTCTGTGTTGTGTGGAAGGCTCACAGTTTCTCACACAAATTACAGGAAACCGTCGCGCCTAATGACCTGTCTCACTGACTCCAAAACAAAGACAGGGCCCTAAATCCACAAATGACACCAATGTGATATTACACCCCCAGTCACACTCTTGTAAGTGCGCAAACCCGAGCTCAGCGCAGAGAGGAAGAGGATGTGAGCATTATCCATCTGGCTCAGCCCTCATGCCCTCATTACCATCAGCAGAGACATGGAGGAGTGTAAGGGGGGATCCTCCATTTTCACCCCTGTAATTGGGAGGAATCTCTGAACCTTCAGCGGTCCTTTATGGCCCCCAGTGGAGCTCTGTGTTTTGTCTTGAAGAGGGGCAAGCCAAGCTGAGACGATTTTTTCCCCCTCTTCTAGCCACTGAGGGACCGTTTTGCGGCTCTTTCTCGGGTCGAGCAACCCTAGTTTCGTTTAAGGATTGCTCGGTATAATGAGGAGTCCTGCAGAGTCAGGCATCCGCGGCTACGCTCAGGACACATTCATCCGAGCTTATGATACCACTTGCTGGTGTGTGTGGCCGGATACAAACCGGTGCAGCCGTTTCAGGCTTCGCTCCTGTAGGGAAGCAGACAAAAGCCTCCCCCAGGGACATACAGCAGCAATTCTCCCTGCCTGGACTCTGATGGGACGCGGATACCGGCGATGATGCTACCAGGGGGCTTTTTCCCCTCCCTGCTCACTTGTCTGAACGCCTCGAATACAATAGTCCAGATCCATGACTTCACCAAGCCTGTTAAACGAGCGGCATTATGATTTTTTTTCCCTCTCGGTAACTCTGGCCTGGCGATTTGCATGACAGTGCGGCGAAAGAGAGAGAGAGAGAGGATTAATTCATTGGATACAGTTGGGGTGAGCGCGGGCCAGCTGCGGCGGTGATTGCGATCAGCCGACAGCAGAATTCAGCCCTGCTGGCTCGGCTCATGGAAATGAGGGCAGTCCCGTTGGCTAGGGCCCTTATCAGTCATCACGGTTTTGTGTTCTCTAAATACGCAGCAGCGCTCAAAAAGGTTGGTTTTCTGCACGTACGCTCAGCACCCCTCCTATCCAGTGTTGTCATGACAGTGACTTACAGGAAGCTTTGTAATGGAGTTTTTCGGGAGGTGCGCATTATGCTTGGATGGAGGAGCAGCAGGTGCGCAGGAGGCCCCAGGTGTTTTGTTGTTTCGCTCTTAGTATAAAGCAAGGGAGCGTTTTAGATACCCCCCCCCCCCCCCCCCCCCCCCCCCCCCCCCCCCACACACACACACACACACAACCCCTCCTGGCGTGTCTGATTAATCAAGGTTTAGCTATTGATCAGAAGTACGCGCCCACATTCAACCTGATTATCCTCTGCGGAGAATGAACTCTTCAACTTCCTTGAGGCAGGAAATCATTTGGTAGGGCTGAAATGCATCTTATGCTGATCCAATCGGCATCCTATGTTGTTGGCTGTGGAGAGAAATCTGGGTTAAAGAGGAATGTAGTGCACTTAAAGCATTTGTTGAATAATGTCTGCTTGAATTCTGGAGAAATATGTGGGGATACTTGTTAAATAATTAGTTTTTGGAGGGGGGGGGTGTTTAGTGAGATAAAGTACTTGTAGAAAGGTAGAAATTGTAACATTCAATTAATGGATTAATGAAAAAACTTGAAAAAGAAAAACTATTTTTTAAGCATACACTACCTGACAAAAGTTTTGTCGCCTATCCAAGTTTTAGAAACAACAAATCATAACTTGACTTCTAGTTGATCATTTGGTATCAGAAGTGGCTTATATGAAAGGCAAAGGCCTCTAGATTACGCTTATTTTGCCAAATAAAATATGATCATGTCTTGATTTTAAATTATTTAATTAGGACTGTAAGGTCTGACTTTGCTTAGACAAAAGTCGTGTCACTTAACAGAAATAATGTGCAGTATAGAATATAAAGTCATGGTGCAGTGGAAAAAGAATTAATATTGTGCATGACTCCCATGCGCTTGGAGGACTGCATCCATACATCTCTGCAATGACTCAAATAACTTATTAATAAAGTCACCTGAATGGCAAAGAAAGTGTTTTTGCAGAACTCCCAGAGTTCATCAAGTTTCTTTGGATTCATCTTCAATGCCTTCTCCTTCAGCTCAATAATGTTCATATCTGGTGACCCGGCTGGCCAATCCTGGAGCACCTTGACCTTCTTTGCTTTGAGGAACTTTGATGCGGACGCTGACGTATGAGAAGGAGCGCTATCCTGCTGAAGAATTTGCCCTCTCCTGTGGTTTGTAATGTAATGGGCAGCACAAATGTCTTGATACCTCAGGCTGTTGATGTTGTCATTCACTTTGCAGATCTCTCGCACGCCCCCATGCTGAATGTAACCCCAAATCATGATTTTTCCTTCACAAAACTTGACTGATTTCTGTGAGATATTTGTGATGATTGGGATGCAGTTCAACAGATTATTTATTGGAATAATCTACCTTCTGACACCTTTTCAAATGATCAACTAGAAGTCAAGTTACTATTTTGTTGCTCTTACAACTGGAACAAGACAAGACTTTTGTCAGGCATTGTACAGTATTGCAAAAAAATTAAATAAATTTGTAAAAATCTGCAACATGAACTGTATTTGTTTGCCTTTTGTTTTAGTAATCAGTCTCATAAATATACATATCAAGAATGATTATTTATCTGACTATCCAGTATATTGGTTATTAATTAGTTAACAAGTTGAGGTTATCATTATCAATATCGGCCAAAATGTCTAAATCGGTACATCCTTAAAGAAAACGGTTTTGACCAATACTGGTTTTAAACAAAAGTACACCATAAATTATTCATATAAAATGTAGCACACAAGTTTTACAAGATGTAGGTGTAGATTTTTTTTCTTCTTCAGTAGAACAATAAAGATCCCATCAAGCACTTTTATCTTTGAAAGACATCTAATAGACATCTAAACATAGGCGTCTTTAATTCGGGCTGTCGATGAAGTTCTAATAGACTCTTTTCACATTTCTAGGTTTCTCAGTCATCATAGTTGGATAAACTTAGAGTGCAGTAAACAACAAATATTTTTTTACAATCCTATTTGCTGAAATAATAAAAGAAAAATGCCACAATGGTGTTATCAAGACTTTCAGAAAAAGGGGAAAAAAGTGTGAGACCGATGACGGCAGCCAGAGGAGAGAATAACGTTAAATTTACTCTCAGCCCCATAGACGCTGCATTACAAACACCTCGCATTTAATTGTAATTTGTGTAATTTGACACAAAGATCATATAATACATGCTTAAATGCATATAAATGTTCATACGTTGTTTTAAAAATAAAAATATTAAAAACTTTCAAGGATTTAAGATTATGACGACTGTTAAACGCGTCATAAGTCTTGTGAAAAGGGTCTATAGACGTCTAAGAATAACCCAAATATAGACTAGTCATCAAATGCACAGGAATGAATGACTGTCTATGAATTTTCTATATGTTTTACCCCATTAATTTTCATTCATTCATTTTCTTTTCGACTTCCCTTTATTAATCTGGGGTCGCCACAGCGGAATGAACCGCAAACTTATCCAGCACATGTTTTACGCAGCGGATGCCCTTCCAGCCGCAACACAACACAGGGAAACATTAACTTTTCAGTGAAACAGAAATAACAGTGAGCCTTTTTATAGACATTGTGACTTACATCTGGGTCTTGGTTGTGTACATCAGTTATTGACTTTAAATTAAGGTAAATGAACCTGACATGCAGGCCTGAAAATACAGCCAGTTTAGTCCAGTCCAGTGGCATTTTCTTTTGCAATCCAAACGTTTGAAAGAAATAAAACATACATGGATGAACTGTTCACAGGAAGATCCATAAAATAAAAAAAACAGCCACCTGGGAGCGTTTTAAAGATGGCTACAGTTACAGCTGACTCGCCTTAAAGGGACTTGTGTGAATAATGCTGAGTTTGCTTTTCTGCAGTGTTTATGTAGGCCTTCCAGGAATATGTTCTGTTAATAATCTCATTTCTTCTTTTTCTTCTTCTCATTTTGTGTGTCGGCAGCTGCTCAGAGTGAAGAGCGCGAGCGGGAGTGTGCTTTTAATGACCAGCACCAGCAGGTGGATGAGCAGAGTGTGGCTGGTGACTGGCACATCACCAGAGAAAATAACACCATCCTGTGCAGCAAGAGCAGCCGCTGCTACGGCCTCTGGGAGAAAACACATGACGGAGAGATCCGTCTGGTCAAACAAGGTCAGAATGAACTCAAACACACACACAAACCTCTGCATATATATCTGTGAGGTTATTCTGTTGACTTTTCACTGTTGCTCTTAAAGGGATAGTTCAACCAAAAATGAAAGTTGCGCTTTATTTATTTTCATGTTATTTCAGAACATGACCAACAAAAAGTAACAGAATGCTGGTTTGTAACAAAATTATTTTAAAACTTTGTATTCAGTATGAAAAAAAAATACTTTTGAATATATTACCACTAACCTGAAACAGGAGGAACATTTGTTTTTTATTATTTTGGGGGTCTTTGTTAGTTTTTGTTTTATTTGTGTTTTATACAGTGCTCAGCATAATTGAATGTATTTTGGTGCATTTAAACAAAACAGATTTATTAAACAGGTATATTTAATAAAATAATATTTTAGTCACCAAACATATTTAGAAATTGAAAGATAAAACAATAAAATTCAAGCAAAATATTGCACTGCTTTTTTTTTTTTTTATATATATTTTTTTCATTTTCTTGCATTTAATTTAATTAAATTGTTTTGCACTAATTCTTTTGTATTTAATATTTTTCTATAACATATACATTTGTGTGTACTAGTTTTTGGACCGTTATCATAATTTATTTTGTTAGATTAGCTCTAGATTTGGCTTCAGTACCGACTAATCTAGTGTATAATCACAAATATAATATTGTAGAGCTTCCCATTAAAAGTGAGGGGTGTACTTATATATGCTAAGCACTGTGTGTGTGTGTGTGTGTGTGTGTGTGTGTGTGTGTGTGTGTGTGTGTGTGTGTGTGTGTGTGTGTGTGTGTGTGTGTGTGTGTGTGTGTGTGTGTGTGTGTGTGTGTGTGTGAGTGTGTGTGTGTGTGTGTGTGTGTGTGTGTGTGTGTGTGTATATATACAGGGCTTGACATTATCTTTTTTGATCACCAGCCACTGTGGCTAGTAGATTTCCAACATTACTAGCCACTCAGAATTTTCACTAGCCACAATTTTTTTGTTGACTTTGACATGCTAAAATTACTTGATTTAGATGTTGTTATGTCCACATGCCTCCTCATTCATTTAAATTTTTGTGTGTAATGTATTTCACATGACTTTTCAGAGCTCAAAATTAAGGATTTACCAAATTTATCTCTGACCACACCAAACATAAACAATTATTATTTCTTAGCCACAAATTAAACATGTCATTAAATGTGTCAAAACAAGCAAAATATAGCTGTATACTAATACTTTTTATTTAACAAAACATTTCCTAAAAAGCAAAAAAAAAAAAAAATAATTATTGTTATGTATCTAAAATATGCACAGTAATCTGTCCTGGCTAAAGGTCCCAGATCACCAGTTAACTACACATAAATAGGGAGCTAATCTCATATTAGAGCAATGTTATTTTAAAGGATGATAATTAAACCATATTAACAAAAATAACTGCAAGCAAAAGTAAGCAGGTGAAAAACACACCATGTGCGATAATGAAAGATGATCACATGCACACGGTTAATGTTAGGCCAATTAATAATCTCAAAGAATGGTCAAAACGAAAGCAACCGGTGCTGGAGCTCTTGAAAGCAGCACGACTGTCGATGCATGAGCATAACTTTTTGTCTAGTCTATTTGAAAGAGAACCAATAACACCAGTTGCGTTTCCAGGCACAGTTGCTTCACGCAAGGAAACGGAAGCGAGCATGCGCTTTAAACAGTCGCGTGCATCAGATCAGCTGTTGGCGCGAGTGGTCATCCTCTCATTCACCTGCTTTCTTTTGCTCGCGCGAACACAATTATTTTTGTCAGTCGTGTTGCTTCTCGATTGTAAGATCGCATTTGCACAAATATTAGGCCATCCTTATTGTCGGGACCTGCTTTTAAGAAAACTACAATTTAAAATGTATTTTCAACCAGCCAAAGTGGCTGGTGATGGTGGCTGGCTGTCTAACCCGCCACAGCTGAAATCTTCCCGCATTTGGTGGGTGTTAGTATCAAGCCCTGTATATATATATATATATCCTTGTAATTTGTTTATTTGGTAAATGCAGCAATGGTGTGCTTGTTAAGAATTTTGTATGATTGTAAAAAGTTGCATTTCATTGTGTAAAAACTGAAAACAAAATAAAATTAGAACAAAAATATAAAAGTAAATTAAAATACTTAAAATTAGTATTAGTAAAAAATATAAGCTTTAATGGCAGTGCATTCCTTAATAAAACAGTTTAGCTTATTATACATTATAGAAAGCTGTCATCAATTTAATGTCATTTAAATCATTATATTATTCTACACAATTTATTTTACAATGATTGAATGGACATCAATATTATTTTAAGCCTATTTAATTAAAAAGAATTAAACACTGTGTTTTTATAAAATGGTGTTTAATATAATTTTTTTATCTCAAAATAAAACAATATAAAATGGTTAAAAAATCATATATATTCATTCATTCATTTTCTTTTCGGCTTAGTCCCTTTATTAATCCGGGGTCGCCACAGCGGAATGAACCGCCAACTTATCGAGCATTTTTTTTTTTTACGCAGTGGATGCCCTTCCACTACCTACAGCACTACCTACTGCACCACTGCGTCGCCATCATATATATGATGTCAATATTAATAGTTTTAGAAACATTAAGATCAAAATATAATATAATATAATATAATATAATATAATATGGAGACGCAGTGGCGCAGTAGGTAGTGCTGTCACCTCACAGCAAGAAGGCCGCTGGTTCGAGCCTCGGCTGGGTCAGTTGGTGTTTCTGTGTGGAGTTTGCATGTTCTCCCTGCGTTCGCGTGGGTTTCCTCCGGGTGCTCCGGTTTCCCCCACAGTCCAAAGACATGCAGTACAGGTGAATTGGGAAGCTAAATTGTCCATAGTGTATGAGTGTGAATGAGTGTGTGTGGATGTTTCCCAGAGATGGGTTGCGGCTGGAAGGGCATCCGCTGCGTAAAAACGTGCTGGATAAGTTGGCGGCGAATAACTGGCGACCCTGGATTAATAAAGGGACTAAGCCGAAAAGATAATGAATGAATGAATGAATAATATAATATAATATCATATCTCCCAGTGTTGGGTTGCAACTGGAAGGCCATCCGCTGTGTAAAACATATGCTGGATAAGTTGGCAGATCATTACGCTGTGGCCACCCCTGATGAATAAGCTGAAAGAAAATGAATGAATAATATAATATAATATAATATAATATAATATAATATAATATAATATAATATAATATAATATAATATAATATAATATAATATAATATAATATAATATAATATAATATAATATAATCCTCTCGACACATTGTTAAGAAAGTCCAGTTTCCAAATCTCAGTGTTTCACTCCACCATCTGCATCTTTTCATCGCAGGCTGTTGGACTTATATTGGTGACCAGCAGGACTGCCATGACGACCGTTGCGTGGTTACCACAACGCCATCGCAGATCCAGAATGGCACCTACAGATTCTGCTGCTGCAGCACCAACATGTGCAACGTCAACTTCACAGAGAACTGGGTGCCCAGTCCCACCAGCACCGCCAACCGTAAGTCCTACAAACACAGCATCCCTAGACCTCATCTGAAAGCCACATGTCCCCGTCTGAGAGTCAACGCCCGTATTAGATTTCTGTGACAGAGGAGAACTGGTCTTGCAGGATCCATTGTCATCAATCTCAGCACAAATCAAGCTCTGCAATGTTCTCATATGAGCATGTTGTGATGTCATTCCATTACTCATTTTAAACAATAGTACACTAAAAATTATTAATATAAAACTTACTCACTCTCAGGTTATACTAGATGTATGTGTAGATGTTTATTTTCTTCTATTAAACAATAAAGAACCCACCAAGCACTTTTATCTTTAAATGACATCTAATAGGCCTCTAAACATAGACGTCTTTAATTTGGGCTGTCAGCGAAGATCTAATAGACATCTAAGAATAACCCAAATACAGACTAGTCATCAAATAGACAGGGAAGAATGACTACACATGTGAAGTCTGTCTAATCCGAGCAGGCACACAACGTCATAAGGTATTAATAATAGGTTAGATTTAGGTTGTGACATCAGGTGACCAAAATTTAATGTCTAGCCAACATCTAAGGACAACGTTATTTTGATGTCCAATAACGACGTTGATATTTGGTTGATTTTAGGTTGTGTTGGAAAGTGACCACAATCCAACGTCGAGCCAAAATCTTAAACCAACATCATATTGATGTTAAATACTGACATTTATTCATGAGGTGTGGCAAACAAAATCCAACGTCTGATAGACGTCATAGTGGTAACGTCCACACAAGGTCAAGCAGTAACAAACATTGATATTTGGTTAATTTTAGGTTGTGTTGGAAAGTGACTAAAATCCAACATCGAGCCAACATCTTAAACCAACGTCATATTTTTGCTTATAGCCCAATTTTAGCCTTGTTTTAGATAAGACGAATATGTTTGGCCGCTTATTAGATGTCTTTTGAACACAAAAAAAATGCTAATGATATTCTTGATCATTCGTAAAATGCAAACCAGTGGCATACAAACAAAAAAAACTCAAAATGACTACTCATTAATTCTGATGATACATTGAAGTCTTATTAAATAAAACAGATTTTAATTTCTGGTATCATGCATTTTATAAATCATCAAAAACCAGGATTTTAGCCAAAACTCATTTTTATGTTGTATTTAAGAAAACAAATCAGCTGCTATACATTTGAGATGTATATTAACAGTAAATTATTACATTAAATTGAATAAATTAAAGTTAGACATAAGGAAGTATCAACTCTTCTTGTTATTAGCTGCATTAAAATAGTTACACCATTTGATTTTAATGAGATATTTAGCATTAACCAATAAATCATTATCACTTAAGATGAATAAATGCTTTACAAGTAGGTTTGTTCACCTTTTTCTAACTAATGTTAACAAATGGAGCCTTTTTGTAAGGTATTAATGAACAATAGGTCTATAAAAATTACAACGTTTTCAATTAATATCTCAGGCCTGATTAACATGTGAATATATATTTTTTTGAAATAAATAGAATATAAAGTCCACTGAAAACAACATTCTGAATATTCTTAAAAGGCACTTTAAAAGTATGAATGCTACATAGTTATTCAGTGTATTTTAAAGTGTCCATGATAGTAATACCACACATATATCTACATGTAATTAACAGCACATTTGCATTTTGGGTAAACGATCTTGTTAAGTGAATAGCAACATCTCTGTAATGACTGTCATATATCAGCTCATTTCTGCTGCTTTAAAGTGGGCGCCAGTTTAATTACTGCAGTATTATTAGTAAAAAAAAAGGGAGAGAACGCTTGCTAAAATTAACTTGAGCACTAGAGCGACCGGCAGTTACATACTCAATTACTAACATTAGAGTACCTGTGTGTGGGTGAGTATGATTTTAGTGTTGAGAAACACATTAATGCGAACTGCATTTAGCACATCTCCGTAGATAAAGACTGTGGTGCATTATGGGATGGAGGGCTATTCTGGTCTAACTGATTGTATAAATCACCCTGCGTGGTTTTTGTGTTCGATTCTCTTCTACTAACTACTGTATCGACTGTGTTGTGGAATGTTGGATAAGAAAACTCGATAGTCTAATAGCAGTATTGACTGCTGCGCCGTCGATGGAAGGTCAGCGGCCTCTCGTCCACGAGGTCATGGCTTTTTAAAACGAATGCCCACCAGTTCTCTTTAGTATTCATATGCATTTCCATTCAGCATACATGTGTCTGTAAGCACCTCTTATCTGTAGCTTTTAGAATTAGCACTAGTTTGGTTTCCAACATCATCACATTAAGGTTCAAAGAATTGAGTGAACTTCGTAGGTTACTAGATGTCATTATTTTAGTACAAAGCAGCATATTCAGCCTATATTATAACATACTTAGGGACTTTGTGACTTTGTATTTTAATATAATTTGAATATTATGCAAAATAACATAGTCAAAATAAAAGTTGATTATTTATTAAGCTTCCACTGCTTTAAAAGTGTGATTTAGCTAAATAAAATATGGTTTAAAGGTCTAGATATAGTGAATAAACAAAATTAAAGAGCTTGTGTGATGTCTTTTCAAACTAAATCAGCCATTTAAATGAGCTTTCCACATTTATCTTATACAAAAAATTGATGTATTTTTATATTGGGTAACTTTTACTTTATTAAATTAGCATAATATTGTACTGTCTACTGTACTACATTTCATCAAGGTAGACTACAAAGTTATTCTTACCACTCATAGGTGCTATCTGGTGTCCAGTTGTGAATGATTTGATTCTTTTTACTTAACCTGAAAACATTTCACTAAACAATGTGTTTGTGAATTGGACTGCGTCTGTTTTCTAGTCAACAACTCAAATGAATCAGTCAGAGCAGATCTCCAGTTAACAATTTGTCAAATGATTCAGTGTGAGCGAGCGATCTTTATAATGACATTGTGTGTGACTCATCATTGCAGAAAGTCTTGAATTAACTCCACAACAAATATATCAAATAACCTTTCTGAAAGTTCTTACTGTAGTAAGGGAGATCTGCTTCATTTTTGTCTGTCACTGTGCTGTTTGTCTATGTGAAGGCTACGGTTCTGACATGCACATGGGAATGGTGGGAAGGGAGAACCAGCTCATTCGCATTAAAGGCACAGGCAAGAAAAACAGCTACAATGTTATAACAGCTCAAATTTCCCAGATTAAAAAAAAGGTATAATAAATAATCTGATGGGTATTTTGAGCTGAAACTTTACAGACACATTTTCTGGAGACATAATAATTCTTGAAGGGTTAAAATAGGTGCCCTTTAAAGTTAACTTTAAGTTAAGCTTTTTTATTTTAACTAAAAACTAGAGATGCACAAAAATGAAAGCTCTGGGCTGAAAAATCAGAATCTGAAAAATCTGGATGCAGTTAGCCGAAAACGGAAACCAAAACTAAAATTCAAGCCGAAAACCAAACATGCCATTTTTGGCTAATCATTTTGGGAGGACAAAAATCAGTGAACGCTTAGTCAAAGCATTGTTTGATGAACTTAATTGAATACAATTAACTGATATAATGCCAAATTTAAGGTTTTTATTATTGTAAACAAAAACCTTAAAACCGTAAAAGTGCGAGCTATTAATAAGCACGCTGTCTGAAGTGCTTGAATGTGTGCATATTTGACTATTACAGTATGAAAATGTATGAAAATATATGTTATTTACCATAGCACATAAAAGATTAAAAAAATGTATCTTTGGAAATTTGTTAACACATTTCTTTGTTGACACATTACTTACCATAGCACATAAAAGATTAAAAAAATGTATCTTTGGAAATGTATTAACACATTTCATCAAATGTGATGTCCTTTTTTAAATACTAGATGTTTATATTTGCTAACAAACTGTAACACACACTGTAACACACAATACTGGTAACAGAGTTGAGGATCCACATGCAGTTTTATTGAGAATCTTCAGGCAGGCAATGGTCAACAGGTATGAGGTCGATACAGGCGGCAAGCAACATAAGCAAGGAAACAAGGCAAGGGTCAAACACGGGAAGAATAGACAAGGTTACGCTTCGTAATGTTACAGCAAAACAGAAACAACAACAAGACTCAGCAATGTGTGTGTGAGAGAGGTGAATATATAGTCCACGTAATCAGTCTATGAATCGTTTCCAGCTGTGTGTGTGCAATCAGGGCGAGAACTGGAGCTGGTGTGTGTGACACAAACATTTTTTTTTAAATTTAATTTTATTTATTTATTTTTTATATTTAATTTAATTTAATTTTATTTTATTTTATTTTATTTTATTTTATTTTATTTTATTTTTGGCCAACATATTGATTCATTTCCGCTAGTCATTTTTGCTGGTTATGCAGTGGTTTTGGATGCTTGTAAGCTGATCCATGTTTCCACTTGTTGAATGCAAGCTTAGCCTTAATGGGATACCAGCTTTTTTTATTGAAACTACTGTATGAGTATCCCATTTGCTCCTCCTTTCAGTCTCACTGGTTAATAAATACTGTATGACTAGCTACGAGAGTCCAGCCCAGACGCAGTGCTGCTTTCTGCTAACCCACACAAGCGTTCATTTCCCATCCTCACTCTCCGAGAGCTGTCTAATACCTCACCTCAGGACAAAAAGCACGGCTTTACTTCATTCTTTGTGCCCTCCTCTCATTCTCCTGCTCGCTCTCTCAGTTCTTTTTCTCCTTTTGTGTCGCCTTTGAGAGTGTATCTAAAGAAGTGCCGGATGGCCCTGCTAAAAGGATAGAAATGAGTCACACCGCAAACGCAATCAAACAATACAGCGAAAAATGGAGTGAAATACAAGAGAAAAAAAAAATCAATGGCTGTCAGACTTTGTGAGAGTGAGTTATTTGCATGCTGCTTCGCTTCTTACACCTCTTTCAGTGCACTTTTTGCCTCTTTTTCTCTTTCTCCGCTATAGCACGACTTCTCAAGCTAAGAAGCACATTCGATTTGGGGAATAGTGGAAAAATAAAGGGTTTTAGACTTCTTAAAGCCCGTCGCTAATGAATGCATGTTGAAACTTTGAAGGCCCGACCCTGGAAATGAACTTTGCACAACAACATTCAAATTAATCTGTCTCTAAAGACAAAATGAGAGGTTGAATGTATTAATGCGTGATGGGGGGGCCCGCCGTTTGGCGCCATGCCTGGGGGAAGAGGCCACCGGGTTTGAGAACTAAAGAATCAGCGTCGTCCAATCGCCTTTCTGCTTTCAGATGTTGTCGGGCAGAATATGTGTGCACATGTGTCTGTGCGTGCGTCTTCTGTCTCCTCAGATGGCTCTGGACCATTTGTCCCCTTATTGCTGCCACAGAGCCGGTCAAATCCTCTTTTTTTTTGTCTGTTACACTGTATAACAGCAGGGTGCACATCAGGGGCATGATCTGTATCCAAACCCCATCCGGCGCAGCTGTCTCCCGCCGCTGTCCACAGACATGCCAGCAGACACCAGACTGACATTATCGACAGCACATGCGAACAGAATCTGCAGCCTAGTGCAAAATGTAGCACTTGCACACACACTTGCATTAATGGACGTTATCTACACACACTGCACGATATTGGAAAAATCTGACTTTGCCATATTATATACAGTTGAAGTCAGAATTATTAGCCCCCCTGAATTATTAGCCCCCCTGTTTATTTTTTTCTCCAATTTCTGTTTAACGGAGAGAAGATTTTTTCAACACATTTCTAAACATATTAGTTTTAATAACTCATTTATAATAACTGATTTATTTTATCTTTGCCATGATGACAGTAAATAATATTTGACTAGATATTTTTTAAGACACTTCTATACAGCTTAAAGTGACATTTAAAGGTTTAACTAGGTTCATTAGGTTAACTAGGCAGGTTAGGGTAATTAGGAAAGTTATTGTATAATAATGGTTTGTTCTGTAGACTATCGAAAAATATATAGCTTAAAGGGGCTAATAATTTTGACCTTAATTTTTTTTTTTTTTAAACTGCTTTTACTCTAGCCAAAATAGAACAAATAAGACTTTCTCCAGAAAAAAAATATATAATCAGACATACTGTGAAAATTTCCTTACTCGGTTAAACATAATTTGGGAAATATTTAAAAAAGAAAAAAAATTCAAAGGGGGGTTAATAATTCTGACTTCAACTGTATATTGTGATATGAATATAATTTCACCAGATGAATTGAAACATTTCATTCATTGAGATAGATTGGAGTGATCAAGTCTTTTTCTATGCAGTAGTTGCATAAATTATAAAAAATTACAAGCATATATACAGTGGGGGAATTTTATTATTATTATTTATTTTATTTTTTTTGTGGGGGGGTATTCTTAATGAGCTGTTAACCAGATTTTGGTAAAACCCAAAATAATAAAAACATAAAAATGTAACAAAATAAAATAAAAAAAAATTGTTATGTTTAATAACAATAGAATGATACAAGAAGAAAGTACTGAACTACTGAAATGTATTTAATGGCTTTTTTTGGTGATGGCAGCTTAAAGACAATGTTAAAATCTTGATCGTTCTGTAAGCCTCGTCTATCAAATCTGATCTTTAATTTGTATTTTTTATTGGGTTCAAGTCAGGTGATTGGCTGGGCCATTCTACAGCTTGATTTTCTTTCTCTAAAAAGCATTTGAGAGTTTCCTTGGCTGTGTTTTGGATCATTGTCTTGCTGAAATGTCCACTCTGGTTTCATCTTCATCATCCTGATAATGTAGATGTTGGACTGAAGCAGCTAACATTAATTTACAATAAGGAAGTGCAGAGGGTTGCTGAATAACAACTGAGAGATTTCAGCTGCTGTCTGGGTTTTCTTTGCCTTTCAACACCTTCCTTTCTTCATGTGTTCAATACTTTTTCCCTGCGTCATTTCATTTTATTACACATAACTTCATTTGTAAAATAATTAGATTAGTTTTCTTTGCATATATGGATTTCTTTGGTTGTTATCAACATCTGGTAAAAAAGTCAACAGCACCTTTAGAAATATGTTTTGTGAGAAAAATGGTGACGTGTTCAATACTTGTTTCCCCCCAACAGACAACAGTGCTTTATGGTTTTCTGGAGAGTTTAACAGTATTCAGGTACAGAAGTTCATAATCGTACATAAAATAACATGGTCATCATTGTATAAATTAATAAAAAAATAATATTTAAAAAAAAAATCTTTATCTTTTAATCTTTAATAAATAATCTAATCCTGTGATATTACTATTAAAGGGTACACACATTGCGATATCGATGCTCAAACGAGATATTGTGCAGCTGTAACACACAGACACACACACACACATACACACACACTTAAACAACATAGGCTCATATTGAAAACATAGCCATGTATAAATTTCTGGAGATCGCGAATTATGTAGCCAGAAATATGTATGACTGCATTTCGTTTTTAAAACGAATGCTACGGGGTGGTATGACGCCGTTTCTTTTCGGCTTACCACCTGCCGCTTACCTCCATATGGATGGCTTTCCCGCTGCTACATGCTTCTCCAGTTAGCTCGCCGGTGGGCGTACGTCAATGGACTTGAGACGCAGAGAGGAGTTGACAATGATGATGGAGTGTGAGTCCGGTGAAGAACAGTTCCAGAAAGTGGGTAAGACAAAAACAGAATTCAAAAAATAGGTCAGTCTGTGCTTTTGTAAACACTATTGGTTGGGTTTAAGGAAGGAGGAGGGTGGGTTAGTCGATCGGTCAGTCATTCAGTCAGTAAATCAGTCAGTCAACCTCTAGTGGATTTACGCGAGAAGAGCAGGTGTGAATGGCACTCACGAGAGAAAATTGAGATCTGAAAAAACGTACACAGCGGCCTCTGGTGGATTCGCGAAAACAGAAACTGCAAAAAAGTAGCTCTGGGACGTAATTGGTACTGAAATGTATATAGAGGTATGTTTTCAGAATGGTATGTAGTTTATGAAGACTTTCCTAAGGTGTAATGTATTTTATACTGTAAAAACAGCCTATTATATGTCCTTACCCTATCCCTACCCCTAAACCCAATCCTCACAGGAAACCTGTAACAAATTTTGAATATCAAAAGACCAATACTTTTGATTTTTAAGTGTTTTAAATTATATGGACAAGAGGCATGTCCTCGTAAACCACATTTAATACTCATAACCATGTCATTAAACATTTCTGTGTCCACGTAAACAACATAAAAAAGCACCGACACATACACACACACGTTACTGGTGTGTTGAGTGTGTGGCAGCTGACACCTTCACTTGTTATGCAATCCATTTACCAATATTTTCGCCCCTCCAACACACAGTTCCCGGCACCGGATGTGCTATTCCTTGTTTTTTTATTTATTTATTATTATTTAATAGATAAGTGAAGTGCAGATTTGGAAATGTTCCCTCACCCCACTCTCTTTACGTTTCCATTTATTTTGGAGAGCTGCAGTGGTGACTCATTTGTTTCTTTTTCTTTTTTTTCCCCTACTAATTTATGGCAGCTTTTCAGCTCTCAGAAAATGGCAGAACAACAAAAACACACTCTTAAAGCAGGATTTTTCAACAGAAGGAGGATGCCATACCAGAACCAAAGGCTGTGACAGGAGGAATTATTTCACTTTTAATCCTATAGAGTAGCAGACGTTCTCTGTTCGAAGAACGTCTACCAGGGAATGATGGTAATTGTGCGCGTAAGTGTTGCATTCCAAAAAGGAGAATCTCTTTTGAATGCCACAAGCTTTCCAACCTTTTAAATCTGACAGTTTGGGAAGATTAGGGTGGCACAGTTTCTTTTGTTTCGCTAACAAGAGCAGAAGGTGGAAAAACACAGTCATTCTGCAAATGCACGCATGGTGTATAAACTGTGAGTATCATCAAACATGCTGTTCTGCTGCATCACAGAGGAGTGTTTGTGTTCTTGAGTGTGTGTTTTTGAGGATGTGCACACCTGCTGAATGCCCAGCTGTCTGACATCAACACAGTTCACTCCAACTATCTCTGTGGGTCACTGGGCTGAGCTGTTTTTACCATATGAGTCATGTGTAATATGTCATTTACAGTGCAGACTTCCACACAAGTAGAGATGAAATGCATTTCTGTTGGCGTGAAAGCTTTTACTGAGCTTTTTTTTGATGGGTTAGGTCAATATTTGCATGTTGGGGTTTGCTGATTTGCAAGTTGCTATTTTAGAATATTAGCCTCCCAATTTTCTGTTGGTTTGTGGGTTGCTATTGTTTTATATACCACACATAAGCACATTCACAAAATTTTATGCATGAAATGTGCTATGTAAATAAATGTGTTAGTAATGACCATCATCATAAAATACTATATGTTATTATGCCATGTTATAGCCTCCATCTTGTTCACTCGGAGATGTATGTCATTGATTTTGTCACACAAGTGTCCACTACTGGCAGGACATCTAAATGGGTTTAAATGGAATGTCCTAAACCAGGGGTGTCCATACTCGGAAGTTTAGCTCCAACTTGCTTCAACACACCTGCCAGGAAGTTTCTAGTATATCTAGTAAGAGCCTGATTAGCTGGTCAGGTGTGTTTGATTAGGGTTGGAGCTAAACTCTCCAGGACACCGGCCCTCCAGGACCGTGTTTGGACACCCCTGCCCTAAACCCTTGAGCACTTGGAAACTACACTGTTGTGTTATCCGAATTACGTTGCATTTTGGGACATATACTGTGGGTGCTGGAGAGGACATATGAAGCAGACTCGTTTCCTTGGTCAAAATCAAGGGATTGTGGGTATGTCTATGTTTCCCCTGTTCACTTGATGGACTTGAACGCATTTCAAAATGGTGGCAGGGATTCACCTGAGGGAAGAAGGGAAGGAAAGTTCCTAAGTTAGTGCGTGTCTAAAAGTGGACTGGAATGCAGTCACTCAATCATTCACTCACCCACTCACTCACTGTATAATATAATATGGCATGGTATGGTATGGTATGGTATGGTATGGTATGGTATGGTATGGTATGGTATGGTATGGTATGGTATGGTTTGGCACAGCTCAGTTCAGTTTTGCACTTCCATTGCAGCTTAGTACCAGTTGAAGTGAGTGGGAGTACCGCTATAGTTGCATTGCCTATACTGCCATGAAATCACCATAAACTCAACCCAAACCAACCCACAATACAGAGGCAATGGATGCTACTGATGAAGTGTTGTTTTTGACCAGTGGCTCCTACCGACTATATAACTATAGCAGGTTTGGTGTCTCGTGTCGCAAATCTAGTTGGTGGTATTAATGATTCTCTTAGGCCAGGGGTGTCAAACTCCACTGCACAGAGCTGATTAGGTTGAAACTAAACTGTGCAGGGCTGCAGCCCTCCAGGAACTAAGTTTGACACGCCTTTCTTAGACCGATCAGCAATGTGTATTCGTAATGTTGTGGTAATGGTCTGGCCTCACCTGAGGTTATCTTAAGAAAAGCACTAGTTACAGAACACAATGGAGAAGCCCCAAAAAGTGAGCTTTACTGAATTGAACCCTGCTGTACCATGCAGATGCAAAGAGCCTTAACTCACTCACTCACTCACTCACTCACTCACTCACTCACACACTCACTCACTCACACACTCACTCACACACTCACTCACTCACTCACTCACTCACTCACTCACTCACTCACTCACTCACACACTCACTCACACACTCACTCACTCACTCACTCACTCACTCACTCACTCACTCACTCACGCACTCACTCACTCACTCAAAATGATTGTTATTCCGATTTTCTAATGAGTATAATGGTATGGTTCAGCACAGCTCTGCTTGCTTCAGTTCTGCTGAATTTGCATTTTAACTGCTCTTTAGTACTGCTGAAAGTGGGTGCGATTATCACTATAGTTGTTGCGCCCTTCTTCTTCCGTGGAATCATTGTTTTCATTTTGGGTCATCCCATCTAGTTTTTCATTGGATCCGCTCTTATGCCACCTTTCCATTGCACACGTCATTTGGACTCGACTGTTGGAATATGCCCCCTTGTGGCAGTCGAACCGAATTTTCAGTTTTGTCATGCACCATGGGAGAGAAGGGACCCTATCATACACCCGGCGCAATAAGGCGCAAGATGTGTTTCCAAGACGTGTGCTAGTTTCAGATCAACGCAACCTTGATTTTCCTGTCTTCCGCCACGTTGTTTAAATAGCAAATTCATTTGTGCCACTTTGTAGACTCATGGGTGTTTTGATCTAGAAAAGAGGTGTAGGTGTTTCAATCTAGAAAAGGTGTGTGTTAAGGGGCATTGTTTGCGCGTTGCTATTTTGAGGAACTAAAATAGACTGTTCAATAGACCAGATGAGAGCAGGTCTAAAGTCCAGCGCAGAGCGCGTTAGTTGTGCGCCTTGCTTAAACATAGCTTAAAACACGCAGGATGTACAGCAATACCCAAATATCTTTACAAATGAAAAAAAATTAAAGGAATAAAATATTACAAAAATTATAATTTTTTACATAAATATAAAAACCACTACCTCCAAGCCTTCTTCACCTCGGGGGCTTTTTTCAGTTTATTCACGACAACTTACTTTTGTATAATGGTATTACTATAAGTAGTATTGTTTATTATATGCACATTTATATTTGGTTTGTAAGTTTAGATTTGTCCACCTGTCAGGTTTTGGACCAACGAAAAAAGATAAAGTGAAAGTGAAAGTAAAGGTCAAATAGAGGAGGCTCTTTCTTAATCTTTGCCTTGCAGATGGTCTGTTTAACTGTTTTCTCGCTAGTGAAGTGTTCAGTTTTTACACTTACAAAGTCCACCATGTAAATAGCAAATGTGCCATGGTGCGCCGCAACTGACGGGGAATGGGAGATGGGACTCTGATTGGTTTTTTCTCAAAATACACCTATAACTCATTAAGAGAATAAGCTCAACCCTGTTAGACCATACGCCACAGTGGAGAGCGTATTTTTCCGCCCTAAAATAGCAAAAGTGGATTTGGACATGCCATTAATGCTTTTGCGCCCTGCGCTTCAGACTTTGCACCTAGAGCCCAAGCTGTTCTCGCAGTGTCCAAAATAAAGGAGTGCAAAAGCAAGAGCCTTTATTCTTTGTGCGTTCACCATGGTTGAATGAATGAATACTAGAAACTCATAGACCGCTAAAAATTTTGGAGGGAATGTGGAGACAAACATATATTTTTATTACTCATTTATGAATAGAAATGGTTTTTAATATAAACTTTTTTTCTGATTCCAAAAAAAAAAACTGGAATACATCACATATGATCGATCGCATATGGTCTAGTTGCAGGAGTTCAAATATTTCATACAGAGATGATCGGAACTCCACGCAGCTCCCGGACTACTCTCCATTGGAAATGAATGACTTCCACTCTGTCGCTTGTCATTTGTCGTGTACAGTGGAAAGGCGACTTTAGGCTATGAACAAGAAGAATGTTTGGACCTCTTCTACTGACCTTGATGCTTTCATTTCAGGTGTCTTTTATTGCATGATATAAAAATGGTGAACCAATAATACAGCAGTGGCTGCTGCTGACTATTTCAATATAGCAAATTTGGTGTCTCATGTCACAAATTCAATGTCGTTTGTAGTGATGATTCTCTCAGACCAACGGGGTATATGGACACAGACTTTTAATTTCAGCCAGCCTCAATGCTTCCGGTAAACCCTTTTTATTATACAATTGCCACGTATAAGGTCTGATTTTTTTAGTCAGTGATCTTCAGTGATCTTCACAGCCTGATTGATATACAATATAAAGTCCACACTCACCTCCTGATCTAAGTCTTTCATCTTGTTTTACGCTTGAACAACTAAATAAATACTTTCGTCTATTTAACTGAATGGAACATCAATGCCGTAAAAGCAACCTTATAGAATTTAAAATAGTCACATTAACTTTTCACCGGAAGTTTATTATTGGCTGAAAAACACTAGCTGTGCATTAGAGATGCGCGGATCAGCTCAAATGTCACCCGAATCCGCTTCTTCATTCTAATCATCCACCCGCCACCCGCCCGCACACATTATTTTATCTGATATATATCCGCACCCGATCCGCACCCGATCGCCACTTTAATAATTCTATAATTCTTTGATTTAAGCATGATGATAGGTGTTACTTTCGCCGCAATGTCCGGCGGCAGAGTAACAGCTCGTTAATTCATGCTCGAGCAAATGATAAGACGGACAAAAGTACTCGATGCATGCCCTTCTTTTACTTATTTCAGTGTTTTCAGGTTCACAGTGCAAAACAGCTCCCGGGTGGAATAACTGAAGTAAACATAAAACAAAACCGGATAAAACTTTCTCCCTCTAATTCACTGCACGCACAGCACACAGCGAGAGCTCACGTCACACAGCATGCGTGTCGAACTACACTACCCACAATGCCCCTTGCTATGGATTACAACTCAACGTAAAAGCAGTCCTAAAGCGGCCACACTATTTCCCCTCTCCTGCAACATAGGTCACCGTGGATCGTTCGTTATTAACAGCAGATTCAGCTTTTACATATACAGGAAAAAGAACAAAAACGGTGTCACTTCAGCCTAAACAGCAGCTATGTTGTGTGTACTTGGCCCTTTTCTTAACACTGTGCAAAACAGAATAGCATCTACTGTGCCTTGATTCGGGTGATTCCGCCTCGCCTCCAAAACACGGCTGGCTGCACTAAATGAGCGTTCGCGCGCACCGCTTGTTGCAGGAATGCACAAGCTTCTCCTTGCAAGGCGCTGCAGTCGTGTAAATAAGCGATCTTGTTTCTCCCAGAACGATAGTAGATTTCCCCGATGACTCCTCTAACTGAAGTTAGCACAGTACACTTCATCCATTATTTTGGGCGTCTCATCTTCACATTCTGCAAAGTCCACTCTCTGTTTTTTTGCTGGTCAACTGCTATGACCCGCGACCCACCATGTTTAAAAATGTTTTGGTACATGTTTCAGCTTGCTTGGAAACTTTAGGTGGTACTAAAAAAGTACAAGGTACTACAGTAGGTGTGAAATGCAGTGGAAAGTCCCTAAAACTGAGCAGTAACAAACCGTACCATGCAGTGGAAAAGCTCCTTTAATGATTGCCAGTATCAAAATAAACATTGTAAAGCAGCCTTGCTTTTATTTTATGGATTATACAGTAGCAACATTTTCAATTCAGTCATTTACTCTCTTGCTCACTCACTAATGCAAGTTAATGACCTTCAATATAAAAAAACTCAAATTAAAACACGCTGCATGATAGCACCTTGGCAGATTATAGCCACACAGGTAATGTACAGATGAGTTGATTCCAACTATTTTCTCATTGCTCTGTGAAGAAATGGCATTCAGCGTGGAAAAGCCTTCAAATGTAAATCTTAAAGATTAAACAAATGTATAGATTTTAATGCGGATCGAGTTCTGAAAACATCTTGCTTTCGTTTGTATCCAACATAAAATAATAAATAAAACTTGTTTTGCTGTATTGTTACAGTAGGTGTGAATGGAAAGAAAGCTTTGTAAACTCCCGTTCAATGTATTTACACTTTTGGCTTTGGCTTTGTGTGAAACAGGGCTGTTGTAGAAGAAGAAGTGCACATCTGCTAGTCCCTGACATTGTACTTCAGTGATTTTGTAAGCCGTACACCTGCTCAGTAAATGTGAAACGCTTTTCTCCTTTCAGAGGCACACACAGGTTCACGGCGAGCTTCATTTAGATGGACGGTGTGATCTCTCAGCTGAACACTGTGAACGGAGTGTGAGAAGCCTCTGATCGATCAGGCATAGATTAACCTTGGCAGCTGTTTTAATTGCAGAGGGGGAATGATGTCCCAGACGCACACACACACACACACACACCTCCTCTACCTCCTTTCACACCTCCTCCTCTCCTTCCTGCAGGCCATAACTTTAGTGGGTTTTCACATCTGCCTCTGGTTACGGTTCTCTATCGTCCTCTTTACTCGTCTTTATGTATAATGGCTGCTTAAATCTCATCTATTCACCCAAGCTTTCTAGGCTGCTCTAGTTTATGTTGCTTCTCGTTCCACGCTCATTGTTCTTATTGATAAAAAGCCGGCAGCCTCCGGTGCATATTATTTTTAAGCACTACACCACGAGAGACTCTTTGTTCGAATGATTTTTCACAGTTTAAGGGATGTTGTTAGCTTTTCCGCATCAATCTAGGTTAGAACGGTGAGTTTCCAGCAACACATAATTAGTTCGTCCACACTAAATGCAAAAAATGCTGCAGTACGGCGCAATACAACAAGCAGGGTGGGAGCGTGATTTATTGTGGTGGAGATATGCAGAATGGGATTTCAAGGTGGGTGGAATTAACACTGTTACGCTTTGTCCTTAAAGGGATAGTTTGCTCAAAATGACAATTCTGTCATGATTTACAACACCTTGCACTTGTTCCAAAGCTTATATTGTGAACCAGTGCTGTTATTGGTAACCGAGGGGTTGTATATATGACACTGGTTTCAACTGCAACAACCAAAAAATTAAGGGGTTTGGATGTTATGGGGGTTATTATAGTTAACCACGTTCATGGAGGACCACCAGCTCTGCAGATTGTCTCCTTAATAACCAAACACAACTGATTCAGATCATCAGCTCATTAGCAGAGACTGAAAGACCTGTAATGGGTGTGACTGACAAAGGAGACATCCTTGTGTTGGTGGTCCTCCAGGAACGTGGTTGAGTAACACTGGCCTATTGGTTAGAGCAGTGGTTCCCAACCTTTTTTCCAGGAGACCCCTATTTTAACACTGACATTTTTTAAAGACCCCCCCCCCCCCCCCCCCCCCCCCCCCACACACACACACAGAAACATTAAAAAATAAAAATAAAATAAATAAAAATAATTGCACACACTGACTAGCACTACCACTGACTATCCAAATAAATCCTTGCTTTCTTTTTAACACATTCATTTTTATCTCCTCCTAGGCGCTTTGCCATATCTTCTCTTTGGTGCATCTTTTTTAAAATTTGCTAATGTAAGCTCTGGTTTATGTTTCCACTCTCACGATACGTTGTAACTTTCACGACGTTAATGAAATCTCTTATCTTTCTATATTTGATTTTTTTCCCTCCAAAAAAAAAACATGAGTGCTCTTGGCGACCCCTTGAAAATCATTAGCGACCCCTAGTGGGGGTCGCGACCCCCGGGTTGGGAACCACTGGGTTAGAGAGTCGGGTAACACTTTAGAATAGGGACCAATTCTTACCATTAACTAGTGGCTTATTACCTGCCTATTATTAAGTAATTGGCATGGTATCTGCTTGTTAAGTGTGATGTCACACGAATCAGCTTCCGGGTCCAACTGCTAAATCAAACTCTATGGTGAGACTCAACAAATGGTAATAATAAACGTTTACACAGCGATGTAATACTTTCAAAATATTATTCGATATTATATAATATTCAATGGCCAGAAAGTGATACATTTTTTATAAATTGTTTTAAATATTGGTGTCTGTGATGCAGCAAGTCCAGAGATTGTTGTGTACACCATGATTTCCTATAAAATTCACATTAATGTGTGATATGATCAAAAAGTGGTCATTAACAAATATTTTCTCAATTCAAATGAGTAGCGGCTTGAATCCGAAAACAGTATTCCATACGTCACGACCTAACAAGCAGATGGTATGGTATGGTTTGGATTACCACTGTAGTTGCACCATCTATACTGCCATGACATTACCATAAACGCAAAACAAACCAACCCACAACACAGAGGTAATGGATGCTACCAATGAAACTGTGTTTTTTTGACCAGTTACTGACTATTTAAATATAGCAGCTTTGGTGTCTTTGTCGAAAATCCACTGACGATGGTAATGATGATTCTCTCAGACCAGTCCTAATCCCTAATCCTACCCAGTAAACCCAACTTCTACAGTAAGAACTATTAATAAGCAGCACATTAGGAGTTTATTGAGCTACAATTCTTAGTTAATAGTTTGTAAATAATGAGAATTGTATTCTAAAATAAAGTGTGACCTTGTAACTTGCAACAGGTTTCAGGTTCAATTCTCAGTACTGGCAGAAATTCAATTAATTTACACATTACCAGCATTTTGGGGGCCTATAATTGAAAACGTCTTTCAAAGTCCAATTTTTTGAAGACAAAACATTATTGTCTCTGCGTTTATAAAAATGCAGTTTTGTGAAAACTTTGACATTGTACACAATCTGTGTATGGCCCCAGTGCTTCACTACAAAGTGACCTCTACAGAAGCCAAATGCAGCAATAATATGTATTTAAAATTCAGGAACCGAATACTTCAGGGACAATCAAGCAATGCAAAGACTAGGGAACACTGTAATGAGAACACCAAAAAAAAGAACACGAGTAGGAAGACATACACAACGCAGTAAATGATACAATAAAGCTCTTTACAACATGGCAGGCCAACACAAAGTAACACAAAAGTTCAAATCAGGAGGAACTTATTCAAGCCAGGCTCATTCTAAGAAATATTTACATGTTTTTATATACATTTTTGGAGAGCGCCAAATACGTCCCAGGAGGTACATTTTTTTTTGCAGTTTTTGTTTTTGCAAATCCACCAGAGGCCGCTGTGTGTACTTTTTAAGATCTCATATTTCTCTCGCGAGTGCCATTCGCGCCTGCTGTTCTCACATAAAGCCACTGTCGACTGACTGACTGACTGACTGACTGACCCACCCTCCTCCTTCCCTAAACCCAACCAATAGTGTTTTCAAAAGCACCGATTCACCTGCCCACTCACTTCCCTAAACCCAACTGACGATTTTAAAAGCAAATCCAGAAAAAGATAAGCCCTCGCCTGATTTTTAGCACGTTTTCAGATTTTACCACATTCTTACCCTGTTATTTACTTGTTTGTATTATTTTTTGGCTTCTGTTTTTGTCTAACCTGCTTTCTGGAACCGCTCTTCGCCGTACTCAAACCCCGTTGTCGTGGTCAGCTCCTCTCTGCATCTCAAGTCCACTGACATACATGGCGAGCTACTGGACAATATGGTAACAGCGGGAAAGCCGTCCACACAGAGTTAAGCGGTCAGCTGGTAGTGCGAAAAAAGGAATGGCGTCATACCACCCGTAGCGTTCGTTTTAAAGATGAAATGCAGCCATATGTAGCTCTGGCTACATAATTCACAATCTCTAGAAATATATAGGGCTACGTTTTCAGAATGAGCCCGTGTTGAACTTTTCATTCATTGACCTGCAAATCACTTACCCAAGTCATCTGATTGGCTGATTCTGAGTTTCCTTCGATACCGTTCTTCTAAAGTGCAAAAATGAATCAGATTCACATTTCTTCAGCTCAGCCCTGGTTTTATCATGGCTTGCAAATGCAGAATGAATCACCAATTACTCTGGCTTATATTTTACTTGTTTATACCCTTCCTGCCAATACCCAGGACTAACTCCTGAACCCCCAGTGCTGGGAAACACCCAATCATCTTCTCATTCACACACTGTGGCTAATTTAGTTACTTCAATTCACCCATACCAAATATCTTTGGACTGTGGAGGAAACCCACATAGATACAGGAGAATATGCACAGTTGCACAGAAAGGTCTTCTGGTCCAGCCGGGTCTCGAACCAGCAACCTTCTTGCTGTGAGGCAACCATGCTAACCCACTGAGCCATCTGATGAACCAGACTTTATCTAAGTGTGGCTCTGCAAGTCTGTGTTTATCTAATCTGCCCTTAAAGGCATAGTTGACCCAGAATTGCAAAAAAATCTGTCATCATTTATTCATCATCATGCTGCTCCAAACCTGCATGAGCTTCTTTCTTCTGCAGAACACAAAAGAAAAAAATTAATAAAATCATACGGAATTTGGAGGGACATGAGACTGTGTAAATGGTGAGGGACATGAAAGTGTGTAAAGGATGACACAGTTCTTGTTTTTGAGTAAGCTGTCTGTTTAAATGTGATAAAATCAAAGCCTTGTCTGTCTCATCCAATTAGATGTCGAGTTTTTTCCGCTCTATTTGAGTCATTAGAGCATGTTTGTGTTCATTGGAGGTGCATATGAGTAAATGTTGAGGCAGAAATCATGCTAATTTTTGTTTGTGCATGTGTGGACACGTGGGCGACACACAGACTGTGCGGAGGTGAGATGAGATGGCCAAATGCCCACTGACGGGTCAGATAAGCTACCAGCCATCACCTCAGTTCTTCTGCTGGACTCTGGTCTTTATTCGCAGATTTGTGCTGCTTGACTTTGAGCAGTTGTTTTTGTGTGTGTATTGAATATCTGCCCCTGGGACTAACAAATGAAGTGAATTAGTATTGAACTTCTCTGCATGATGGAAAATTAGTAAGATAAAGTGTCTTGGTTTCTCTCGCCAAGATGCTTGTAAGGACTAGAAACATATTCGGTTCAAGTGCGTCAATATAGGCGTAAATGTTTTGCCAAGTGCGCATTGCTGTTCTACATACTTGACATGCATTCTTGCATTACTGTGATGACAAACATTAGGAGTCAGATTACCTTCAAATGTCTGCAGCATTGAATCACAATTATTATTGAATTCTAGGTCCAATCTGAAGCCATATTTGGTACAAGTGCAACTTATTTGTTTTTTTAACAGCGTTTTTTTGCAACATTTTTTTTTTCCAACCTGTTTTATTATGTACAAATCATATCAGCACATAGACTTTCTTTAAAAATGTTGAATGATTTTTTTGTTTACCGTGAGGCAGAATTTATTTGCTCACAAATTCGGTAAAACAGTAGCCTACTATTATGGAATATTATTTCAAAATAGTCATTTAGGAGAGTGACCGTGCACTTATTCGCATATACAAGTGATGTTTTATAAACAAATTTGGGGAGAATCAAGAGCAGTCTTTGACGAGGCTAATTCATCATTGGCAATCATTCTATTATCCAATCAGCTCAAGAGCAAACCCCTATAAACAGCTAAACACGTCATACCTTCATTTTCTCTTGACTTCAGCATCCCTCAACCACCCCAACTCCACGTTATGAAACTCGATACTTAAATCTGAGGGGGGAGCGTTTCGGTGGCTTTCTCTCTATCCTGATAAGGGGAATAACACAAGTTAGGGTGTCTTTCCGAGCTCAGAGTTCTCTCCCCGGACAGCATGCCAAATACCCATATTCTATTCAGTCAAATATCTGTGAGTGTGAACTCGTAAAACACCAACATTGGCTCATTCTGAAAACATATCCCTATGTACATTTCTGGAGATCGTGAATTGTGTTGCCAGAAGTACATATGGCTGCATTTCGTCTTTAAAATGAATTCTACGGGGCGGTATGACGCCGTTCTTTATTGCGCTACCAGCTGACCGCTTACCTCCGTGTGGACTGCTTTCCCACTGTTACCAGTTTGTCCAGTGACTTGCAGTGTATGTTGGCAGACTTGAGATACAGAGAGGAGTTGACCATGGTGACGGGGTTCAAGTCCAGCGAAAAATAGTTCCAGAAAGCAGGTAAGACAAAAACAGAAGCCAAAAAATAAAATAAACAAGTAAGTAACATGGTGAGAATGTGGTAAAATTTGAAAACGTGGTAAAAATCAGGGTGCATTTCTGGATTACTTTTCAAAACGCTGTCGCTTGGGTTTAGGGAAGTGGGTTGGCGCTGGTCAATTGGACATTGTATGGACGTCACATTATGACTTTAAAGTGACGTTGGATTTTAGTTAGGTAGTTACACAACATAAAACCAACCAAAGTTAACGTCTACTGACGTTAGACTTTGACGTTGTATGGATGTCATATCATGGCGTTAAAATTATGTCGGATTTTAGTTAATTAATGCCACAGCCTATAATCAACCAAATATCAATGCCAGAAGACGTCGGTATTAGATGTCAGCTGATGTCGATACGAGACAGCAAATTGACGTAAAACTTTGGTCACCTGACATCGCAACCAAAATAGAAGTAAAGATCAACATTATATGATGTTGTATGCCTTCTGGGTTTATCTCATTGTCTGCATTTGCTAGCTTTTTTGCTGAATTGAAAATGAAGATGCTTATGTTCATTTTTTTCCGAACTGTACTCAAAATCTCCTAAACCATGACATTAAAACGTATTAAACTGTCATTTTTGTGTACCATCTGACCCTTAGCCTAGAATTTCTTATAACTCTGTTGAATCTTTTAACTGAAAAAGCGGAAATTTAATTTCTACAGTTTTAAAATTGGGTGCTACCGTTTCAATCCTCCTGTCATAGTAATATCTAAGTAGTTAGCATCAGTATAAACATATTGAGGGTTTAACTAACTTAGCAAGATTCTCTTTAAACTGTTGCTCTACGACAGTAATCGGTCAGAGACTGCAGTGTCCCTCGCAGCAGTACTGCAAACACAGCATAGTTTTTTGTCTTTTTCCTTGAATTTTGTTTCAATTTTGTTGACAATGTATCAGTGTGACATGTAAATTGAGCGTGCACAGCTAGAAGTGGTTTTGATTGTGTTTGTGGCCTAAAGCCTGGCTCACACTCAGCATTTTTAGGTCCGATTTGGTTCTCTAAGGATGACCACGCATCAGAAGATAGTCATACTCCTCCTTTTTTCTCTTTTCTGGCAATTATAGGAGCCGATTATCTTGGTGGTTCTAAAGGTTATCTTATTTGATTTTCCTGTGGTGTAAGATGTGTTAAATGTGACTTAATCTGCTATGAAGAACGTTGGAGGCACTCTGATCGCGAACCATTAATATTCTACATGTTGAATGTTTGAGATCAGAAATCCTGATGTGTGGGGGAAACATCGAGGACAGACATGCAAGCCAGAGATTATCACATGAAATAAAAAAAAATCCAGTCAGAAAGCTGACAGAAGATGAACTGTAACAAACACAGTCATGGGGCAGGACAAAGTGAAATGGATTTGAACTGCCAGTAATGGAAGATCAGCTTGTCGATTTGTGCAACAACATGATTGTCATTCATTCATTCATTCATTCATTCATTCATTCATTCATTCAGTTTCCTTCAGCTTAGTCCCTTATTTATCAGGGATTTCCACAGCAGAATGAACCACCAAATATTCCAGCATATGTTTTACGTCTGAAAAGCGTGAGCGCGTTGCGTCGCATGCGTGTACCTCCATTGGAAATAACGAACTTGCACAGGCTTGCCTTAGTTAGCCTCAGTCATAGTTAATCTAGTGTGCGTGGTTATTAGTCTCATTGTACAAACTAGCGCATAGTTTGCATAACTGTTTAGTTGCTGCAGTTTTGTTCCGTGCAGAAACGCGGTGTTGAGAAACCTTTACGATTATTTAACCGTGAAGAATTAAAGCGCAGTTAATAGTGAAACCAGTTAATCGTTGCATCCCTAGTCCACAATGTGATTCTATTAATTCGCAGAAAAAAAAACCTTTGTTTTGGTAATCTTCAAACAAAATCTGGTCATTTGCTTCCATGTTTTGAGTGGTGGTCCGCTAATGTTAACGTCAATTTGACAACTTCCACCACAATATTCTTAGCCACACCCCTTTTACCGTTAGTTTGCTACAAGGGAATGATGCGCAACAAGAAAGCCCCATTCCCTACTCAGTATTTAGTTTCAGTTGGAAGCACATCAATATACTAAAACAATTCTCTGCAACTTCCGGTTCACGTTGACTTTAAAACTCCAAATTAATCTTGTGTGTGTCTGAGTTTGTGCGTCTTGATTGTCGTTCATTCTGACATTATGACAACTGAGATCTTACATGATGTTTAGTGATGGTTGTACAGTCTGACAAGCTACAGTCGTAAAGAATTATAAAAAAATGCACAGTGTGAGCCAGACTATGTATACAATATATAAAGCACACATGAAGAGTGTACATGTGACAGCGGCCAAACAGAAGGAGGTGCTCTCTTTGTGTGTGTTTTGTCACACTGGTTCAGCTGGAGATGCGTGGCAGGTGCTGTAATTGATGGGACTGTTACGGGGACCGTTGCAGTGGTGCTAGGCTGAGATGGGCCGCCTGTGTCTGATTCATGGCCATGTCAGCAGTCTCTCCGCTTGGGACCCCAGATGTGTTCCTCCATGACAGGGGTCACAGGGGTCAACAGATCTGAGGTCGCAGGGTTCACGGTCACAGACGCGCAATCTGCTGTGAGAAACCTGAGCCCGGTGCACATCAGTCCACAGATGTCTAGACACTCAACAGACCTGTCGACTGATCCAAACCAGGAACCCTTTTTCATTTTAGATCAAAACACTTGTAATGGCTGGACATATTTCTTTTTTCCAGATGACGTTTATGTTGGAAAGTAAGGTTGTGCTGGAGTTTATCATTTCAGATAAAAACTGTTCTTTTGAATATTTTGTCTTAATTATTCATGTTTTGTCTTAATGTTTAAACGACTCATTTGAATCACTTCAAAATGGCATAAAAATGTTAATTTGACCGTTTTGCTGATGATTTTATGAATTATGATGCAGTCTATCTAACTCCCCAAACAACTGATCTAGAGCTTTGGGATTAGGGATTTTGGTTGAGAATTTCTGCATCCTAATTCAGTATTAAAAAGCAATATTTGTGGGCATGTTACATTGTGGTGGCTTGAAATTCTAAAGGGACTGGATCAGATGTATGTATGTATGTTTCGATATATTTATTGCCATACCAAAAAATATGGATCTGGGCTCGTATTCAAAATATGTTTTATCTTGCCACTACTAGGAGCTTTTTTTTAGTTTATAGGTAAGAGTTTTCTCCTAAAACCTGTTCACAAAAAGTTGCAAACTAATTTTTATTAAGGAATAGAGAAGTCTCCAGTTTGTTATGTGTTTGCACACAATAATTGGCTGATGGAGAGTAATAATGGAATAGGAATGATCTATTTCAGAGATGAATTTAAAACATTTTGCAGTTCATAATATTTCAATATTATGCTGCCATATTCAAAAATGAAGGTTTAAAAGTATGATTTATTGAAAATTATGTTTGTCTTTTTTTTATGTGCGCATTTAACATAACATATTTCTTACCGTATGGAAGTAACTCCGTGATTAAGAGGAAACCTTTTTGATATCACTTTTTGGTCAGATGATTTAAAAAATAAATAAAATTTCCCCATGGTTGATGGCTGTTTTAGAATTTTAGAATTGTTTGTAGTTTGGTTTTAGTGATTTATGAGTCTTCTTTACTACATTCACAGATTTAAGAGTTAGTTTTACCACTAAAACACTTTCAAGAGTTTAAAGCTCACATTTAGATATTGCTTGACGCTCTTAGCAGGTTTGGCATGCTGTCCTGGGAGAGAACCCTGAGCTCGGAGATAATTGAGCCCAGGGCTCCCACCAGGTATTTTAACATGTAAGGGGGGTCTGAGATCAGGTACTCGAGAGTACTCGAGAGCTCCACCTAGTAAAGAAGGAAAAGGAGGAGATTATGGGAGGGGGGATTCTATGACAGTAGGGTGAAATCGGTCTATTTAACGAAGGCTTGGATCAGTCTGATTGGTTTATTACTGATTAATGATGAGAGACCAGCCACGATTAATCATATTACGTGCTTTTCTCGAAATCAGGTTAAAAGCTTTACTTTGTGAGGTACTCAAGTTATATATACAGATATTTTTTTCTGACATTGTAATGGTGCTGTGCCATTTTGACAAATAAACAGGAATATAGTGGTGTAGGTAGTATATGTAAATGGTTAATTTACACATACTATCAACTTGCAACCAGACCACCTAGGTTTTTTTTGCGAATTTTTTATTTATTTATTTTTTCCCATAAAAATAACTGATTTTGTGGTGGTAATTCACAGAAATTTGCAGAAAATTTAGAGATTAAAAATTATATACAAATATAATTTTTTTACCATATTAGGTAGCCTACTAGTATGTTGGATGTGCAATCTTCATGACACAAATTATAAAAATACAGCTTCTATATTTTGGTTTCTTGTCAAGACAAGACGTTTTCCAGAGATGGGTTGCGGCTGGAAGGGCATCCGCTTCGTAAAAACGTGCTGGATAAGTTGGTGGTTCATTCCGCTGTGGCGACCCCGAATTAATAAAGGGACTAAGCCGAAAATAAAATGAATGATGAAGACAAGACCTAAAACAGATATAAAACAGTTGGGATTAAGCCTAATGGAAGGTTGTATACCTTTTATTTTTTCCCACGATTTTACTTTCTCTTTGTCAGATTTCACTCCCCGGATCATCTGACATCATGTACCTTACTCAGAACATCCGTTAGGGCTTCCCCTACCGTAATACACCTAAAACACGGATTGCTATAAAACTCGTCAATGGCAGGGAAGTGTTTCTCTCATTAACGGCAGGGAAAGAGTTAAGCAAAATAATTTATCGATTTTACGCACGCCATAATACCAGCCAAACATGTAAAGCAAAAATAATGTCCTTTAATTCGGTCACATCCAGCAGTCGTTGTTCTTGAACCAATCTCCATCATCTTTGCTGTCTGTTCCATTGCTCCATTTGTTAGATGTTTGCTCCAATTTTCTTTTGCCGTCTGAAGCACTTCAAACGGACAAAATCATGACTTTTTGTTGATTTTCCGTTGGATTCAGCGATCGCAAAATTACAAAAAACTAGGGGGTCTGTGTAACAGTACCAAGATACTTAACCTTGTGCTAATATATTGGCTAGAAATTTCCATGTCTTCAATTTAATTAAATTTTATTTTATTTTATTTTATTTTATTTTATTTTATTTTATTTTATTTTATTTTATTTTATTTTATTTTATCCACACTGTTGAACATCAGGAGAGCTGATGTAAATGCAGTGGTCATGAGGAGTGTGAACTCTGTTCTATTGCTCCTCTGTTTCTCTTTGTTCAGGCCAGGTGTGGCAGGTGCGGCCACTGTAGCGAAAGCACATCCTTCTGCAGCATAACCAAATAAACCATCTCTCTCCAGCTCTCTTTCCCAATCCCACAATTTGCTTGTTGTTTTGGTCTAAACACAATGTAAATCATAATGACCAACAAAAGGACTGGTCTGGGATCAGCGTCTCTGTCTCCGCCAGAATCTACAGCCATTGCTGTAACTCACTTATGCAAACGAGTCTGTTTTTGTCACCATTTCTCTTCTTTATTGAAAATCGGGTCGCTCTCCGTGAGATTATTTGTCAGAGCAGTGTGAATTGCAGTGGGCTCAGACGGCCCGGAATTATACAGCAGTCGCCATGAATAAAAAATGAAGAAAGCGGGACGGTGAATCAGCAGCGAGAGGATTAAAGCGCTCCATATGGAACGAGAAAGAAAGACAGGAAGCGAAAGTGGGAGAAAGGAGCAGGTTATCCATTGAGGAAATGCCTTTTTGACTCAGTCGCTGCCAAACTGCGAACTGCCGGAAAACGTTTTTCCTGATAGGCGGAAAAATAGCCTCCGTACAGCTACTGTTACAAAGACAAGAACGAGCCAAAAGTCAAACAGGAAAATCTCCATGTCGCTGTGGAACTCGATATCCCTGTTATATTTGGAATCTGTCGTCTCATTCATTTTGATGAGCGACACATTTTCCTGCTGATTATTTGCCAGCCAAAATGTAACTATACCATAATGTGCTGTAATTTCTCGGCTGGTCAGTGTTGCTGAAGTCTTCCCAGTGTTGCTAAAAATAGGAAATAAACACAATAAATATATACATGTATGAATATATAGTTGAAGTCAGAATTATTTACCCTCCTGTAATTTTTGTCCCCTAAATATTTCCCAGATGATGTTTAACAGAGCAAGGAATTTTGCACAGTATTTCCTATAATATTATTTTATTTTGGATAAAGTCTTATTTCTTTTATTTCAGTTTTTTTAATATAATAAACATTTTAAGGTCAATATTATAAGCCCCCTTAAGCAATATGGATGTTTTGATTGTCTGCAGAAAAAAAAACATAATCACACTTGCCTAATTACGAACACCAGTGGCGGATTTAGGCATGGGCAATGTGGGTGATTGCCCAGGCCGGCATCTTGCTGGGGGCGACATTGAGACTATATACCCCCCACTACCACCACTACACTTTCGTCCGTGTGCCTTAACCCCTCCACCGCCAACGCCCCCCACCGCTCTTGCGCCACTACTGACCAACACAGGCTCATTGTGAAAACGTACCCCCATATACATTTCTGTAGAGCACGAATTATGTAGCCAGTGCTGCGTATGACTGCATTTCATCTTTTAAACTAATGATACGGGGTGGTATGATACTGCCGCCGGCTTCTGTTTCTTTTCACGCTACCAGCTGACTGCTTACCTCTGTGTGGGTGGCTTTTCCACTGTTACTAATTTGCCCAGTAGCTTGCCATGTATGTCATGTAGACCGCAACAACGAGGTTCGAGTCTGCCAAAGAACGCTTCCAGAAGCAGGTAAAGCAAAAACAAAAGGCCAAAAATAAAATAAACAAGTAAATGACAGGGTGAGAATGTGGTATGATCTGAAAACGTGGTGAAAATCTGCCGAGGGCTTTCCTTTTTCTAGATTGCTTTTGAAAACTGGCGGTTGGGTTTAGGGAAGGGAGTGGATGGGGGTATCAGTCGCTCGGTCAGTCACTTGTCAATTGACAGTGCCCTTTGGTGGATTTATGCAAGAACGGCAGGCGTGAATGGCACTCGTACGTATATATATTGAGCCTGGGTTGCTAATTACCCTAACTTGCATAATTAACATAGTTAAGCCTTTAAATGTCACTTTAAGCTGAAGACTAGTGTCTTGAAAAATATCTAGCCAAATATTATGTACTGTCATCATGACAAATATAAAATAATTTAAGTTATTAGAAATGAGTTAATAAAATTATTATGTTTAGAAATGTGAAAAAATCTTTTCTCTGTTAAACAGAAATTAGGGAAAATATACATGAGGGCTAATAATTCAGGAGAGCTAATAATTCTGACTACAACTGTATATATTTTTCATTCAGTTACTCAAAATTGTGATTGTACTAAATAAAAATGACACCAGGGTTTTTATACATTTTTTAATCTGATATATTACTATTTAACTTTTATAGGATTTTTACAATAATTTGTACTGCTGACATTTTATCTGTGTGATGAAATATTTTAGAGCTTAGCATGACTATAGACAAAGGATAAATTGCATTGCAGACTGATAGTTTGAAGTGATAGTTCACCCAAAACTGAAAATTTCAGCCCAATTTCACTGCAATTTGTAACTTTTTGATTTAGTGGCTAACACTTATGAATTCGTACGATCTCATTTAAACAGTTTAGCAAGATTTGCTTATCCCCTAATGACAGTTCAGTTTAGGGGTGGGGTTGGGTTTCCTTTTTAAAATAGTACACTGTAAAAAAAAAATCCGTAATTTTACGGTTTATTTCCAGCAAATTTACTGTAAAATAACGGACATTAAATGACAGAAATTTACTTAAATTTAAATTTCTGGTAAATTTCTGTAATTCAACCAGTTATTTTACGGTAAATTTCTGTAATTTAACAGCCGTTATTTTGCGTTTTTTTTTTTCTAAACCATAAAATTACGGATTTTTTGTACAGTGTAAATTTTCATACGACTGAACTCTTTGGTAAGAATTACACTTAACTGACAAAAAGCACGTTTTGCGTGCTGCTTATACACCCTGCACGCCTCATGTTTTAATCGCCTTGCGTTTTTGCTGTTGCACTCTGTGCGCCTGCAGTTTAAAAAAGTAAACTCTGAGTCATTATGTCAGTTGTGTCTTTTTCATTCTCCAATCAAATGGAAGCAGGCGGGGTTTCCATTGATCTGATAGCAGAGATTTTGTGACTACAGAGATTTTTAAAGATGGAGTAGGGACTAGTGGTTGCTGTATCGAGTTATTCAGAGCTAAATGACTTTACAAATCTTGATTATCACAATATTAATAAATATTACAATTATAACAATATTAACAGCTGATTCAGTTGTTGCCTTCTACGACATAAAGAAGCTCACTGCACTTCTTTTTTTCTTGTCAACAAAAAAAAAAAACGCAGCGTACATTCTGTGTGATTGAATTTTCCTTTTTAGGTGAACAATCTCTTTAAGGCAAGACACTGCAGGCTAAAACATTGTTATTTTTGAGATTTTGTGATTTTTGTTAACAGTACAAATCAAATATTATATATATTTTAATTTTAGTTTGGTTTTGGTTTAGTTCTTTGTGATAGTGGTAGAAAAAGCAGATCCTCCTGCAGCATAACCAAAATATTTTATACATTGATGTAACAAAATTTGTAAAACAATAGTAAAAAAATTGAATTAAAATAGGAAATATCTTTTTTAGGGGTTTAGGATAATAGTTTTTTTTTCTTATCAGTATTATTTATTTTCTTGTAAATAATTTTCTGGACCCTATATCTGTTTGCTGATGCCTTCACACCAAGGACCGCAACATATTTTTTCTGCTGTTTTCTGCAGTTCATATTACATGAGAGGTTTCAGCTTTAAAATAATAGCAACTAACATAAAACAAACACATTTTTTTTATATGGTCTTTTTTTTTTTTTTGCGAAACCCCATTCTGATTTCAGGTGGTGCACTTACAGTACCTATTTGATCCTACCGTCTGCTTGTTTGTGCATTGGGATGTTATTCTTATAGATAATTCATCGCATGGCTTCTTTTGTATTGTGGTCAATGTTTTTTTTTTTTACTCTTTCATGCAGAAATTTTGTCAAAACAGACACGCAGAGTCTCTGCAGTCTACTGTCTTCATATCTGTCTCGTACAAGAGCTCGTGCTGATGTTTTCTGTCTCGTTTGTCATCTTTTCTCTTCCCTCTCTCAATTGTAAAGCTTCATGACAGATGACAGATCACCAGATCCCAAATAAAATCTGTTTTTCGCCATCGATTTTGAGAAATAGTGAAAATCCAATCGTGCAACGGACTAAGCTTTAGTTAATTTAGCTTTTAAATTAAATTTTTTTTAGACTCTTACCAGTGTGAAATAATCAATAAATTAATCATAACACCATTAAATAAGTAATGATTTAAGAGGCAGATTATGGTATGTGTACAACTTTCTGAATGGTGTTGCAAGTTATTAGCTTAAGGCGAGAAGCTGCAGGCAAAAACACCTGTCATTTTTGAGATTTGAAGATTTTTGACTTTTCATAGTGGTTTTTTTTTATTTATTATTCAGTCGAATGGAAAGAAAACATAAAAAACCACACTTTTAATAGTTTTTATTAATTTTAATTTCCATCACAGTACATGTTTATAGGCCATTTTCTTAAAATTAATTTGAATAAATCTTATATACAACTGTAAGGCTTGTAGCTTACGCTGCTATTCTGAACCAATAATCGAGAACAGAAAGCGGTTGAAGGATGGCGTGTTTAAATCCTTTATTTATCTGACTCCATTGTAATTAATCTGACTCCATTAAAGTTGTTATCATCATTGATTAAAACGAAAGAATGTCAATGCCTTAAAGCAGGCAAAGTTGTTTATTAAGTTACATATTTAAATATACAGACAGTAGAATGAAACAAACTAACATACTGTATAAAGAAATTAGCTGTAACATATGCACTGCTGAGCAACAAAGACAGGGAAACTGACTTTGTTAGCATATGAGGCTACGCACCGGTGTGCGTTAGAAGCAGAGTAAAAGCCATTCTCCCAGATCAACAGTTACCTTTCCTTATTATACCCTGAGCAAAGCATTGTCAAACATGAGTGAAAACCAACCCCAAAACCAGCTGAACATGAGAGCAAAGTTGAGGAGATAAAGTGGGGGAGAAGAACATTAACATACTCTCCTCAGGCCATGACTCAACAATAGTAAATATATTGTATATTGAAATACAATCAATCAATGTCTCTGTTGATTTCACCACTACAACGCTTAAGTCATAAACTGTCAAATGACACCAAACATGACAAAGTTATACAGTATGAAGGAAGATCACAAGCAGATTACTTGTGTATGGTGAAAAGCACATGGTTACTGTAAGCAAATGGCAGAGATGTGTATTATAGCTGTGATGAACTCTGCCACGTCAGGAGGACCCATCCCATGTTTGGAATGTCTCAGTAGTCCTTCATTAGCATAGAAGGAATAGCATATAATATTTTCTCAGCTTACACAACAATTTCACATTCAGTGAATGTATATATTCAAATGTACATATTTAAATGTTCTGAAGGGAATACAGCGGGGAAAATAAGTATTGAACACATCATGTTTTTTTCCTGGGAAAAATATTTTTTTAAAGGAGCTGTTGACATGGAATTGAACCAGGTTTTTGTAAAAACCCAAACAATACAAACATAAAAATAAAACAAAACAAAATCTGAAAAATGAGTTCTGTGTAATAACAATGAAACGACACAAGGGGAAAGTACTAAACAACTGAAATTTATTTAATACTTTATATAAAAGGCTTTTTTTTTTTGGTGGTGGGAGCTTAAAGATGCCTCTCATATGGAGAATGAAGTCACATGCATTGCTCAGGTGTATTTATTTTTCACAGACTTGAACAGAGTGTAAAAATCTTTATACTTCTGTGGGTCCCGTCTATCAAATCTGATCTTTAATTTGTATTTTCTATTGGATTCAAGTCAGGTGATTTGCTGGGCCATTCTACAGCTTGATTTTCTTTCTCTGAATGTATTTGAGAGTTTCCTTGGCTGTGTTTTGGATCATTGTCTTGCTGAAATGTCCACCCTGGTTTCATTCTGCTAATGTAGATGTTTGACTGAAGCAGCTAATATTCATTTACAATGAGGAAGTGCAGAGGGTTGCTGAATACTGAGAGATTTCAGCTGCTGTCTGGGCTTTCATTGCCTTTCTACACCTTCCTTTCTTCATGTGTTCAATACTTTTTCCCTGCGTCATTTCATTTTATTACACATAACTTCATTTGTAATGTCACGATCACCAGCGATCTTCTCCCCTTAGATTGCTGGTTTACTTGCAGAAACACCCATGGACTACAAATCCACCATTATATGAACTACAACTCCATACATGCACTCCAATCACACACACATGTTCCTCATCCTGACTGATTGCACACACACCACCGGAGGCTTGTCAAAGACTGATTACACACAGTACATAAGCAGCACACACACTCACTCCATTGCCGAGTCTTGTTATCTGTTCACAGTTCCAATTCTAAGCGTTTCCTTGTTTTTGTTCCTGCCGTGTGTTGACCCTAGCCTTGTTTAGTTGTTTCTCCATGTCTGCTGCCATTCTTGCGACCATCTGCCTACTACATTGACTTCGATTCTGGATTCCCCTCACAACTCTGTTTGCTCCTGTATTGATCTTTGCTTGCCTGACCATCCCTTTAAATAAACCTGCATGTGGATCCGCACTCCAGTTGTTCATCGCCTGTCTATCAGTGTGACATGTAAACTAATTAGATTTGTTTTTTTTTGCATATATGGATTTCTTTGGTTGTTACCAACATCTGGGGAAAAATTCAAACGGCACCTTTAGAAATGTTTTCTGGGAAAAATGGTGATGTATTCTCAATACCTATTTTCCTCACTGTATGTTCATACATAGTTTGTGTCACGATCACCAGCGATCTAACCACCAGAGATCGCTGGAAAACATTCACACTCACATGAACTACATCCTGCTTCATAATGGACTACAAAACCCAGTCATGCAACACACACACACACACAACCGGTTCCAGATCCTGACTGATTAGACACTCACAGCTGATACTCATGAACATTGATTCTTTGGACTATTTAAACCCCTCTGTCACACACATGTTGCTGAGTCTTGTCAAGCTGTTGCTGTCATTACATAAGCGGTTTTCCTTGTTTCTTGTTTCCTGTGTTTTTGACTTAGGACTGTTTATCATGTTTTGATTCTTTGCTGCCTGACCCTTTCACCTGTTTTTGAATTACGCTTCTGGATTGTCTACTATACTGTTAATGCTGGTTTTCGACCCCTGCCTGTCTGAACCATTTTCATAATAAAGCTGCATTTGGAACTACCCGTGTGCATAGCATCCATACGCAACAAATTGCCTGATTGTGATGTTTTATTCGACACAAAATAGAGATTTTTTTTGTTTTGTTTTGGCCTTTTGCAGTGTTCTCTGGCTTATGTAGGGATAAAAAGACATTCCCAAAAAAACTTTGACTCTAATGTGCTATGAATAAAAGAAGAATTTTAAATCTGACCTAATCAAAATGTTCAGTTTTGTGTGCTAGAAATGTATACAAATAAGTGCATATCAGTTTAAATAACATCATTTTTGGCACTTTTAAACATAACGTTTCAGAAAACTTAAATATTTACAACCCTTTATACTGTTTAATCAAACAACTGTTCCTCTGGTCAACAATTCATAATTTTTTTTTACACTATCCACCCATTTTACTGACCGTTTACTCTTCCTCAAGTGATTCCAAATCTTTACGAGTTTCTTTTTTCTATTGAACACAAGATAAGATATTTTGAAGAATGTTGGAAACTGGTAACCACTGCAAAAAAAAAGTGAGTCAATGGCAACATTCTTCGAAATATCTTCTTTTGTGTTCAACAGAAGTAAGAAATTCTAGTTTTTAACAAGTGAGTAAATGATAATAGCACTTTTATTTTTAAATAACTTATCCGTTTAAAATGCTTTACTGAATTGAATATGAGGACATTTTACTAGAAACAGTGAGCTTCAGAAATCACTGTTGTGCTTCACTGCGGATCATAAATTTATTGCAGATGGACTGAATGAAGACGCCTGTCCTCTCCTGTTTTGAAGCTGTGCTCTGATTTTGTATGTGTGTGTCTGTAAGAATTAAAGTCCTTAAACATCAGTGTGTGCCGGAGAGACGCTGCAGTTTCTCGGCAGATTGAGTCCATCGTTTCATTGTGCTGAAAGGAACTGTCTGCCAGAAGAGCTGTGAGCGAACGAGCATCTGCTCATTTCCCTTAATTAATTTATTCATTAGCTCTGCCTCTTTTAACCTTAACCTTTACGCAGTGAATGGCGAGAGTGTTTTTAGAGTGGTGAATGAGTTCGCTTGATGAAACTCTATTCAAATGACACTGCAGGTAAAATAAATAGTCTGCTAAAGTCAATTAACATATGGTGCCGTTAGCACTGTCACTGTATACAGATGCTCGTCAGATTATTATCATGGCCAAAATATAATTATATAAACATTTTGAAAATGTAAAATCAATTATTAATGCTAGCAGTTTGTCTAGTGAATCCTCATCAAAATAGTGGTTTTAGTTGTACAAAAGCTGTACAGAAACAGAACATACAGTTGCGTTCTTGGATGCCCTTGGAATTACTCCATTTATTATTAGTGCGGCATCCACTTCTTCAAAATAAATGGTATTTTTGAAGATCTAAACGTGCTCGACAATCCTTGAAACTTCGAAACGGGTTCAGGGAAACGATGGAGAAGGGTGTAAATAGAGATTGGAGCCACCTCCTAATGGGCTGGTCAGCTCCAAGTGGGTGAGGCTTGAGGTCCAAGTGAGGTGTACAAACCTCTTGGAGATTTTTATTGATTTATGTCTTTTACATGACAAGTAGACCAACCTTTTGTGGTTTATTTAAGTCTACACCTACCACAATCCTAAAGGCTGATTCATACTTCTGTGTCGAGTGATCGCACTAACCCACGGCACCTCGCACGTAGCCGTGCATTTATACTTCTGCATGCTTTTTGCATTGCTCTGCAATAACACTTCCGAAATGCTAGCTGGTAGTCAGTTTTTATGTTCCTCTGTATTAAGTTTCTTCGCTGGTGTTTTGTTTTTTCTGAACGCTACCATAATGTACAAGTAGCTAAAACTCGCTCATTCAGAGGTGGGAACTGGCGGATGTGCAACAACTTTAATCATAAGGAAAACACAAAACATCTGGAGCTCATTCACTGGACTCGACACTTGTAAACACTTGCTCCATTGGGTGCGTGGCTCTCAATACCGCCCACACTCGGCACAGCTACCAAGCCGACCAATGACAGAGCTTGCGCTATGCGTCATTGCGACGTGTAGTTACATTTTTTGAGAGGTGCAAATTTCTGTGTCCATGTTGTTGTTTACAGTGAAGGCTGGTCTGTCGTCTTCCGGTAGCGTTATAGTCACGTGATAGGGGCTTGACGAATAAGGGAAGGATACGCAATGACCCAAAAGCCCTAATCAGGTAGCGAATCTCAGCAGCCACGCCTCCAATTTCAGATGTCTCCGTTTTCCCCCATCCACACTGAGACGGAGCAGCAGCGTTTTAGAATGAAAACAACCTCTTCAGCGTTTTCAAAACGCTTTGTTTTTGGGGCTCGAAGTAGTGTGGACGGATGGCGTAACCGTGGCAAAACTTATGCGTTTTAAAACAAAAACGCATTAGTGTAAACGGGGCCTAAGTGTCTTGTTGTTGTAATATATCGACCTTTGTTCTCTGAATTTTTAACTTTGTGTGTTACTACATATGATAAAATATTAATTGTAGGTGATTTTAACTTTCATGTTGATAACAAACTTGACCGCAAAGCAGCAGAGTTTTTAGATATTTTATATTCTTTTAGTTTTACACAACATGTAAATGGCCCAACACAGAATAAAGAACATACGCTTGATCTTATAATTTCACTTGGTGTTAATGCTAACATAAATGAAATAATTGATCTAGCAATTTCAGATCACTTTTGCTTATTTTTTAATTGTCAAATTAATATTACACTTCAGCTTAAAGAAAAAATAATTAGAAAGCGGTTTATTAATGCATCAACATAGGAAACCTTTATTAATGAGATTCAACAAGCGCCTTTATATTTGCGGGGTAAGATGAATGTACATGATAAAGTTGATATCTTAAACATGTTATTAAAATCAACTTTTGATATTGTGGCTCCTGAAAAGAAAAAGAAAAAAAGGTTAGGGTTAAAGAAAATGCCATGGAAAAATTATCATATTTGTCAGTTGAAGAGGAAATGCAAAAAATCAGAATGTCTCTGGAGAAAAACTAAATTAACCGTACATCATGACATTTTGCTGTCTAATATATACAAATATACTAAAACTATTCGTGTGGAAAGACAATCTTTTTATTCAAAGATCATTAATGAAAACAGTAGTAATGCTAGAATACTCTTCTCTACCATGGATTGTCTTTTAAACAATAAACCTGCTAATTATTTTGAACAGCCTTCTGCAATTATTTGTGACGATTTTGCTACATTTTTTAATAACAAAATAACGCAGATTAGAACAGATATTGTACAGATTAATTAAACGTTTGTGGATAAATTGGGAAGTTCTCCACAAAATAAAAGGGAAAGGTTTGAAATCATTAGTAAAGATAATCGTATACAAATCATATCTCAGTTAAAGATTCTTCTAGCTGTCTTGACCCCATCCCAACAGAATTTTTTAAAAGGTTTCAAATTGCTTGATTGACTATGTCCTTGACATAGTAAATAATTCATTAGTGACAGGAAATTTTCCTAACGCTTTTTAAAAAGCTGTGGTAAAGCCACTTTTAAAGAAACCAAATTTGGACTCCACAGATTTTTAGATGAGCATAGATTGCGGGAAAAAATATCAGTCAGGTTTTAGAAAAGGCCATAGTACAGAAACAGCTCTACTAAAAGTAGTAAATGACATGCGATTACATATAGATAAAGGTAATGCATCAGTTTTAATTCTTCTGAATTTAAGTGCAGCATTCGGCACGGTTGATCATTGCATCTTGATTAACAGACTGGAAAAGCTTGTAGGTCTCTCTGGGAAAGTTTTAAATTGGTTCAATACGTATGTTACAGAAAGGACATTTTTAGTAAATATAGAAGAATATACATCACAAGAACATAATATATTATATGGTGTTCCTCAAGGATCTATCCTAGGCCCAAGTTTATTTTCATTATATATACTTCCCTTGGACGGTATAATTCAGAAATATGGCATGAATTATCATCTTTATGCCGATGACATACAATTATACATTTCTGTTGAGCCCAGAGACAGTGCTGCAATAAATGTGTCCAACTGCATGTCCAGTATTGTACAATGGATGACTGCAAATTTTTTAAAGTTGAATAAAGATAAAACTGAAATTCTTTTTGTGGGCAAAAAAACCTGAGCGAGAGAGGATTGAAGCAGAATTGTGTTGTTTACAATCTAAAAAAGAATTAAAGAACCTGGGTGTTATTTTCGATTGTGATCTTAATTTTAAATCTCATATTAATCAAGTTACAAAACATATTTTTATCATTTGAGAAACATTGGCAGAATTCGTTCTTTCCTATCTTTTAATGATGCTAAGAAATTAATTCATGCTTTTATTTTCTCCCGGCTTGATTACTGCAATGCTATTTATATTGGTTTACCTAAGGGTTCTATAAGGAAGTTACAACTGATACAAAATGCAGCAGCCAGAGTTTTAATGAAACTGAAGAAACAAGAACATATCACACCGGCGTTAATAGAATTGCACTGGTTACCAGTGCACCAAAGGATAGATTTGAAGATTCTTTTATTAGTTTATAAGGCACTACACAACATGACACCTTTTTGCATTTCTGATTGCTTATTGAAATATAATCCAAACCGTTTGCTACGCTCTTCTAGCGTTGGACTCTTAGAATTTCACTCTTAATATGATGCGATCTGGCGGCACCTCTTTTAGTTACTATTCATCAAAACTTTGGAATTGTCTTCCAAAGGAAGTGAAAAAATCCCCCAGCATTCATGTTTTTAAAATTGCATATGAATATTACATTTTGTGAAGTGTATGCGTTTTATGTATATTGTGTAGGTGTATGTATATACGGTGTGTGCATGTATATTCTTATGTGAGGACTTTTGTGTGTGTGATTGTGACATGTATGCTTCTATCTGAGTATATATTTGTTGTTTATTTTGCTTTATTTGTCTATACATCTTGTTTTTTGTTTATTTTAATGCTTGTTTGTTGTTTGTGAAGCGCTTTGAGTTGCATGCATGTAGGAAAAGTGCTATACAAGTTCAAGTTCAATTTATTTATATAGCACGTTTCCAACTGCCACAAGGCTGCACAAAGTGGCCTAAAGCCAGATTGAAAAGGCTCAGCGATACCATTCTGGGATAGAAAAGATTGTAACTGATTAGGAACATTGTTTTCTACAATTTTTGAGATGAAAGGTAAGGAGGAAATGGGTCTAAAATTTTTGAGATCAGATGGATTTAGTGAGGCCTACTTGAGCAAAGGTGTGACAGTAGCAGTCTTTACACTGGCCGGCAAAATACCAGTTGTAAGGCACGTGTTAATAACAGTGAGCAAGACCGGGCCCATAGATGCAAAGAGTGAGGTATAAAATCGAGGGTGGAAAATTTCACCAGGGCCAAAGGTGGGTTTTAATTTTGAAATTACAGACTCCAGATACCCTAAAGTAACAGGAGAAAAAGTAGTGAAAACAGATACTGGGAGATGGCAGTTTGAGAGATCCACTGAAGCCCCAGATAAGCTCAATTTTGACCTTAAAACTGTAATTTTGTCACTGAAGTAGTTCAAGAAGCTCTCACACAGAGAGGAAGAAGCGTCAGATAGCACATTCACTGGAGGATTTACAACAGACTGAATAACAGCAAAAAGTGCTTTAGGTTTAGAGTGATTTGACTCAATTAAATTGGCAAAATAAGCAGCTTTTGCTTGTTTCATAGCTGACTGATAAGAAAACAAAGCAGATCTAAAAAGTTGAAGGGAGATGGTAAGTCTGTCCTTTTTCCATTTACGTTCAGCTTGTCTATATTTTTGTTTTAAGGTGCGTGTCTCTGACGTTTTCCAGGGTTCAGCTTTTATTTTTCGTCTGCACAATTTCAGGGGTGCAGTTTTGTTAGCAGCCATTTGACAGACAGAGTACAACAGATCAAGATGTTGTTCAGCATCCAGATCTGATAAGGGGAGATCTAGGCGTGATTTGACATAAAAATCAGTGAAACAGTGGTTAAAATCCCAGCTGAAATTGGGAGAGTAGATTCTTGACAGCATGGTGGGCGTATTAGGGCAGTAGGCAATCTTCGGGAGGGACGGCGTAAATAAAATAGGTATGTGATCGGACATGTATCCATTGCGTGATACCAAAGGCATCCAACAGATTGATAAAATCTTGAGCAAAAGAGTTAGATTGACAGCAAATGTGTAATATGAAACGATCATAAGAAATAGTCAAGTTGCCGATCAACAAATACAAACAAATACAAATAAATGTATTATTATTATTACTGGCAAAAGGAAATGACGTAACAACTCTTCGAAGAGATTGAATCAGATCAGCACCAAGTCTAATCCAAAGGCATATGTTATTTTAAATTGTGAAGATCTTGTGTTTTCATTGAAAGGCTTGTTAGTGGTGGTCTGACAAATTTAAATGTTTTGCCTTGGAAGTAATGGGCTATATGCACACAGACTTTTAGTTTTCAATCAGGCAGCCCCAGGGCTTCCAATAAACTGTCTTTCCATCACAAAATTGTCACGTTTAAGATCTGATTTCTTTAAAAAACAGCAATCTTCAGTTCCTGTTAGATATACGATATGAAGTGGGTCTCAGATCGGACAAGAAGCACTGCTTTAAATTCCATTTCCCCCCCGCCATGTCTTTAAAATATGAGTTTATTTTACCCCAGTATTTTCAATGGAATTTCTGCACTAGCCTGATGCTACTGATGGTGCTAGTGGTTACAACGGTCTTTCATCTTTTTTTACGCTTGAACAACGAAATGAATGCTTAAGTCTATTTAACTGAAAGTATTGTAATTACATTACAACATCGATGCTGTAAAAACAACCTTGTTAAATTAAAAATACTCACATTGAGCTTTTACCGAAAGTTTATAATTGTCTTTATAACTCTAGCTCTGCATAGAGCCCATTGTTATATCAGGCATAGAATGCCATAATATAAACAATGGTGGATTAGTGTTAATTGTCTGTTGCTTTTTAAACTTCCATTGTATATTTTGTTTCTACTATTGATGCCAATGACTGTTTTTTTCCAACATTCTTCAGAATATCTAGAAAGAAATGAATACAAATTTAGAATTACTTGACTGTGAGTAAATGGTGAAGAAATTATAATTTTGGGGTGAACTATCCCTTTAAATCAGTGTTTCTCAACCAGCTCTGCACATGTTCCATGTCTCCTTAACCAAACACACCCTAATCAGATCATCAGCTTATTAGCAGAGACTGAAAGACCTGTAATGGGTGTAACAGACAAAGCAGACGTTCAAAACATGCAGTGTTGGTGGTCCTCCAGGAACGTGGTTGAGAAACACTGCTTTAAATTGATAAACACAAGTATTTTGCAGTGATTGTTGTCATTTGAGTAATTGAGAGGAGAATGTTGTCTATTGATTTATTCGTTTTTTGATTATTTTCTAGTACGGGGTTGCGGCTGAAAAGGCATCCGTTGCGTAAAACATGCTGGAATAGTTGGTGGTTCATTCCACTGTGCTGACCCCTGATAAATAAGAGACTAAGCTGAATGAGAATGAATGAATGTGTGTTTGAATAATTCTGCTTTAATGACTGGACTGTACAACTTCATCCATTTTCCGCGTTTGCATGGTTTCTTCTATAGGTGTTTTATCATAGAATTGAACACATCTCTACATTAAGATAAATGGTAAAACTAAAAACAAACATTAAAACACTTAAATTCCTAAAATGAATTCTAAAACAACTGCAAAATGGCTCAGACAAGGGCTGCACAAGTTAATTTATTCTACAAACATACTGTGTAACTGCATACAATGTTCTTGATGTTCATGTTTGGATTTGTTACAGTTGTAGACTTGTGCATCTCCGACAAGGTTTAATCGCACATTTAGTCACAGTAGACAGCAAAGAGCAGCTCACGAAGGAACACAGACTGGCTTTATTACTCCTTCATTTGAGCAGATTATCTCAGTGAAGATCACTAAACTCCAGCTTACACGTTCGTCTGTGTTTTTAGATCATCAGCCGTGCTTTAGTAGTGTAGAAAGAGTGTATGCGCATGGTTGCCAGATTGCAGAGATTGAGTCAAATGTTAGATAGACAATTTATCCCATCATATCTTAGTTATGGAAAAAAGTTAATCGAGTACTTATTCTTCTCATCGATTTGCTCAAAAGTTTTTCAAGCATTTATAAAGAAATGACAAATGCCACATTGAATTGACCTTATTCTTGACCTATTCTTAGCCCCCACAGCCATTGGAATCTTTATGGCTCGAGACTTCCGGTCTTATTTACGTTCATTGATTTTTAGACATTTAAAACAGTTTGTTAAGCATTTTTATGTGGCAAACTGATGTTTTCTTATTATATTCTTCAAATATTTAAGTATAGTTATAAACACACTTGTTTGTAGCAAGTCATTTAACTGTTTTATGCTGTTTATTATTCCTAGTTATTTCTCCCATAGACAACTGAATCAGAAGTTCGAAAACAATCACAGAAACAATCGCCCTTTAGCATTGCAGAATAAGGTCTATAATTGTGAGAATTGTTCTTGTAAATGATGCTTTAGTAGTCTTTGTTATAAAGTTGAAAAAAACTTTTCTAGTGCATAAGTTCTAAGCCATATCATAAATTCAGTTTGATTTTGCTAACAATATTTCTTTTCATTCATTCATTTTCTTTTCGGCTTAGTCCCTTTATTAATCTGGGGTCGCCACAGTGGAATGAACCACCAACTTATCCAGCATATGTTTCACGTAGTGGATGCTCTTCCAGCTGCAACCCATCACTGGGAAACATCCATAGACACTCATTCACACACACACACTCATACACTACAGTACGGCCAATTTTAGCTTACCCAATCCACTTATACCACATGTTTTTGGACTTGTGGGGGAAACAGGAGCACCCGGAGGAAACCCACGCCAACGTGGGGAGAACATGCAAACTCCACACAGACCCAGCCGAGGCTCGAACCAGCGACCTTCTTGCTGTGAGGTGATTGTGCTACCCACTGCGCCACCATGCTGCCCACAATATTTCTTACACATATTTCACAATAATTATTCTAAATATCAGAGTTACAATAAAAATTGTATAAACAACTCTCATACAAGAATAACCAAACCAAAATAACCTTTTATCCTGGACGAGCCCCCAAAATGTTAAAAACCCCTTATGTTTGTCTAGGGGAAATGGGGTTTGACATTTAAGGGTCTTTTTTAACGGTCTTGGTGTAAAGTCTAAAGAGCATGGCGCAAAAGCATTAGGAGCATGTCCGAATACACTTTTGCTATTTTAACCCCCAGGGGTCGAAGACCGCGTATACGTGTTTTGAAGTGTTTACACATGAAAACGCCGAAAAAACCTTAAATTACACTTTCAGTTTTGATCGTACAGATATGAGCAATACATCAATCGAATCTGTTAGGTGTCTAGTTTTTTTGTGTACACTCACAATAACAACAAAAGTGTGTGCTTTTGCATTATAAGGAAAATAAACAGTGAAGGCACTTTCTCTTTTCTCTCTCCGTGAACTGTTTTTACAAACACGTCAGTAATATGCACTGAAACTCCGCGAAAACTAAACCCACAGACATGAGACATATATCTAGAGAAAGCTTGAAGTGTCTACTTTTAAATGCAGCGGTGCATGTTGAAAACAAATATTGCTTGATAAAGTAATCAGTATGAAACCAACGCTATGTCTAGTTTCTCTGTCGGAGCTCATTATTTTTAATGCGACCACCCCCATGAGGCTTTGTTATTACAATTGTCCATGTGAGACTCGCGCGACATGTAAACTGAGGTCAGAAAAAACAGCGGAATCTCCACGAATACATGAGACATACACATGACAGACAGAAAAATATGCTCTGCGCCCCGGCGGATGGTCTAACAGGGTTGTGCTTGTTCACTTAATGAGTTATGGGTGTGTTTTAAGAATATGATGCATTAAACCTATCAGAGTCTCATCTCCCATTCCCTTTAAGAGTCAGTACACCTTTACTTTTGTAGAGTAAGGAAACGGTTTTGTTCGCACTGAAGACATCCATTAGGCTACATGTCTAATTTCGTTTGTTAAACGCAAAGCTTTGTTTCAAAACTATTTCTAAATTCAGTTCTAATTTCCAGCAAACTAATAAATGAACAATAATAATGAAATGTGGTCAAAAAAATGAGTCCAAACACACATCCTGTTCTTTTGCCCCATATGGTGGCGCATACGACGCCAAAACCTGACAGATTTACAAATCTGATTTGTAATAACATTATACTACTAATAATAATAACATTATACAAATGCAAATTGTCATGATTAAATGAAAAAAAGCCCCCCGAGTTGAGACATGGAGGCAGTGGTTTTTATATCTATGTAGAAAATAATCATTTTTGTAATATTTTAATCCTTTTTTTTTCATATGTTAAAATATTTGTGTATTTCTGTACATACTGTGTGTATTAAGCGTTTGGACCTGCATAGGCGCATAACTAACGCACTCTGCTCTGGACTTTAGACCAGCTTTTAGTTGGTCAATGGCGCAGTCTGTTTCAGTTCCTCAAAGTAGCAATGCGTCAACAATGCACCTTAACACACCTCTATTTTAGACCAGAACACCCATGAGTCCACAAAGTGGCGCAAATGGATTTACTATTTAAACAGCGTGGTGCAAAACGTGAAAATTAGGGTTGCCCTGGTCTGAAAATAGTAACAAATCCCACCCAACACGTCTTGCACCTCATTGTGCCGGGTGTATACTAGGGCCCTTAAAGTTACAATTAACATGAATTTATATGCACAGTGAGTGAAGTGTAAAAACAACTAAAAGCAGATATACTAAAAAAAACTGTGAATTTTGTTCATGTTTCCCAAGTGAACAAAAACAACATGTTAATTAAAAAAACAGAAAAGAAAAAGAAGGTAATGCAAAATATACTATTACTTTTTTTATTACTTTTATTACTTTTATTAATGCCAGTTTTGCTATGGCATTCTGTTGCAGTTACTGTATTTATTAGGTTGAATGGTTTCGAGGAGTTTGGCCCAAGTCAGAAAAGCCTACATCCAGTAGAGTCTAGTTGGGCGGTATGTCTAAAATGAATAGTGTACAAAGGCAGATTGAAGCTGTTGTGTTTGTCTGGCACAAGACGATATAGTGTGTCAGTCTCCCTCACTCTCTTTCCCAGCACTGAGAGCTGAATGTAGGCCAGAGATTCCCCATCGAGTGGCTTTTGTTGTCTTCGCTGACGGGGGGGATTCAGGTAGTGATGTTAAGTCCTGTTGTGGTAATGGCAGCATGAAAGTCTGCCCGCTCATGAATGACTCCCATTAGAGCCTCTCTGGTGTCTCTTCGCCGGCTGTCTTTGAAATTCTCCCACACCGCCTTTGTATTATGGATGGGATGCATATCTAAGACGTGACTGGCCGTCTGCTGGAAAAGACCCTGTGTGGTGCCCATAATGATAGCAAAGAGACGGATGTTCCTCCATCCCTGAGGGGGAAATATCATTTATCATTCAGTTGCTTTCAAAAATCTGTTTTACAAGTGTCCCACATACATTAATCTTGATTTAAAGCATTTGTTGCTCTCCTTTATGAAAAGAAACTGATCCTATGATTAATCCTATAATAATATAATATAGAGGCAACACGGTGGCGCAGTGGGTAGTGCTGTCGCCTCACAGCAAGAAGGTTGCTGGTTCGAGCCTCTGCTGGGTCAGTTGGCGTTTCTGTGTGGAGTTTGCATGTTCTCCCCCTGTTGGTGTGGGTTTCCTCCGGGTGCTCCAGTTTCCCCCACAAGTCCAAAGACATGTGGTATAGGTGAATTGGGTAAGCTAAATTGTCCGTAGTGTATGTGTGTGAATGGGTTTGTGTGTAAAACATATGCTGGACAAGTTGGCAGTTCATTCCACTGTGGCAACCCCAGATTAATAAAGGGACTAAGCCGAAAATAAAATAAATGAATGAATAATATAATATAATTACTATGTTTAAATGAATACATTTATTATTATTATTATTATTATTATTATTATTATTATTATTATTATATTATTATTTTAAATATTTCCTAAATTATGTTTAACAAAGCAAGGAATTGTTTACAATATTTCCTATAATATATTTTTCTTCCGGGGAAAGTCTTATTTGTTTTATTTAGACTAGAATAAAAGCAGTTTTTAATTTTTTAAAAGCAATTTTATGGTCAATATTATTAGCCTCCCTAAGCATTTTTTTCCCAATATTTCAATGCGGATCCACTTTATTTGATGTTATTTTAGCATTTTTGTTCTTCAGCTTAAAACACCAAGGATTTAGTTCTTTAATACGTTCATAAAAAACATCTTAAAAGTAAAGATTCATATGAATCGAGGATCTTTTAAAGAGATGGAATAACTTTATATAATTAACAGGTTTCACTGAAGCTCTTATTCACATATAAACATCCCAGCAGGCACAGGACGTCAACATGACGTCAGATTCACGTTGTACCCCAACGTTGCGGGGACTTTGCATTTTGTTTGAAAATTAAAATCGGGTTGACGTCAGAACCCAACATCAGGCTGACGTCAATGTTAAACGTCCAACCTAAAATCAACCAAACATCAACGTCTAATAATGTTACAGATTGACGTTGTGTTGACGTTGGATTTTGGTTGCCATACCTGATGAATAAATGTCAGTATTTAATGTCATTATGATGTTGGTTTAAGATGTTGACTTGACGTTGGATTTTGGTCACTTTCTATCACAACCTAAAATCAACCAAATATCGTCATTATTGGACATCAAAATAATGTTGTCCTTAGTTGTTGGATAGACATTGATTTTTGGTCACCTGACGACACAACCTAAATCTAACCTAATAATAACATCTTATGACGTTGTGTGTCTGCTGAAATTAATCAACACACACTTAAGCCTCATTCACACTACGAGCGACTCACTGCGGCAAAGTGTCAAGCAACCGTGCATTTCAACAGAAAGTGAGTGATTCCTGCGACCTCCCTCTATACAAGCTACAGTAACCGTTGGCGACCAGGTGGGTGTGTCGAGCGACACAACAAAGATGAATATCCTTCAACTTTACACAAATGAAGAGAGACTTTCTTGAGTAACAGCCAATAGGAGCACTAGTAGAGCTCACATGATCCTCTCTCAGCTCCTGGATTTTCTGTGCTGTATACACCTACGCAGAACTGCATTTGCAGCAAATCGCCACACAGATCGACAGGCGGCTGCAAAGTCACTGCTAGGGTTAAAGAGGCATTATAAAGGAATCACATTTGGTCAATGAAAGCTTAACCATGCTTGTGTTATGTACAAGAACAAAATACAATACAAATACTATAAAATAGTTAGATTTCTTCTTTATCCTCTGATATTAAGGCCCAATCCCAATTCTATTTTTGTACCCCTACCCCTTCCCCTTGGCCCTTACAACCGAGGGTTAAGGGGCAGGACTTCAAAATTTACCCCTAAGAATTGTGAAAGCACTACAGAACCTGCACACATCTTCAGATGTCATCGCGATCTCTTGCTTCATATGAGATCAGACGATGGCGACTGCTGTAGTTATTACAGTTGTGCTATTTTTTGGTATTCATCTTCAGGAAATCACTGAAGGCATATATTACGTTATACAATTTAATGTGGCAATAAGATCGTAACTGTACTGTGCATTTACACAGTGGCCATATCCGGCAGAAATGGTGACATAAACAAATGAATAACCACCCAAAATTCAACACTATTGTGTCGGTGGACTAAATGTGCTTGATAGGATGTTTTTCTGTGGACTCTTACCTTTTAAAATAAACCGTGATCTACAGCAATGAATGCGTGTGTGTGTTGTTATTACTATTGATAAACATTGACATGTGGAAAAACAGCGCCCCAGGACGTCCGCGTCGGGGCGAAGGCTATAGCATGACGGTAAAACACGAACGCGGTTATAAATATATTAAAACATGTGCTTGTTTGTCGTAAAAATTTGTAATAATGACAAAAAATACTAATTTGTGGATCTCCTTACTTCCAGGTTCAGAAATACTGCCGTAGTGGCTGGTGTAATCTGGGAAATTTTCTTACCCCTTGGTTTCGAGTGTGGTCCTGAAAAATCTTCGTTCAAAGGGCTATTCACCCCTTCTCCTTAGCCCTACGCCAAATGAGAATTGGGAAACTGGGAAAGGGCTAAGGGGTAGAATTGGGATTGGACCTAAATCATGTCTGGTCACAAAAATTGGTTAATTTAAACACTCAACTGCAAAGAAATAGCAAAAAAGTGACCTAAGGCTGAGAAAGGCACAATAGCATAAGTGATAATGATTTTTCATCTTGATTAAACTATCCATTTGAATTTTGTATGAAAAGAACAGCTTTTCTGTCCTGTAAGAATGCACTTCACATTAAAAACTATAGGTGGGCATAGATTAATTTTTTTAATCTAGATTAATCTAGATTAATTTCTAAATTAATCTAGAATAATCTAGATTAAAATGGCTCATTTGAATTCTGCCGAAGGCATTCAGAATATGTGTGCTACCCAAATAATAAGTCTTTGAGAACAGGTTTCTCAAGCCAGGTGACGCATTAGACCAGGGGCTCATCTCCTGTTTCCAAAATGCATCACAAACTGCTTGAGAAACTGTTCTACTATGATAATTGGTGATGAAAATAAATAATGTTCAATAAGATGTACTTGTGTTTACTAACTGTTTATGCAGTTAAACATGAATGTTGAACTGTAGGCCTACATAAGCTCCAAACAGTGATTTCATACTTGCTTTTGATGTACGTACATACAGAAAATGCTGCTTCGCAAAGGCAAGTTCACAGAGCCCTGACGGTGTCAAACATTAAGTATGTTTACATGGGTAACAATACTTTAATACGATTTTAATATGATTAAAACAATACTCTGATTAAGAGTCTACCATGTAAACAGCGATTTTTGATTACTTAATGCGAGTAAAGTCATAACTGCACTAAACAGAAATGTAATTGAGACGTGGAGCATATTTTCCGACAAGATCCACACAGGCGGCTGTCAGTAAAGGACCGCACTGACACACAGACGCACACACACAAACACACACACACACACATCGCGAAATGCGGAAGTTTTTTTCTTCTCATTTGGCGTGCGTTATTAAATTCCATAACACTCTCACCTGTCCTTACTCATTTATTTGCGTCTAATACCCCAGTTTGTCACGAAGGCATGAATTAAATGTTCGTGACTTAAAGTGAAACTGCTCAACTGCAGTTAGAGTCAGGCATCCTGCTGATTTGATTCAGAAGGGCACTTCTTTCCCAGACTGCTCACCGGTCAGGTATACATCCGCGCTAAACTATTAAGGTGAAAGTCATCATAGCCTGCGTAGAAAAGACCCAGCTCTCACCCAACTTTGAGAATAGATTAACGGCGATATTTTTTTATCGCGCGATAAGAGTCTCGCGTTAACGCAGCACGTTAACGCCGATAACGGCCCACCACTATTAAAAACACAGTAATAACTGAAAAATAGACACAAATATAAAGTATATACAGAAGGTTTCATCACTTCAAAGCCAAAGGAGAATGGCATTCTCACTCTGCAGAGTATTTGATTGGACAAAAATCCAGTAGTGCAGGATGATCAATCAGTATATTTTTTTATTTTTTAATTTGACCTTTATATATGCTTAAATTTGCACTAGATTAAGTTAAAAGACTTAACAAACAAGCAAAAAAACTAATAATTGAAAAAAAATTCTCTCGTTTGGCATGAACACAAATAGCAAAGAGTGAGAGAGGAAAGGCAAAATTTTAGGCATGCCGGTGTTTATTGCAGAAAGGTTGGGACTGCGCACGGTTGCCAGGCATCATGAGTGGTAGTGGGCGAAATCACAGAAGAGTTCTGGTTACCCAGGGAAACTGCATCTGTCCTGATGCTCCATCTCAAAGAATGTGAAGGACAGAAGATCAGCTCCATGCGTGACGCCAGGACAAACGCACTCTTTTAATGTATCACTTTCATGATTTTCATGCCTCCATAAAGAACTTATGTTTAAGGACATAACATAGAGAAGCTGGAACTGTAGCACAGCATCAAACTCCTGTGGCATCATGGGGTGGAGTTATTCAGTATTAAAAATCAGCTGTAGCAGAATTACGATAGATACAGTGATGATGAGAGATGGTCACCCGATAGAACAGATATCCTGTCTTCATTTTGACCACTGTGTCTACTATTTTATGGTGTTAAAATAGATTTTTATTTATTATTTTGATTGAAATATGTGTTTTTGACTTCTTGATTATAGTTTTGTGGCCAGCAGAATACGGTTGTCAGTATTGCATCTGGTTGTTCATACGGTGGAGTTCATTTTTGTTGTTTATGGGATTGAGAATCTTTTTTTTTTAAAGCAAAATAATGCTTACACACAACTTTAATATTGAAGAAGACTGGCAGTGTGTGACACAAACATACCTACTAATTTTCAGTTTCAATATACAGTGTGAGAGATGCACTTCACACTGCACATATACATCTGTATTGTGGTTTCGGTGGCTTACAGAGATTCAGAAATGAGCCTTGTGTCATCTGAAGTTTTAGATCCAGTCACTGTCCTCCACCAGCACTGCTTTCTTCAGTTATGGTTTGATAAAATCACAGCATATTTGAATTTTTGTTTTTGTGTCAGATGTAATAAGACTTGATTTCTTTACTTCAGTCACTCTCACTCTCAAGAAAATATAGTCAATGACGTCTCTATATCATAAGCTGCTCTGTGAACAGGACATCATACCAGATCTGGGTCTTATTTGTTCTAACTGTTTGTTCTGTTCTGCATGCTATTGTCCGTTTTACAGCTCAATCTATCATTTTATTGTTCTTTGTTCTGTTGTTGTTGGTTTTGTATATATACAGTAGTTTCATTCTGCCATTTTTTTTATCTATTGTTTGTTCTGTCATTCATTATATGTATGGTTCATTCTGTTTTTCGTTTTTCATTGTATTTCATTGTATATGTCATTCAAATATATCTCTATAGATCCGTCCATATATGTATATATAATTTATAATATATAACCAACATTGTATGTATGTATGTATGTATGTATGTATGTATATATATATATATATATATATATATATATATATATATATATATATATATATATATATATATATATATATATAAAGTTGAAGTCAGAATTATTAGCCCCTCTTTTATTTTTTTTATTTTTTTTAATATTTCCCAAATTATGTTTAACAGAGCAGGAAAATTTTTCACAGTATGTCTGATAATATTTTTTCTTCTGGAGAAAGTCTTATTTGTTTTATTTTGGCTAGAATAAAAGCAGTTTTTAATTTTTTAAACACCATTTTAAGGACAAAATGATTAGCTATTTTTTTCTATAATTTTTTTTTTTGTGTGTAATTAGGCAAGTTATCGTATAACGATGGTTTGTTCTGTAGATCGAAGAAAAAAATAGCTTAAAGGGGCTAATAATTTTGTCCCTAAAATAGTGTTTAAAAAATTAAAAACTGCTTTTGTTCTAGCTGAAATAAAACTATTTATACTTTCTTTAGAAGAAAAAATATTATCAGACATACTATGAAAATTTCCTGAATCTGTTAAACATCATTTGGGAAATATTTAGAAAAGAAGAAAAAATTCAAAGGGGGCTAATAATTCTGACTTCAACTGTGTATATATATATATATATATATATATATATATATATATATATATATATATATATATCCTTCCATCCGTTTGTCTATCCTTCTATTTATTTATCTTTTTATATTCATCCATCCAACTATCTATATATCAATCCATACATCCATCCATCTATATATTCATCCATCCTTCAATCCATCCATCCATCCATCCATCCAACAGTAATATGAAATATTGAGACTCAAGCAGTGAATGAGAGCACAGATAATGGACAGAGAGCTAAAGGGAGGCAAACAGGAAGTAGATCAGTATTGTTGCTGTAGTCTGGAAGAGGGAGGGACACTCAGACATTCAGCCTCCGAGCTAAATGCCGCCGGCTCCAAGACATGTAAACACTGTCTATGTATATGTGAGAATGAGAGGGAGTCGTTTTTTTTTCTTTCTTTTTTGATGTCGATATCTATAAACGCCTGTGTTTTATCCTGTGAGTGTTATACGAGCATGGATATACAGTATTCGAGTGTGTGAGAGCTTACTTACCAGAAGCGAACACCAGCATGCAGGCTGATGCACCGATGCGGTTTTAAATCTCATATTTATTGATCTGTCTTCGAGAAACCCAAACCTTTTCGAGTTGTGGGGTAGTGAAGCGCTGCAGGTCTGGAGCTCTTCTAGCTGCTGCAGTGCACCTGGGAGGGTCTAGCTCTAAAAAAAATATGGGCAAAATTGGGGACTTGCTTTTATATTGTATATATATATATATATATATATATATATATATATATATATATATATATAGGCAACCCAGTGGCGCAGTAGGTAGTGCTGTTGCCTCACAGCAAGAACGTCGCTGGGTCGCAGGTTCGAACCTCGGCTGGGCTGGGTCAGTTGGCGTTTCTGTGTGGAGTTTGCATGTTCTCCCTGGGTTCGCGTGGGTTTCCTCCGGGTGCTCCGGTTTCCCCCACAGTCCAAAGACATGCAGTACAGGTGAATTGGGTAAGCTAAATTGTCCATAGAGTGTGAATGTGTGTGGAAGTTCCCAGAGATGGGTTGCGGCTGGAAGGGCATCCGCTGCGTAAAATTGTGCTGGATAAGTTGGCGGTTCATTCCGCTGTGGCGACCCCGCAAGGGACAAAGCCGACAAGAATGAATGAATATATATATATATATATATATATATATATATATATATATATATATATATATACATATATACATATATGTTTATACATATATATATATATATATATATATATATATATATATATATATATATATATATATATATATATATATATATATACACATATATATATATATATATATATATATATATATATATATATATATATATATATATATATATACATACACATATATATATATACATACACATATATATATGTACCCACACCCACTTTCCTGACTTTTTCCAAACCAGAGGTGTGAAAACACCCTGCTGAGACAGGGGGGTTTCATGGCCCTTTAAAACAAAGGAGAAACAGATCGGTTTGACTCTACAAGGGAAATACCTTGCACTCGTGGTGCTAAATCATTTGCTATTGGTACGCAGAGGTCAGGCTGTTCACCTGCTCTCAGGCTGCAGGTGGGAGAGAATAGATGCGTTCGACTTCATGCAGCGCTGCGCAGACCGATCGAAATCTGTCTTAAAGCGGTGCATGCCGGTTAGAAATTTTGGCCGGATTGATGCTGTGCCGACACCATGTGACTGTCACATGTGGCATCAAAGTACCGCGACAGCGCTTCGAGATCAGACGATTGAGTCAGCCCGCGCAGCACCTGAAGAACGATTGCTGGAACTGCGATGACGACACTGATGTTATATGATTGGCCGAGTTCACAGCATGACAACAACCACGTGTATTTCGGGTTTATTACTGGACAAATTCCGATTCGCAAATTTCAAAACAAACAATTAACTGTTCATACCATTTCTATCTTGTACACATCATGCTTATTAAAAGACTACAAATATTTTACTGCAGTATCATCTTTTGTTAAATAATTTGTTCATAATGTCTAGATTGTTTGAACAGGTTTATTCTGCCTTTTTAATACAGACTACTGTATTATACATTTTAGTGAATGACCAAATATTAACTCAAATAAGTCTTACAGACTTATAATAAAATAAATATCATTGATCCTGACACCACTATAAAGATTTCTTAACAAATTAAGTAAAAAATATTTTATTAAATATAAAAATACATGATTATAAAATATTTTATTTCCCATTAAGCCATTTATGCAGAAATGTTAAAAATGACATTGATGTACCTGCTCTTTCTGGGTATTTTTTATTTAGTGTAGCTCATTTATTGTGGTCCTTTTGTTCAATCTCTATGGATTAAAGTGCTTTTTAAAAAATGTTTTTATTATCCAAAATAATCATCGTTTAAGACTTAATCAAAACACCTTGTTTTGGGCTTTACACTAATATATATTGAAAAGTTTTATATCTATAAATGTAAATAATTGTAAACCCTTACAAGCACTGGAACAGTATTGACATCCCATTCAACATCTAGTAGCCCAAAGACTGATGTTTAAACTCCAAGAATCTGTGCTTATTGTTTTGTTTAATAGGCCTATTTGTGGATATTTATTTCCTTTTTATGTGCTCTCTCGTTTTCCACTTATTTCTCATGCGTTTGTTATATAGGCTATTTAAATTTAATTCAGAATTCCCTTGTTTAAAAATGAACTATAGTTTGTAGAGACTGTGTCCTGTTTTATTTGTACTGTAAATCTTTTGTTGTTATTGCAATAAATAAACAAATAAATAAATGATCCCGCCATCATCATGACAGCAGCAACTTCGACTTCGAGCCCCGAAGTGTCCGGCTTGACGGCTCCGTTTTCAACTCCGCCCCCCGCCTGCGCACGGCTAATCTCGTTGATCACCGGCTGCAGCTGTGCTTCATGTCGAATGCACCTAATGCTGTACGAGAACTGGGCCGCCTGTGAGTGGTCTGAGGTGGGGGAGGGGCCAACGGCATCACACGCAGCTCGTTGAGAAGAGTAGGAACTGTACAGTACAGACACATGAGAGTCTATAAAAATCTCCAGTAATACCAAAAAAAGTTGCTAGATTTGACGCTAGTCGCAAGTTGGCAACACTGGTTAGTGGATTTCTTCCTAGTTTTTTAGTCCATCTCTGGGACAAATGCACCTACATGAATGCTAAAGTTTTAAATAAAAGTGATACCATCAAGAAAAAGACTGACCCCCTTCATGTTTAATATAAGCATGGCCGTTTAGAGCTTCTTTTTGATTAATTAAGTCAGAATTTACCGGTATTTTGGAATGGATGTGTGAATGGTCCTTTCCAGAAAATTTCCGGAACGTCTTGCCTGTGTTAACAGCACATATTTAAGTTTACCAGTAAAGTTCTGGTAATTTTCCGGATATTTACTGGTATCACTGTGTGAAAGGGGCTAATGACTTGCCTAATTACTCTAACCTGTCTAGTTAATCTAATAATAGTTAAGCCTTTAAGTTGCAGTTAAAGCTGAATATTAGTATCTTGAAAAATATCTAGTCAAATATTATTTACTGTCATCATGGTAAAGATAAAAGAAATCAGTTATTAGAAATGAGTTATTAAAACTATTATGTTTTGAAATGTGTTGAAAAAAAACAAGAGAAATTGGGGAATAAATATACAGGGGTGCTAATACTCCTGATTTCACCTGTATGTATATGTTCCATACTTTAGTGTTCATTTCACTAAATCTAAATCCACATTACCTGCAGCCTTATACATTCAACGGTCATCATATTCACTAAACCGTGAATGAGCGGGTTTGATTTGAAGCATCGTTCTGCCATCTCAAGTGTTTGTTCGTTTTCTCTTGGGGTTGAAACTGAAATCCGTGTGCTGTGGTTTTATCATTCCCACTCATCTGTCTCTCTCTTTAGCTCTTTTTGTGTGCGAGAGGCCGTATTGCCTTAAAGCTTTCACTCTAGTATGCGAGGACATGTCTGTGTCTAAAGCAGAGTGAGGGAAAAAAAATGGAGAAACTGAAAATAATCAAAAGCTAAAGAAAGCCAGTGCTGACTTTAATTGGATTTTGGAGGTAGAAGTCTGCACGGCTCCCTCGTACATGACAGAATAGAACACTTTCAATCAATTCGATACATGACGAGGACTTTTCCAAATGTGATGTTGCGGGGGAGGAATGGGTGGAAGTTGAATTCTCTATTTTAGTGAACAGAAACTGGTGGACAGTTCAAGATTGAACACATTTTCAAAAGGTACCTCCAAAATAGGACAAATATATTTTATTTAACCCTTGTGTGCTGTTGGGGATGTTTTCAGCCCTTCTGGGGTGATTTTGAGGCTTAATTTGGCCACAACTTTCACTGTGTTTCAGTAAATGGAATTAATTTTGGTGACAATTATGATTTTGACACATATTTTGGGAAAATGCTTTGGAAATTTGAAAAAAAAAAAAAACTCAAAAACAGACTGTGGGAAAATTTACTACCCATTTGTTATGTTGGTGGCTGTTTTTGCCCCATTGACTTCGATTATAAGGACATTTTTTGGTTACAAAGGCATGACACCGTATAATCATGCATTCTTGATTGCTGGTGGTTTTCCTTGTTGGGAAGAGCAGTTAAAAAAGAATCTTAGTTTCTGCTCTCTATATAGACTATAATGTATATGACAAAGAGACTTTTGTGCACTTTTCTTGATATGTTTGAGAAAATCTAAATAAGCATCTCAGCTCTTGGAACATAGAAACATAGTAAGTGTAACATTTAGTTGGGTGACAACAGAGTTGAGGGTCCAAATGCAGTTTATTAACTGAGAAACAAGGCTAGGCTAGACAATAGAACACTTTGAAATTCTACAGGATAACAAGACTTAGCACTGTGTGTGTGCAAGTGTGGTGTATAAATAGTCCAGGATATCAGTCCATGATGAGCTTCAAGCTGTGTACGTAATCAGGGGTGATCCAGAACTGGTGTGAGTGAGGTGCCTGATGGGAAATGTGGTTCAGGTAATAGTTAGTGTTTTCAGCGATCTACAAGAGCTAGATTGCTGGTGATTATGACAGAAAGTGTATTTATGCACACACTATAATCTGCTGTTTTATTCCATAGAACTCCATATAAAAGCCAGAAACATTTGTATGTATATGTTCCACATGTTCCATATGTTTAAGACGATAAACATTAAACAGAGATGCAGTTAGTCAAAGGATCTGAATGTTGAGTTGTATGTACAGATTTGTTATAAATATACAGGTTATAAGGTGCTGTGTACCAATGCGTGTGAGAAAGTATTGCATTGTATATTCTTATAAGGTGCTGTGTACAAGTGCGTATGAGAAAGTATTGCTCGTTTATAGCACAGTGGGGGAATATTTAACTGTTCATGAGGTAGATGGCCTGAGGAAAGAAACTTTTCCTGTGTCTGGCTGTTTTTGTGCTTGGTGCTCTGTAGCGCCGACCAGACGGTAACAGTTCGAACAGGTAGTGTGCTGGGTCCGAGGCGTCCAGAGTGATTTTGCGAGCCCTTTTACTCACTCTGGAAGAGTACAGTTCTTGTAGTGTAGGAAGGGTAGTGCAGTTCTAATCTAAATCCACATTAAATGCAGCCTTATACTGTACATTCAACATTCATCATATTTACTAAAACGTGAATCAGCAGGTTCGATTTGAAGCGTCGTTCTGCCATCTCAAGTGTTTGTTCTCTTTCTTAAACTGGGTGTGTGTGTGTGTGTATATATATATATATATATATATATATATATATATATATATATATATATATATATATATATATATATATATATATATATATATATATATATATATATATATATATATAAAATGGCAACACAGTGGGGAGGATGTTCGCCTCACAGCAAAAGTTTGCTGGATGGTGTTTCTATGTGGAGTTTGCATGTTCTTCCCGTGTTCCCGTGGGTGTCCTCCGGGTGCTCCGGTTTCCCCCACAAGTCCAAAGACATGTGGTACAGGTGAATTGGGTATGCTAAAATTGACCGCAGTGTGTGTCTGTGTGTGTGATTGAGTGTGTACGGGTGACCCCAGATTAATAAAGGGACTAAGCCGAAAAAAAAATGAATGAATATATATATATATATATAGTAATTTTCATTATAGGTAAAAATTAGAAGTAAAAATTAAAAACTTTATAGACATAATTGGGACAAAAACACAACCAAAATAACTAAAACTTGGCCTAAAATTAAAAAAAAAAATTTAAATTGTAAATAATTCAAGCTATTAAGTAAAACTACAATAAATTCACAGTGATACTAAAATAACAGTAGTCCATATAATCCACATTTTCAATTACTAAAAATGCATTAGCAAACTGTATTGCTTTTAAACCCTTTGGAATATTTTTTTTAATTCAGTATGCTAATTTAAACTGATGTCAAACTGTTTTAAATTACCCTTGCGAGTCTAACAATCCAGTTTGTCTTCTTTCTGTTCTTCCAGGAGATCAGCCGCCTATACACAGGGATGAGGCCATCTTCATCGCCCTAGCCTCCGTCTCCATTGTGGCCGTCCTTATCGTCGCGCTGTTCTTTGGCTATCGTGTGATGATGGGTGAGATGCAGTACTTCAAGCTATTATTGTCAAATGAAGATCACGTCATGCATTTACAGTGTTGTGACTGTGTTCTGTGTTTGTTCCAGGCGAGTGTAAACAGGGCCTGCACAATATGGACATGATAGAGGCCGCACCGTCTGAACCTTCTCTGGATTTAGACAGTTTGAAGCTCCTTGAAGTGAGTTCGATGTTTTAAGTGGCACCAAAAAGATGGGTGATTCTATAATTGGAAATAAGTTTGCATTACAAAATGTTAAAGAAAAAAAAAATGGTTACTAATGTCTCATTTCACTGAATTCCAGTGCATTTGTTTCCAGTTCCACTGTCAGAAGTAACAAAGTAGCAAACAATACTGTATCACTTTTTTGGGACCCTTTCACAACAACCCAAGCTCATTGTGGATACATACTCATGTCGACATTTCTGGGGACAGCGAAATACATGACTGGAGATATGTCTGCTCGCAGTTTTTGTTTTTGTAAACCCACCAGAGGCTGCTGTGTACTCTTTTTCCTCTCGCGCCTCCTCCGACGTATGCGGTACTGGGAAAACTGGTAACAGTGGGAAAGCCGTCCACATGGAGGTAAGCGGTCGAAATTCATCATACCGGTCATCATACCGCCCCGTAGTGTTCGTTTTCACCGGAAAAAATGGCTAAACAGAGGTATACCACTCTGTAGCATTCGTTTGAAATATGAAATGCTGCCAGATGTACTTCTGGCTACATAATTAGTGCTCTCCAGAAATGTAGACAGGGGTACATATCCACAATGAACCTATGTTGTTTCATTAGGGTGGCTAACTAGCACAGCAGTATAGTATCAAAAGGGTGGAGCTAGACATGCTGCTGAACACTATTGGTTTACAGAGAACCATCATCAGTGATGTGCAACAAGACAAGGCTAGGACAACACAGAATATGACATATTTAAATACACATCTGAAACACGACACCATAATATTTTGGTATGTGAACCGCATGTACGGCTTTCTTCTTTGAGCAAGAATGGCATTGATCTCAACTTTCTGGCATACAACACTTCTACCAAGTAAGGGTACTCTTGGCATTTGAAATGCAAGTCTGCTGAGAAGGGTATAAACCAGGGGTGTCCAAACTCGGTCCTGGAGGGCCAGTGTCTTGGAGAGTTTAGCTCCAACCCTAATCAAACACACCTAAACCAGCTAATTAAGCTCTTACTAGATATACTAGAAACTTCCTGGCAGGTGTGTTGAAGCAAGTTGGAGCTAAACTCAGCAGGACACCGGCCCTCCAGGACCAAGTTTGAACACCACTGGTACTGTATAAACAGAGGTCGGAGCCAGCTTCAAGTGGGTGAGACTTAAGCTCCAAGTGGGCTGTACAAACCTGGAGTTTTTATTTATTTATTGTCTTGTACATGACACGGAGTCCAATATTGTGCTTTATGAACGTCTACACTTACCCGAACCCTAAACCCAACCTTACGGTAACCTGTTGTGTTTTATTAACGTCTACACCTACCTGAACCCTAAACCCAACCTTACAGTAACCTGTTGTGTTTTATTAACATCTACACCTACCTGAACCCTAAACCCAACCTCACAGTAACCTGTTGTGTTTTATTAACATCTACACCTACCTGAACCCTAAACCCAACCTTACAGTAACCTGTTGTGTTTTATGAATGTCTACACCTACCTGAACCCTAAACCCAACCTTACGGTAACCTGTTGTGTTTTAATAATGTCTACACCTACCCCAAACCTAAACCCAACCTCACAGTAACCTGATGTGTTTTACTAATATCTGCTCCACCTTTACCACTTAAACCCAACCTACTTGTGGTTTAAGTCCCTCCTATACTTGGAGGTCATCCAACCTACTTGCGGTGTAATCCCTCCCACTTGGAGGTCTCCGGGCTGCAGCAATTGCTACTTGAGTCTGCTCAGGATGACCCGTAACAAACCATACTGTACTGAACTGCACCACTCAGTGGAAATGAGGTTTAAAAAGATTTCTTTCCAGTATCAAGTATCATAATAATGTAATAATAATACAGTGCTTGCCACACAAGTCAATTCTTTGATTACTTTTATGGAAAAAAAAAGAGTAATAGTTCAATTTGTCAACTTTGTAACACTAGTAGCCTGAGTTTGACTTTGATTTGACTTTGAGTTTGATCTTTTTAACCAAAAATCCAACTTGCTAGCAGAAAACGAATAATAAACAGCCAACTGTGTGATTGGTGATAAACTTTGCATTCTTTTAGATTCTCAGCGAGAGCACACATTCCTTTCCGAACTTATCAGTGAGGGAAAGTGACATTGGGACGGCACGGTGGCTTGTTGTTGGAACTGTCGGTTCACAACAAGAAAGTCACTGGTTCAAGTCCCAGCTGAACTTGAGTTTGCCTGGAGTTTTCATGTTCTCCCTGTGTTGGTGTGGGTTTCCTCCGGGTGCTCCGCTTTCCCCCACAGTCCAAAGACATGCACTACAGGTGAATTGAACAAGCTAAATTGGCTGTAGTGTATGTATGAGTGCGAGAGTGTACGGGTGTTTCCCAGTAATGTGTTAAGAACGTAAAACATATGCTGGATAAGTTGGCGGTTCATTCCACTGTGGCGACCCCTGTTAAATAAGTAAAGTCAAATAATAAGAAATAAGAATTTATAACAGACACTTTTTGCTGTAATATTTTTAAATAACATTTGCGTCACACCATTTGACAATTTTAGGCTCAGATCCAAAAAATTGGTGAATAAATCCCATTTTCAATGCTAAATCTAAAAGACCACATGTGTGTTGGGAAATTTAAGGCTCAATATTTGTTATTTTTTATGGGGCGACGCGGTGGCTCAGTAGGTAGTGCTGTCGCCTTACAGCAAGAAGGTCGCTGGTTCGAGCCTCGGCTGTGTCAGTTGACATTTCTGTGTGGAGTTTGCATGTTCTCCCCACGTTCGCGTGGGTTTCCTCTGGGTGCTCCGGTTTCCCCCACAAGTCCAAAGACATGTGGTACAGGTGAATTGGGTAAGCTAAATTGTCCGTAGTGTATGTGTGTGAATGTGTGTGTATGGTTGTTTCCCAGTGATGGGTTGCAGCTGGAAGGGCATCCGCTGCGTAAAACATATGCTGGATAAGTTGGCAGTTCATTCCGCTGTGGCGACCCCAGATTAATAAAGGGACTAAGCCGAAAAGAAAATAAATGAATATTTTTTATGCCAAATTTCTGAAGTAAAGAAACTAAATCAGTTTTATATATCCCCTGATAAATGAGAGACTAAGATGAAGGAAAGTAAATGAATGAGAGCTTGTATGTAACATGATTAACAGTAAAGTGCAGTAACAGAATTGATACAAGATTTACGAACACATTTTAAACTAAAAGTTATTTTTAAGCAATTTCATGTTGTAGAATTAGGAAAAAAGACAAAGCTTTTATAAATGAAAGACAATAAAATGTATCAAAAGTAAAGTCAAATAATAAGAATTTATATAAGACACCTTTTGATGGCCTGTAACATTTTGTGATCCATGACAAATTAATCAAATATTTATTAAAGATTTAGCTAAAGGTATAATGACTTTGCACGCCAAGTGATTTACACAAAATTAATGGATTTGCACAAAAACAAAATGTTACATTGTATTGTAAAGATTTAGGTTGAAGTTAGTTACTTTTCCATTTTCATTTGATATTAAATAACATTTGCGTCACACCATTTGACCATTTTAGGCTCAGATTCAACAAATTGGTGAATAAATCCCATTTTCAATGCAAAATCTAAAAGACCACAAGTGTGTTGGGAAATTTAAGGCTTTAATATTTTTTATGCCAAATTTCTGAAGTAAAGAAACTAAATTAGTTTTTTATATCCACTGATAAAAGAGGGACTAAGCCAAAGGAAAATGAATGAATGAGAGTGTAATGCGAAGTAGACGCTGAAAAGGGAGTTGAGTTGATCCAAATGCAGGGTTTATTATACAGAGATGGTCAGGCAAGCAATGGTTAACACATGGGCAAACAGATGTACACAGGCAATCCAGAGCTGAAGTCAAATAAACAGGCAGATGACCAAAATGCAAGCAGCAGACAGGAGTAAACAAACAAAGCAAGGCGAGGGTCTAAAACACAGCAGGACAAGGCAAGGGAAACCATGTCGTAATGTTCACTATACAGTTTACAAGACTCAGCAAGAATGTGTGTGTTTGTGCTGTTTTTATAGTCCATGAATCACATCATGAGCGGCTTCAGCTGAGACTGTGTGTGTGTGTGCAAATACACTAGGAGCATGCGTGTGTGTAAGCGATGCATGATTGGATCTTGTAGTCCATGAAATGGCGGATTTGTAGTCCTTTTGCGGTCTGCAGCCGCTAGATCGCCGGTGATCATAACAGAGGGTATCAAAAGTAAAGTCAAATAATGAGAAATAAGAATTTATAACAGACACTTTTTGGTGGCCTGTAACATCTTGTGATCCATGACAAATTATTCAAATATTTATTAAAGATTTAGCTGAAAGGTATAATGATTTCAAAGTGTACCTGCCATTATAGAATCACCCATGTGCCCAAATTAGCATATTTTGATTCTGAATTGCATTGTAATGAACTTAAATCACCTGTATTTGTTTGCCACGTAACATCTGCTACTGTTCTCACCTGAATACATTTTCCCTGCAGCTGATTGGCCGAGGCCGCTACGGTTCCGTCTACAAAGGGTCGCTCGATGAACGACCGGTCGCAGTAAAAGTTTTTACCTATGCCAACCGGCAGAACTTTGTGAATGAGCGCTCCATCTACCGAGTGCCTCTTCTGGAGCATGAAAACATCGCTCGATTTATCGTCGGCGATGAGCGGATGACCACTGACGGACGCATGGAGTACCTGCTGGTCATGGAGTACTACCCTCATGTAAGTATTGATCCAGTTCTCTCATCCCTAAATATGACTCGGTTGGTGTCGCCTTCCACATTTTACCTTCATCTGTCCTTTATTCCCCTTTCTCTTGGTTTTACTGTCTCTCCTAACTATTTCTGCCAAAGTCGAGAGTGGAATCGAATGTCCTGCCACTCTCTGGACTGATATTTTTATCCATGATTCAGATGGATTTCCAGCACGCAGCATGAGAAGGGCGACTTGGATGTCAGTCGTGTTTGTCTTTCTCTTTCTCTCTTTCTAACTTGATCCTATCAGTTTTCGTTCATTTATTCTGTATCAGACTGCCACTGGAGGGAGATAAATGTGTTTATATATTCTGGGATGCAGTGCACCACTTTTATCGGTAGTATTTTAGCAAAATTGCACAGGATTTTTGGAGAAAATAGGGTTTGTGAGCAGAAGAGGTTTATGATTCTTGCACATTTACTGAAATGTGATACATGGAAAAATATGTAAATGACACGCAGTTGAGGCCTGAATTATTAGCCCCCCTTGTATATTTTTTTCCTCAATTTATGTTACTAGAAACACATTTTCAAGCATAATAATTTTAATAACTGATTTCTAATAATTGATTTCTTTTGTTTTTGCCATGATGACAGTACATCATATTTTATTAGATGTTTTTTAAGCTATTAGTCTTCAGTTTAAAGTGACATTTAAAGGCTTAACTAAGTTATTTAGGCAAGTTAGGGTAGTTAGGCAAGTCATTGTATACCAACGGTTTGTTATGTAGACAATCTAAAAATATATATATTTTTAAGGGGGCTCATAATATTAACCCAAATTTTTTATTTTATTTTATTTAAAACTGCTTTTATTGTAGCTGAAATAAAAACAAATAAGCCTTTCTCCAGAGGAAAGAGTATTATAAGAAATACTGTGAAAAATTTCTTGCTCTGTTAAACATCATTTGGGAAATATTTGAAAAAGAAAAAAAAAATTAACAGGAGGCCAAATAATTTTGACTTTAACTGTATATAAAGTACAATTTTGTATTTGGATTTCACTTATATAAAATTACATATTCCAAAAATGTCTGTTTATATATATTTTTTCAACCATTGCAATTAGATTATATATATATATATATATATATATATATATATATATATATATATATATATATATATATATATATATATATATATATATATATATATATATATATATTCTGTAATAAAGTTGAACATGTACTGTATATGGGTGGATGATGCAACGTGCATTTTCACTTGTCCATGATTTACTCATAAAAATGGGTATTTGTTAAAATATATACCCTTATCTTGTTTCTCTGACAAGATATTATTACAGCACACCATAGCTTTAGATGATGTATACAGACCTCTTCTTCAATTTCAATCTAATCTTCAAAGTTGTTCTACATAGTCATTACAAAATGATTTACATAAAATCTCATAATTAATGGATCTGTACAAAATGTTACATCGTTGTGTAAAGATTTATGGTGAAGTTAGTTACTTTTCCATTTTCATTTGATATTAAATAACATCTGCGTCACACCATTTGACAATTTTAGGCTCAGATGCAACAAATTGGTGAATAAATGCAATTTTCAATGCAAAATCTAAAAGACCACATACGTTGTATGTTGGGAAATTTAAGGCTCAACATTTTTATGACAAATTTCTGAAGTAAAGAATCTATATCAGTTTTATATTTCATCCACCTAGGTACACATTTCTAAAAATATATACAGTTAGGTCCATAAATATTAAACATCGACACAATTCTAACATTTTTGGCTCTATACACCAACACAATCTATTTGAAATTAAACGAACAAGATGTGCTATAACTGCAGACTGTCAGCTTTAATTTGAGGGCATATACATCCAAATCAGGTGAATGCTGTAGGACAGGGGTGCTCAACCCTATTCCTGGAGATCTACCTTCCTTCAGATTTCAGTTGCAACTCATATCAAACACACCTGTCTGTAATTATCAAGTGCTGTTTAGGTGCTAATTAATTGGATCAGGTGTGTTTGGTCAGGGCTGGAGCTGAACTCTGTAGAAAGGTAGATCCCCAGGAACAGGGTTGAGCACCCCTGCTGTAGGAATTACAAGAGTTTTCATATGTGCCTCCCACTTGTTAAGGGACCAAAAGTAATTGGACAGAATAATAAATCAAACTTTCACTTTTTAATACTTGGTTGCAAATACTTTTTAGTCTACGCATAGACATCACCAGACGCTGGGGTTCATGCTGGTGGTGCTCTGCCAGGCCTCTACAGCAACTGTCTTCAGTTCCTGCTTGTTCTTGGGGCATTTTCCTTTCAATTTTGTCGTCAACAAGTGAAATGCATGCTCAATTGGATTCAGCTCAGGTGATTGAATTGGCCATTGCATAACATTCCACTTCTTTCCCTTCAAAAACTCTTTGGTTGCTTTTGCTGTATGCTTTGGGTCATTCTCCATCTGCACTGTGAAGTGCTGTCCAATGAGTTCTGAAGTGTTTGGCTTAATATGAGCAGAAAATATTGCCTGAAACACTTCAGAATTCATCCCGCTGCTTTTGTCAGCCTAATGATGGCTTGCTTGACGGATAGTGACAGTTCTTTGGATCTCATCTTGAGAGTTGACAGTAACAAATTCCAAATGAAAATAGCACACTTGAAATGAACTCTGGACCTTTTATCTGCTCACTGTAATTGAGATAATGAGGGAATAACACACACCTGGCCATGGAACAGCTTAGAAGCCAATTGTCCAATTACTTTTGGACCCTTAACAAGTGGGAGGCACCTATGCAAACTGTTGTAATTCCTACATCGTTCACCTGATTTGGATGTAAATCCTCTCAAACTAAAGCCTAGCTCACACTACAGGATTTTAAACATCAGCAGATCGCTGTGCTGTTCACACTACATGACTTGATTTTGTGTCTTTTAATCAATGTGGTGTTCACACTAAGCGACACTACGTAAATGATCCACAAGAGGGGGGTCACACACTACATGATCTGACAACAACTCGTTCCCCAACAGTTCAGTCAAGCTACCAAACCACAGCCAATGAAATTTTGAGGGAGGAGTCGTCAGAAATGACCATTCTGGTAATTCTAATAGTTACAGAATTCTAGTTCCACTGTTAATATAGCCTACTATTCTGTCCGTGTTAACACAGAATGAAGCGAGTGCATCGATGCTCATTCTGGCTAATCACAGACATTTCTGTTCAGCTCCTGAACACACGGCCATTCAGCTCATGCTGATATGCTCTCTCATTGGCTGCAGCTCGTCACTACATCTGACCACACGTGGGGTGGAGTCGGCTGACTGCTCTGGAATATTCAGCATGCTAAATATTATATTTCCGTCTGCGAGGTGTCGGCGACGCTTCAGCGAGCCTCTTTGACGCGTTGTTCAGTAGTTCACACAAAAAGACTGCCGAGCGCCGTGCACCCGCAGATTTCTTCCCGATCACAGCCAGATCTGTCGGCGAGCTCGTTAACTTTCAAATCAGGCTTAAAATCCTGTAGTGTGAACTACGCATTAGCTGACAGTCTGCAGTTAAAGCAAATCTTCATTTCATTTAAAATCCATTGTGTTGATGTATATAGAGCCAAAAATGTTAGAATTGTGTTGATTTCCAAATATTTATAGACCTTACTGTATATAAATAGCATCGTTTTTTGCTATGTTTTGAAAAATATGGAACATATATGACATTTTATATATGTGAAATCCAAATATGCTGTTGTATGTCATATATATAATTTCCATACATTGCTATATAACAGATTGCTATATGGGTTTGTTCATGTTCTTCACAATTGAACACTCAAAAAATGAGTTTTTTCTCCTTTTGCAAACTACTTATTTAAAATGAGCTTAAACAACACAATTCTTGAGATTTAAAACTTAATTGTTTTAAGTTCAGACCACTTGAATTTGTTACATTAACTTAATCGATTTGTGTTGGGTCGGTGCATGTTTTACAGTGAATATAAATATAATCACATAAAAAAGCTCAAGAGAACCAAACACACCATTGCAGCCCCATTAAAGCATTGCAGCCCCGTGTCTTAGCTGGGCCAGTACTCAAGATGGAATAACAGATCGCAAATTTCATTCAGGACAAGTTCTTTAGACATGTTTTTACTGCTATCCGATTTGAATAATTATTTTAATGGGGTGCTAAAACAATGCAGACAGCACATGCAAATAAACGGCATTATTAACAGGTATAACTCATCCCTATTCATCCCCCCCTCGGCTTGCACAACTGATAACAATAGCGCAACATGTTTTCCTGTACATTCCTGTTTGACGTGTTGTAACTCGCAGGTTTGTCTGTCTTGTGAATGACGGTGAGGAATGAGACACACCTTTATTGTGTCTGGCTGCAGACAGACAGCTCTCTGTTGAGACATCACCGTCTTTGCCCATTCTAATATATGAATTATATAATGTACACACATAGCCTAAAACCACGGTACAGGAAAAGCCTTGTAGGTGAATGTAGACTTTCTTTTTAGACATGAATTGAAGATTCCCTTTAGATTGAATCTAAAATCTAATTATTGTGCAACTAAAAAAATAAAAGTATTTAATCTGCGATCAATGACTTTCACACAGATTTTTCAAGAGTTCACACTTAGCTGATGATTGATTCTAAAGCGAGTTTGGCATGCTGTCCCGGGAGAGAGAGCCCTGAGCTCATAAGATCCTCGAGCCCGGGGCTCCCTCCCGTTGGCAGGGCGAGAGGGGAGTTTGAGCTCAGGAAGGTCCCAAGAACTTCCCCCTATTTAGAGCTGATGACAGATTATAAATTGTTATATAGAGATATACTGCTAGTTAAGAGCTCGACTATAGTGCTAATTTAAATTGATCAAGTCACTTATGACACATGTGTTTGGACTGTGGGAGGAAACCGGAGAAACCCACGCGAGCACGGGGAGAACATGTAAACTCCACACAGATACGACAACTGGCTTGTTAAAGACTTAAACCAGTGACGTTCTTGCTTTGAGGCATGTGCCGCCCTATGAAGGGAATGGTGGAGGAGTAGTAGCGGTAGAAGGGGGGATTCTTCAAGGCAAAGATAACTAAAGTAAGAAACTCTGGTTATTTATAATGAGTTAAGAATCATTCGATTGGTGGTTCATGCGTTAACTATTGCGGAACCAGCTGTGATCAATCATAATCACCTGCTCCTTTTGAAATTAGTTTACAGTTCAATTATATATATATATATATATATATATATATATATATATATATATATATATATATATATATATATATATATATATATATGATCTGTTCTTATTATTGTCAATAAAATTTGCCTTATTTATAAATTGATATATAATATTAATATATTATTAGATTTGTTATATCATGCATTTGTGTTATTCTGGTAACGTTCTCAGAATTAAAGCCATAATAAAATATTCTTTCAACAAAAGGTATTTAGTTTGACAAAGGGACACAATCGGTGGAAAATAATATCCAATACAATGAGCAAAAAGAGATATTTGTGTTAATAAAATGCAATTATATATTAGTAATCTATTCGCTTTATTGTAAATAAAATTAGCATTATTTATGAATTGATATACACTTTAATGTTAATATATTATTAGATTCATTCTATACTAAATTTTTGTTGGCATTTGAGCTATTCTGGTAACATAACAGTGTATTTTAATGATTAATATGATTTCATTTACATGTTTTATTTGTGGGTGGCACAGTGGTTAGCACTGTCACCTGGACCAATTGGCAGTTCTGTGCGGAGTTTGCGTGTTCTCAGCGTGTTCGTGTGGGTTTCCCCGGGTGCTCCAGTTTCCCCCACAGTCCAAACACATGCGCTATAATTGAATAAGCTAAATTGGCCGTAGTGTATGTGTGTGAATGAGTGTGTATGGGTGTTTTCCAGTAGTGGGTTGCAGCTGGAATGGCATCCGCTGTGTAAAACATATGCTGGATACGTTGGCGGTTCATTCCACTGTGGGTTTCCCTGATGAATAAAGGGACTAAGCCAAAGGAGAATGAATGAATGAATTTGTTTGTAATACTTTGATATTTAGAAATTCTACATCTGCACGCCATGTTCTTTATATGTTTGTGTATTCTTGACAAATGTTATCGGCCATCACATTTATGCACTCCGAAAACATGTCTGTTATCATTCACAGTTTTTAAAAGAATATTTTGACCCAACAAGAATATACAAATGTTACATCCAATATCCAAATCTTCTGTGATTTCTTTTATTCAGCCTTGTTACATTATTTTAAAAGCTTGTCATTAGAACGATGGCCTGAGTGACAGCTAAATGCAGCATGGCACATCATTTCCATTTACCAATAAGCAACTACTGTACTTCTCCTTCCTTCGATTTGACTCCTACAGTTGGATATTTCTACAACACACATCCGCATCTCTACATCAGCTTGTACTGTATGTACAAATGCTTCCTGTCAAACTAATTAAATCTAATCTTCAGTCTCATTTCTTTAGTTCAGTTTGGAGAAAAAAACATTTCTCCGTTATGTACAGCGCGGTTTGTTGATGCTGGTAGTTTTAATTGCGTTGCTTAAATCCCCTAGAGGCAGTAATTAGTTGCAGGACGGCTTTACATTACAACTTTGTTGAAGATCCAATTCATTATTCAAGAGCTTCATAAGCTTCAAATCCGCTCTACAGAGATTTGAAGTGCTGATGCAAAAGCAATGCTGAGTTATGTGGAAAAGACGAAAACAGCAATAGTTGCGTTCATCCTTCATTAGCAATTGCTTTAGTGGTCTTGTTTCTCTTCAGCTTTTAGCCTTACTACAACCATGATAATAAGTTTTGAATATTTTGGTTAAGCATCCATAAACATGAATTCTGCAGGAGTACTGTGGGATGTAATGAAGATGACGACTTCTGTGATTCCACATTTAGTCATGCGGTCATCATGCCGTCAGCTACAACTTTGTTTGTTTTAAATACGCAACTTCTAGATGACCATTTAACATTTAACTGCAATTGCAGGTTTCACTTAAGATGGTGACAAAGGCTGCATTTACACTGCGTGGTTCAAGTAACCCAATTCTGATTGTTTTTCTCCCATGTGGCACAGATCGGATATGGCCCATGTACGTGTAAAGTAAGCAAGAATAAAATCACATGGATTCCGATTTACTCAAATCAGATTCAGGCCTTGTTCTTAAGTGGAAATTTATCCAATATGAAGCGGATCTGTTCCCTTGTGTCTGCAGTATAGGTGGGCATAGATTAATTTTTTTAATCTAGATTAATTTCAAAATTAATCTAGATTAATCTAGATTAAAATGGCTCATTTGAATTCTGCAGAAGGCATTCAGAATATGTGTGCTTCCCAAATAATAAGTCTTTGAGAACGGGTTTCTCAAGCCAGGTGACGCATTAGACCAGGGGCTCATCTCCTGTTTCCAAAATGCATCACAAACTGCTTGAGAAACTGTTCTACTATGATAATTGGTGATAAAAATAAATGATGTTCAATAAGATGTACTTGTGTTTACTAACTGTTTATTCAGTTAAACATGAATGTTGAACTGTAGGCCTACATAAGCTCCAAACAGTGATTTTATACGTACTTGCTTTTGATGTACGCACATACAGAAAATGCTGCTTCGCTAAGGCAAATTCACAGAGCCCTGACGGTGTCAAACATTGAGTATGTTTACGTGGGCAACAATACTTTAATACGATTTTAATATGATTAAAACAATACTCTGATTAAGAGTCTACCATGTAAACAGCGATTTTTGATTACTTAATGCAACTAAAGTCATGCTCATAACTGAATTAAACAAAAATGGAATTAAGACGTGGAGCATGCAGATATTAGTGGCAATACTGACAAACTATTACCGTCATGTAGGACTTTTCGCCATATTTTCCGACAAGATCCACACAGGCGGCTGTCAGTAAAGGACCGCACAGACACATAGACGCACACACACACACACACACACACACACACACACACACACACACACACACACACACACACACACACACACACACACACACACACACACACACACATCGCGAAATGTGGAAGTTTTTTTCTTCTCATTTGGCGTGCTTTATTAAATTCCATAACACTCTCACCTGTCCTTACTCATTTATTTGTGTCTAATACCCCAGTTTGTCACGAAGGCATGAATTAAATGTTCATGAGTAAAAGTGAAACTGCTGAACTGCAGTTAGAGTCAGGCATCCTGCTGATTTGATTCAGAAGGGCACTTCTTTCCCAGACGGCTCACCGGTCAGGTATGCATCCGCACTAAACTATCAAGGTGAAAGTCATCATAGCCTCCGTAGAAAAGACCCAGCTCCCAACCCAACTTTCAGAATAGATTAATGGCGATATTTTTTTTATCGCGCGATAAGAGTCTCGCGTTAACGCAGCACGTTAACGCCGATAACGGCCCACCACTACGTGTAAGCAGGTAGATCGGATTTTCACCTGTCAATGTGAGACGCGTGTCATTAAAAACCATAGCGAATGACGACTGCATCAGAGATAGCGCAACGTCCGCCACGTAAACAATATGGGCTAAACTAAAACTGTTGCATTCATCATGCCCCGGAAATGACATTAAAATGCCTACTGGTTTAAAAAAAGCCTAGATTAAAAGAGGATGACCAAATGAGAACTTTTCTGTCATAAACTTTAGTAAAACAACATGTCAAAAAGAAATAAAAAAATTAAATCCTACGAACAGATTAAACACAGGAATGGAGAAAAGAGCGCTCTTTTATTATCAACTGTCAGTCAGCGTCAGTCAGTCAGTCGACCGCTCTTTTTTCCTACTCATTGCGTTTTTGCTGCGTACTGTGTAAATGCAGGCAATCAGATACGAGTCACTTTTAAAAGATGATGTAAAAAAATCGGATACAGTCACAAAATCGTGTAAATGCAGTGTAAATGCAGCCAAAGAGGTGAAACTTATGGATTGCAGCTTTAAATGTGCATTATGTAGGATTGACCTAGTGGTTGAACTAGGTATTGCGCTCCAAACTCTAAATATTGGAAGGCTATTTTTTTTTTCACTTGGCCCCTCCTCCTCTGAAGGTTGCCAGATTGATGACACCAACAGATCACGAGCATGCCTGAAGATCAAGCCTTGCACTCTAAGCTAATCATGTAATGTTTACGTTTGTAATATTTGTATTGTTTGCAATATAAAAACCTCCACGTGTTGATTTTTATATATCTGATTCTGTGGCACCCACATATATAGAGATAGCCTTCAATACACTGTGTTACCAAGGCAACCCGGGGTGCCTAAATATAACTGGGTAAACTGGCAGTGGGAGGAGTTACTCAAAACAAAACAAAGTCAGACATTCTGACACGGAACGCACATTTTCAAAGGAGAATATCTGACTTTAGCATTGTTTTTCAGATAAACAAATGTGTTCACTTAGCATGTTTCTTAAATATCTGCAAACGTATTATAGAATTTGTAATGATTTAAAATAATCAAAAACATACAGCACCTTGAAATAACTGTCTTTTAGCAGTGTGTTCTATTAGTTACAGCTTGTGTGTGTTGTGTGTGTTTGCAGGGCTCTCTGTGCCGCTATCTGAGTCTGCACACGCTGGACTGGGTGAGCTGCTGTCGTCTGGCTCATTCACTGACCAGAGGACTGGCCTATCTGCACACTGAGCTCCTGAGAGGAGGTGAGGCCCACACACTTCATTTAGAACACCTAATACATACTGTACTGTATATTCAGGAAAAGGTCAACTGTTTGCATTATTAAGAGATTACATTTGTAAGAGATTACAAAAGTATTCAATTGCTTGATTACACCTTTAAGAATGCATTTTGAATGACCTTGTAAAATAATGAAAGCAAAAGAAAAGGTCAGTTTAAAAAAAAAAGTAAGATATGATGTATCCCCCTAAAATATTGAGCATTGATATATTTTTGTCATTATGGCACACAGTTACATATATAAATCACATTGATGCATGAGACATTTTGTAATACAATTTAGAAATGATGTAAAAAACACTCGAAAGAAAAGTTATTGAACAATCGTAATTTAATTAAGGACATTTTTTCCACAAAATGAAATTTTGTTATTTTAAATCTATTTTGATTGTATTATTGCAACCTATTTTAGGCAAATAGAACCCACGAGCAAAATTCATTTTGAACCAATTATGTCAAATCATTCTCAGTATAATCATCTTGTGAGTTTAACTTGCCTGGAACAGAGTTTTTAAATTCAATCTCTTAATTTGGGCAACCAGAATTTCTGTTATTTATTGCAGTTCTAACTGCAATTGCTTTAATAATGCCAACAGATGACTGAGAATGATTTCAGAACTGGCATTAGCACAGTACAGAATGCTGTAGAAAACAATATTATTGTTAATGAAGCTGCAAACACCTAAAGCATGAGCACTACTCTTCTGTAAGATAGTAACCTCAAAACCTTACTCTAAACTCTTCTAAATCTTGAAACTAAGTGAGGAGCAAGTTTACTTTTATTGTCAACATTTCCCCCTTGTAATGCAATCTCACGCAAATCATGGTGGTAACTACACCTCCACTAACCAGGGGTGCATTTCCGAAAACCCTCGTTTAGCTAACTAAGATCGAAAGTTCCGTCGTTACAAACATAGTTCGTTGATTTGGCATTTTCCAAATCCATCGTTCCAACGAACATTCGCAAACTGCATCGCAAACTTGTACGTTTGCAACTACACCTCTAGAGCTGTAGTTAGTTTCTGGCTGTGTTCTATTCCCAATCATCCCCCCTATGCCCTATTCATTTAGAACATTCTAACATTTAAACTTGGAATGATTAATAAAAAACACACATAAGTCATCTCTCTTAGGTGTAATTTGCTTTCAAAGTATTTTTACCGCTGTTCAGTTTCAGTGATCTTAATATTGACATTTTTGTTTGTAATTTATTATTCATTCATTCATTCATTCATTCATTCATTCATTCATTCATTCATTCATTCATTCATTCATTCATTCATTCATATAGGTCCTATATGTGCGTTTACATATATTTCAATTAATATGGAAAGCGAGTGCATGTTTTTTTTTACCAAAACTAGTATTGGATTTTTTTTAAGTGCGTGTGCTTGTAAAACAAATTAGGCCTAATTTGCACAAAAAAAATATGTTTTTTTTTTCTAAAGAAGTAGTTACTCCACCCCGTTTAGAGTGTCATTATGGACGTTTTACGTTATAACTAACGTGGTTCAAATGATGGATGTGCGACAAAGCAACTACAGTTTTGGGAAACACTCGTCACTACATCGTTCTTTTCCTAAACGTTGCATCGTACTATGATAGTTCAGGCGTGACTTATGTCGTTGCTCAGGAAACGCACTCCAAGTAGTTACACCAAAACAATTCTTCAATGTTGTCCCAACACAAAACAATTAAATTAACTTAATATTTTACAACTGTAAGTGGATTGAACATAAAACAAATAAATTGTCCAATAAGTACAATAATTGTGTTGTTTCAGCTCATTTTAAGTAGGTAGTTTGAACAAGCAGCAGTTTGACTGAGCTACTTGACTGAAACGTGTATTTTTTAAGTGAAAACTTCAAGTTAAGCCAAAGAGTAACAATTTCTAGTCAGGTTAACATAAAGCACTCATGTTAAAATGACAAATCGCTGCAATGGCATCAATTCAACATGAATTGTTTAGATAAAGTTAATGGAACTGATCAAGGTTCAACACTAAGGATTTTTTCTACTGGCCTGTTCGAGCCAGTGGTTTAGATTTTTTCTCGCTCTACCAAAATTTTCACTGGCCCTACCAAAACAAAAAAGTTAATAGCTATTTCTTAGCCACATATTTTAAATAATGTGTCAAAAATATCGTCTGTAAATCTAGAATGTAAATATTTAAAAAATGTTATTAAATGTATAATGAGCAAAATTCTAAGCGTTATGCAACCAAAAAGAGCAGTAGGGAAAATATGCAAGTATTTTATTGTAGTTCTAAATTATTTAACAAAATGTGTCTGACTTGCCAAACTGACTTTAAACTGTGTAAAACATCACTGTGTAAAACAAGCACAAACTGTTTCTCGATTCTAAGACTGAATTTGCACATAATTGACAAATAGTCGCAGACCCAGATCGGGACAGTAACGATCCTGTCTACTGTCCAGAGAGTTTCTCACAATGGCCCCGGGCCGTCAGGCAGTCCTTATTGTTGAGCCCTGCTGATTGTTTTTTTTTTTTTTTTTTTTTGAGTAGACAAAATAAAAGCAAAATGTTTACAAATGTTATAAATATGTTTAAATATGACATAAAATAATAATAAGTGTAAAACAATCAGACATGACAGTGGCATTTATTATTAATAAACTATTAACTGTAAACATCAATCATAAACTAATTTAAATTGAAACTGAATCTAGTGGTGTGTAAGAAATGCACAAATTCTCATCTGAATATAAGTCATAGCACATTTCAGATGATTAAAAGAAGCCACATTTTCTGGAACATTTGGTGTTTGGTTACTCATTCAAAAGATAAAGCCTTATTGCTAAAAAACATCTTTATATTTGAGTTTGAAGGTGAAGTGTTTTATTGGTATTTGTGAATAAAAAAGTCTCTGTAATTAATTAGTTAAAAAATGTATCATGGAATGCATTATCGTTTAATGAAAATAAAACAATCGTCTGAGCCTGATAGGTTTCACATCTTCACAAGCTTCTGTAGAAATAGTTTCATTTGAATGCAATGAATACTTTTATTCAGTAGAACTTTTATTGAATTGTGACATTTATGTTACAAAAGTATTTCTGTTTTGTATAAATACATGTTCTTTTGAATCCTGGAAAAAACATAATGCGTTCCATAAAACATTAAGCATCACAGACGTTTGGTCATACTTATTAGTCATTAGTTAAGGTACGATTCTCGCTATTAACAAACCATTAACTGTGACTTTTGCCTCAAATAATTTGCTGTTATTAAGGTAGTAAGTAAGTTTAGGTATTGTTTAGGGATGTAGATTAGGGATGTAGAAAAAGATTATGCAGGATATGTACTTTATAAGTACAAATAAACAGCCAATAACTAAAGTGTTATCAGTTATTTTTATTTATTTATTTATTTATTTTCAGCAAATGAGCATATATCAGTGCTTAATTTTAGCCAGATCTTGGGAAATGTCAGATATTCGTGTTTTGCGTTCCAGTATTTACTTTAATTGATCCACCAATAACTTGTAGCGACTGAGTGGAGTGCACGTCCATGGAGCGCATGCTTAGCAGAGCGTCACATCGCTCAGCTCCGCTCACATGCTGCTGCTACAGTATATTAGTTCAGTATCAGTGTCACATAACTGCCCCCTGCTGGTCATGTCTTCCTTGTGTTACACCATTTTGTGCTGTGCCACGCAGTACTGCAGAACTGCATGTGGTTGCGTTCATTCGCACACACATGACGGTAGTCACCATGCGCAAGTTAAGCAAAAGTCACGTTTACTATTGGCCCACAGCACTATTTTCAGCTTTCTTACGTTTACAATCACTCTTATTGGTTGGTGATTGTTTTGGGCTCAGTGAGCAGTGAAAATAACTAATGGCATAGTGGCCAACCTAAATAATATTTATATTTTAAAAATGCCATATACAGTCACGCATATTTTCATTTTGTTTAAAACCACGAGTAAATCCGATAATGAGCCTGATCAAAAGAGTTTTCGAGAAGATGAAACTGCTCGAATGGATCAGAAAACATGACAGAAGAGGTAACTGTGGGCTCTTCTTGAAGTCTAGACAGAGTGAGTCATTTAATTGTGATTTTTCTGTTTGGAAGTGAACAATGTCAGTGGTGTTAGTAAACTGAATAGTGATGTTTCATAAGATTTTTGTTTGTAGCTTCATGTTTGTTGGTTGTTTTTATCCATGATTGACCCATAACGTTATATGGCAAAGTTAACTGAAAGTTAAAATTAACTTTCATACCATTCCTGCCTCGACTCTCCAGTTTCCTACCAATTAGAAGGCAAAAAGCTCCTAAAAGAAATTATTAAAAAATTCAAAAGTGCATTCAAAAAGAAAACGTGGAGAAAACGAGAAAAAGTTATTTCTATTGTATAAGAATATTTAACGATATTAGTTTTTACTGTATTTTTATTACACAAATATTGAACGTTATATGGCACAAAATAATTAAAGACCGTTCAGATATTAGATGCTCTTTTTTTGCTTTTAATGCGAAATCACCATTTAATCACCATTTAATGACGTCATGTTCCGGGAAAACTGAAATTGTGTGGTGGACGTCGATCATGGTAACTTTTATTGTCTGGATTTGTTCTGGAAATTATTCATTTACAATTCAAGTACTGTTTTTGATAGATTGTGTAACACACACAAAAAAATGAAAAATTGGCTTTGGATCAAAGAAATGACGTATTTGACTTTTCAATCTGCCTATTTAAAAATGGGTTAAAACTCAATTCTTAAGTTTTTTTGGAGACAACTTAATTGTTTTATGTTCAGTCTACTTAAATTTGAAAATACATTTTAAATGAGTTGAAACAACTCAATTCGTAAGATTTTTGGAGACAACGTACCTGTTTTATGTTCAATCTACTTAAATTTGAAAAATATAAAACAAAAAGTGTTTTCTTTCGCACCATTCCTGTCTCGACTCTCCACTGCTATCAATTAAAGCCAAAAAGCTCCTAAAAATAATTACACAATTTTTCTTTAGCACGCCGACATACAGTATGGTGCAGTAGCACGTCAGGGCGTCTCGAGTTCGAATCCGGCTCGATGACATTTCTCAACCCTACCTCTCCCACTTTGATTCCTGTCTCATTACTGTCCTATCTAAAAAAGGCCAAAAATAAATCTTTAAAAAAATTATAAATAATAAAAAAAAGAAAATGTGAAGAGAAAAATAGAAAGAGAAAAAGTTATTTCTAATGTATACAAATATTTCATGATTTTACAGTTTTTACTGTATTTTTATTACACAAATATAGCCTTCCTGAGCTAAAATATAAAATAATACTTTAGCAATCAAAAATATTCAAGAATAATTTGTTTCCACTACTTGGGGAGATGTTTGGGGTATTAAAATAATACAAAAAGTCTTTTATTTCAAAGTGGTGTGGGCTAAATACTGACGTCTCAATTACCACCGTTATGATGGGCATATAATTAAGAAATAAATCATGCCTCTTTTTGAGTTTTGTATCAGTTGGGATACATGAACATGACTCATCCGACCACTTGGAGACTTTGAAGATGATCAGAAATTAATCGCTTTTCAAAATTCCGCTAAAAACCGTTTGATGTCTGGGTTTAAGTCTTCAAATAAGAAGCAAGTTGTTATCTTTCATTTTCGGTGTCAACAGACTTTGCCAGTGAGTTTGATTGGCATATAATTTAGCCGAAGTCTAGTGGGAGATATAATAAATCATAACATGCCCGGCAGGCACAGATGTGTTCAGGAGATATATGACAAACATGTTAATAAAGTCGTGTAGAAGAAAAATTGAGGTTGAATACAGTCTTGGGCAAGGTGAATGTGCCGTTATAAATGATTCTTGTTGCTGTACTGTAAATGCAAGGCTCTCAACAAGTCTGTGTCTGTAGACGAGAATGAATGTGCTTCTGACCACATGGGTTAAAAAAAGCTGCGTGAATCCACCCAAAGACATTTGACCAGCCAGTTTGACTAGAAGCTGCTTGTCTAATCTGCACATCTGGGTCAGACAGACTGTTTTCTGTAACACGAATCAGACGCTATTCATTTTTTATGATGCATCTTTGTGTTTAACAGAACGATGTCGTGTATTTATAAGAATGCTGAATGTGTAGATGTTAGAAATTCACAGCTGGAAGTGTGTAGAGGATTTGTATGTTAAAAAAAAAGATTAAGATGGACAGTTTGAAATGTGAAGTTTGAGAAATTTGAGTTTCATATTTTTCAGAAGTCCTTAAAAGTAGGCATAATATATTATTTCAGCATGGCACAATCTACAATGTTGAGTCAGGAGCCACCGTTGAAAACATAGATGATTTTAGGAAATCATTGCTAAGTTTAACCATTCATTCATTCATTCATTTTCTTGTCGGCTTTGTCCCTTGCGGGGTCGCCACAGCGGAATGAACCGCCAACTTATCCAGCATGATTTTACGCAGCGGATGCCCTTCCAGCCGCAACCCATCTCTGGGAACTTCCACACACACATTCACACTCATACACTTTGGACAATTTAGCTTACCCAATTCACCTGTACTGCATGTCTTTGGACTGTGGGGGAAACCGGAGCACCCGGAGGAAACCCACGCGAACCCAGGGAGAACATGCAAACTCCACACAGAAACGCCAACTGACCCAGCCTAGCCGAGGTTCGAACCTGCGACCCAGCGACGTTCTTGCTGTGAGGCAACAGCACTACCTACTGCGCCACTGGGTTGCCCAAGTTTAACCATATATTGACCAAAAAGTTTATCATTTGTCTGTATTTCTTAGGCCTGTGACTGTGTGAGCAGTTTAAGGCATGGAAGTATGCGATTTTGGACACAAGCTAACATGTTTTCATTTCATTCCCGTACGTTCTATATACTACTCGGCTCGCATACTTCTTTTTAGTATGGAAGTATGCGATTTTGGACGCAGCCTAACATGTTTATTTCTTTCCTGTAGTCCACGACATGTTCCGTCACAATCGTAACGCTGACCAATAGAAGCACAGAATCTTTTCCGTACACAGGTTGTAAAATGGCAAATAAAGGAGTGAGGACTGTGCTGCTAGGTGGACATTAAATGGATGAAAGCTTAGTGGAGTTCTGACAACTGACAACAACACTTTGTATGATGTATCATTGAGAGACTACCATGACAGAATAAAAGGATAAATGTTGGCGATCGATAGCCAGGCGCTTTGGCAGTATTGAACGAATTGAGCAGTGTTATTCAACCAAGACCTTCTGAATCTGAATAGATGGAATTATTTTCTACATTGAATGAACAGATTGAATTTCAGTTAGTTAGTTAGTTAGATAGTTAACTTTATTTGTCCTCGTAGGGAAATTTCAGTTGCAGCATACACTCACAGAGACGTCTGACATTTCACATTTGGCATAAATATAAATAAATTATGGCGATGCGGTGGCGTAGTGGGTAGCACGATCACCTCACAACAACAAGGTCGCTGGGTTGAGCCTCGGCTGGGTCAGTTGGCATTTCTGTGTGGAGTTTGCATGTTCTCCCCGTGTTCACGTGGGTTTCCCCCATAAGTCCATTTCGCTGTGGCGACCCCAGATTAATAAAGGGACTAAGCCGAAAAGAAAATGAATGAATGAATAAATAAATCATTTAAAAACATGGTACCCCTACTCTAAATAAATATCCAGTTTACTGGCCATCTACAGTAATATTTTAGATTTATGTAGTGTTTCCGGCATTCAAATTCGCACTCGTAAAAGTTTTGTTCTTGCGCGTCATGCATGTATGGTTGAGCTTCTGTTTATGTTCATTAATTAATATTTTAGATGTGAATAAAAGCCTACAAAATACACACTTTTTTGGATTGTTGTAGCCTAAGGTTGGGTCAAACACCGACAAACACAATGTTGAGTAATTTTTTTTAATTAAATTTAAATTACACTTTAACCCAACAATTGGGTTTGTACATATTTGACCCAACATTGGGTTATAACAACCCAGTATGTTTTACAGTGCATAAAGCAACTCAGCGGACAAAGTACGTCAACATGACGTCAGATTGACGTTGTATCCCAACGTTGTGGGGACGTTGCATTTTATTTGTAAATGAAAATCGGATTGACGTCAGAATCCAACGTCAGTCCAAAATCAGTGTTCAACATCCAACCTAAAATCAACCAAATATCAACGTATAACAATGGTACAGCTTGACGTTATGTGGACGATACCACTAGGACGTCTACGTTCAGGCGTTTGCCATACCTGACGAATAAATGTCAGTATTTGACGTCATTATGATGTTGGTTTAAGATGTTGGCTCGACGTTGGATTTTGGTCACTTTCCAACACAACCTAAAATCAACCAAATATCAACGTCATTTGATGTTGTTATTGGACGTAAAATAACGTTGTCCTTAGACGCTGGATAGACATTGAATTTTGGTCACCTGACGTCACGACCTAAATCTTATATTTACATCTTATGACACTGTGTACCTGCTGGTAGATGGTGTTACTTCAGTAAATTAAACATTAACATTTTGGATATTTTCTCTCCACTAGTCTGAAAGAGTACATGTAATGGAAGCTAAATAGCCTTAAATCTTGTTTAAAAAAGGATGGTTTTAGCTGCAGTGTCTTGCCCTAAAGGGCCAGCAGCATGAGGTGCTATAAAAGAAAACACTCCCCTAATTTGTATGTCGAGCTCCTTGTGTTTCTCTGGAGCGTCGCCAGAGATCAGCAGACAGTCTGCGACTCATCATATCCCAAGTTCATTTCCCTCCCAGCTGTCTCATTAACCACTGATCTGAGAGCAGCCGTCCACCGGCTTTCTGCATCAGGAGTTTTTATGCGCTGATCTGGGTGCAGTCGTGGTGCATATTGTTTTGCAGCTGCCCTCATTACTAGCTGAACTTTAGAGGCAGACAGACATTGAGGATGAGAAAGAGAGAGAAAGAGAGAGAGAGAGAGAGAGAGAGAGAGAGAGAGAGAGAGGGAGAGAGAGGGTTTTCACCCACATATCCTATGCTTAGCACATTCGTCTCTTAGCGCCCTCTGCTGGTTGAGTCATGTAATGGTTTGTGAAAACTTCATTCATTTTCCTTTGGCTTAGTCCCTGGTTTATTATCAGGGGTTGCCACAGCAGAATGAACCGCCAAATACTCTGGCATATGTTTTACACAGCGAATGCCCTTCCAGGCGCAACCCAATACTAGGAAAGTTTGTGAAAACTTCTCAGAAATAATGTACTGTACGAGTGTTTCCAGTGGAAGAATTTTATTCAGTTTGTAAAGGGGCAGTTATAATATATACTACTGTTGGGGGCAAGGTTACTATAGTTAATTAAAAGAACAAACATGTTCAACTTTATGACTAAATCTAAATATATATTTATATTAAAATATATGTTAACTAGGAAAAAAATTGACTGAAGTTTGTATTTTTAATATAAATGTTTTAAGTTAGTTTTCAGCTACATTAATGTAAACGGCATAATGCAGTTGTTTATTACACATTCACCCTCCATTTGCTGTCCTAAATGTATTTTTCAAAATGTTTCTGGCATAATTACGCCATGATTCAGTGTCACATAATAATGCAATGCTTTATATTAAAAAAGGAGACTAACAAAACTTTTCTGACTCCACATTATGGCAGCAATTGTTTACACGGAATATACAGTACAGAACAGTAATGAAATATAGTAGTGAAATATAATTAATTGAATTTTAGTAGGGACTAGAGCTGTATGATTTGGGAAAAATATCTAAATGAATTTTTTTTAACAGATATTGCGGTTTTGATTTGATTTGCGATTTCATTTTGTAGTCAATTTAGGTGATGTTGTAATGACCTGTTTTGTTTTGGTGTCTGTGAAACCCATGATTCCCATATTACTGATGTGCTGGTTTTCTTTGATATTAATTAGCCTATTAATGCTTCTGAAGCAGGAGACGGCATCATCCGACTCATCCGTGCTTTTCTGTTTTTATTTTATTGTGGGCGTTCTGCATAGTACGGTCACGCAATTCTGATTGGGTAGAACGCAAGTGTGCTCCATCAATTGGCTTGTAAGACTTGTCACACACAAACGGCAGTCACACATTTGCTTTGGGTGGGGGAAATTAAATAATAAACATATATTTCATATCGCAACCTCTTGCGATTTAGCTAATCGCAATGTTTCAAACTGCAATTCAATTTCGATTAATTGCACAGCCCTAGTAGGGACATATAATTGAATGTAAATATATATAAATAAATATAAATGACTTGCTTTAATTGTATTTTAAACTGCAATTTATTAGTTAATTTATTAGGTTAAGCTGGATTTACCACAACATTATGCAATCTTTGGTAACACTTTAGAATACAAGTCCATTCTTTAATGTATTTACTGACATCAACTAAGTATGAATAATGTAGTAAAGCATTTATTAATCGTAGTTCAACATTAACTAATCCGTTATTATAATCCAAAGTTGCGCTTGCTTATATTAGTTAATCAACCGTGAATTAACTAGAACTAACATTATTTAACTTGAATACAACAAACTAAAACACAACTTACGTTAACAGAGATAAAAAAAAAATACCGTAATACATGTATTATTAATTGTTTATTCAGGTTAGTGAATACATTAACTAATGGACCATTATTTTAAAGTGTTACTCAGTCTTGATTCCAATAAATAAATCAATTAATAATTTTATAAATTAATTAATTTTAATATTTCAATGCAGTATTTCTTCTTGTTTCAAATAGGCATTAGTATGAATATCATGATTTGGATTATTCACTGAGAAGAAGTGTCAAAAGAACAGCATTTATTGAGAATATAAAATCAGTTTAAAGCCTTCCTGTTGACTAAAAGTATACCATGTCTACAAAGATATCCAGATTCTTCCACACATGCCTTTAAAAAAGAAGACATCTTCTAGAGTTTGACTCCTCAAAATCATGATATGAAACCACCATTTCCTCACATGAACTTTCCTTTACAGATATATACAAACCTGCCATTTCGCACCGGGATCTAAACAGCCGGAATGTTCTAGTGAAGAACGATGGCACCTGTGTGATCAGCGACTTCGGTCTGTCCATGAAGCTGACTGGAAATCGTCTGGTGCGGCCTGGAGAAGAGGAAAACGCTGCCATCAGTGAGGTCAGAACAAGCTGAAGCCGCTGAAATGAGTTTTCTTTTTATTGAACATGACCTAGTTACAAGCTATGATGGGGAGTTACTTGTCAATGATTGCTGACTCGAAGCAATGTAAGAGCACTTTTGACCTCGCGGCTGCCCTGTTGTGCTGTTTAGGTGGGCACGATCCGCTACATGGCGCCGGAGGTGCTGGAGGGAGCCGTGAACCTCAGGGACTGCGAGTCTGCATTGAAACAGGTGGACATGTACGCCATCGGCCTCATCTACTGGGAGACCTTCATGAGGTGCACTGACCTTTTTCCAGGTGAGGAAAGACACATAAATAACAGTAAAGATGCAGATGTTCTGCTGGATAACGCCTGTAGTAGCAGTTTTTTTCAGTGTTGTTAAAATTAGGTAGAATTTTCATGTTCTTTTTCATGTTTTTTATTAAAACCACACTATATATGTGTTCTGCTACTAGATGTTGCTTATTTAATGATGATGCCATGAAAGGAATCATGGGAGTTTACATGAATTTTATAATCAACCGGCAGCTAGCTCTCTGCAACTCTCACATGGTCACCCACTGAAGCTAAGCAGGGCTGCACCCGGTCAGTACCTGGATGGGAGACCACATGGGAAAGCTAGGTTGCTGCCGGAAGTGGTGTTAGTGAGGCCAGCAGGGGGCGCGCAACCTGCGGTCTGTGTGGGTCCTAATGCCCCAGTATAGTGACGGGGACTCTATACTGCTCAGTAAGCGCCATCTTTCGAATGAGATGTTAAACCGAGGTCCTGACTCTCTGTGGTCATTAAAATCCCAGGATGTCCTTCGAAAAAGAGTAGGAGTTTAACCCCGGCATCCTGGCCAAATCTGCCCACTGGCCTCTGTCCATCATGGCCTCCTAACCATCCCCATATCATAATTTGCTTAATCACTCTGTCTCCTCTCCACCAATCTGCTGGTGTGTGGTGTGCGGTCTGGCGCAAAATGGCTGCCGTCGCGTCATCCAGGTGGATGCTGCACACTGGTGGTGGATGAGGAGATTCCCCCCCTATGTGTAAAGTGCTTTGAGTGCCCAGAAAAGCGCTATATAAATGTAAGGAATTAATCATATGAATTTACATGAATTATTTCATCCTATTGAATTGAGTGAAATGCTAAATTTCTACTTCTGTTTTACAAGTATTCTTGTCTCTTAATAATTTGTGTTCAGAACCTATAAAAGTGAAATCACTGAACCTACACACAAGAGCCTGAGGAAATTCTCATTTAAAGGTTTTTAGTATATGGGGTGTGAACCTAAACTGGTCTCCCAGTTCGGTTCGGATAGGATTATCACCATACGATATTATATGATTTTACAACTACATCCACAATTATATTTTTTTCTTTTAAAACACAAGAATTCTTGAATTACAATGTTTAAATATATTTATATTTATACAGTACAGGGTGATTCAAAAAGAATACCACAACTTTAATTTTACCTGCTCAAAGAAAACACTCATTACCACAACTAGGAACTTTACATCACATGGAAGCTATGCAAGCTAGGCTAGCAAATTGAAGTATATAAATAAAAGTACCTCAAATATGCAGTGCTAGTTTCAACATCTTTGTGTTGCCTCATTTGAAAAAGCTGGGCAAAAATAGTTTGTCTTGTTTTTATTCCACTAGACCCACCTTGATTGCTAAATTCACGGTTTGATTTTATTGATTACACGAGCTGGATTCACTGGTCAGATGCACTAGGAACGAAGCACAGAGTACACCTGCTGGTTACAAGGGGGTAAATACAAAAAAATAAATATTGTTTGCTGATGTGGACAGAAATATAATTATTGTTAGGGCTGGACAATTTATCATTTGGGAACTGATATCGCAATGTGTGTATCTGCAGTAGCAGGATCAGATTGGTCTGATTAAACTGGTCTCCCGGTTCAGTTCGGATACGATTGACATGTCATCGATTTGGTTCAATTCGATATCTCGGTGCGTCACTGTGATGGTTTCCATCCACAATTATATTTCTTTAAAACACGAGAATTCTTGAATTAAAATGTTTAAATATATTTATATTTATATAGTACAGGATGATTCAAAAAGAATACCACAACTTTCAGGTTGATGTCACTCGAGTGTCTGGAGGGGGTCATATTGAACATCTATGAACTTGTTTTCTACTGAAAAAAAACTTTAAGTACTTTTCACATTGATTCATTACCCAAGGTTCCATCACGTTTCTTAAATTAAATACAGATTTTCAAAGTTGTGATATCCTTTTTGAATCACCCTGTATATTAACACAATCAGTCAGATATATGAACTGCACCTTTAATTTTACCTGCTCAAAGAAAACACCCTTTTTGAATCTATCAAACAAAACGCAAATACAATCACAGAAGACAACATGAGCATTTATAGGAAATAAACAAATGTAAATATTATTCCGCTTGCTTTTTGAGCATTGTCAAGCGTGTTCTTACATCCCTATGATTGGTCATTGTGTTCACTCGCTCAACAGACAGGGCTGTGATTGGTTCTAAAACTGTCAGCGCTGTTCACTGATGAGTGACGCGGACACTGAAAAAGTGCAGCTATCACAGCTGATTCATGATAGATGCTATGGAGAAAACTCGCTCTACAGACACACTCGTGTCAGGATCCACAAGTAGCGATTTAATACCGACAGAGGAGAGGAAAAGTTACCTTACAAACAGTACATATAAAATAATTTACGTCAGTATGTAATAACTGGTGATGATATATTAATGAACCGATACCAAATTGTCCACGTCTGCATGTCGGTGCATCAAAGAAACAATTCATTTTGACACCCCTAGTATATACGTATATAATTAAAATTATATATAATTATATATAATTAATTAAAAAGATCAACAAATGCCACCCCTCCACTAGAAAACTTCATTCCTGACAGTGACAATAATTTACTTTTAATATACTTTCTTTGTATATCTTTGTATTAAGTCACTAACTTTTATTTGATTACAGTACATCTTTGACCCATAGTCTGTTTTTTTACACTAGAAACATCAGTGTGAACAATTTTTTATAGCATTAGCTGGTTATTCCACAACTATGTTTTTAATGCTTGAGAAGAAGGCAAAGAAAAACACCCAACTTGAAGTTCCTCCACCCTATTATAGCATAAAATACATAATACATAACCTTTTATACTGTAGTGCTAAATAATTTGCAGTTCTCACAAAGAGATTTATGGATCATGCATACCAGTGGGAACATTGCTCACAGCAGGAGGTATGAAATCTTTTGAAACCTGACTGTAATTGTCTTGATATTTTGCACTAGAAGAGGATTTATTACAAAAAGCATTGCTTTGATGATGGCAGCTGCGGTATTTAGAGTCTGTGATTTTTTTACTTTTATTAACGAGTGTAACAGCACACTGAAATCTTCAGAGATATTTTTCTTACTTAATTCCTTGCAAAAAATGACATTGTTGAAATACATACTGCATGATGTTAAGATTATTATTATTATTATGTCTAAGGTTAATTATAGGTAATAACTTGAAAACTAGGAATGCTAAAACTCTACACGGAAGCTATACAAGCTAGGCTAGCAAATTTAAGTATAAAAATAAAACAACCTAAGAAATCCAGAGCTAGTTTCAGCAACTTTGTGTTGCCTCATTTGAAAATGCTGGGAAAAAAATAGTTTGTTTTGTTTTCATTCAACTACACTGACTTTGATTGCTAAATTCACTGTTTGATTTGATTGATTACACAAGCTGGATTCACTGGTCAGATGCAATAGGAACGAAGCACCTGCTGGTTACAAAGGAGTAAATACAAAACAACAAGAACAATAAACTAAAAATAAACATTGTTCGCTTATGTGGATAGAAATATAATTATTATTAGGGCTGAACAATATATTGTTTTTTAAAATTGATATCGCAATGTGTGTATCTGCAATAGCCACATCGAAAGATCAGATTGTCTATTTTTCAATTATTTTTAAAATGATGGCCATATTATTTAGCATTTAATTGTTCAATTTTTGTATTTTGAATACTGTTAGACCTCCCAGAAATACATAAAACACTGTTTATTTTACTTTTTTTGCTCTGTTGTATTCATATATGCTTGTAATTTATTCTATTTTATGCAGATGGAATGCATAGAAAAAGACTTAATCCTCACAGTCGCATCTAAATGAATGAAATCTCGCAATATATGTATATCGCAGCAAAACAAAATATCGCAATGTCAGATTTTTCCAATATGGTGCAGCCCTAGTTGTTGTTAAATTTAAATTTATTGTTATCATCCTTGGTGTGAATGGCCCTTTAAAGGGGTTGTATGATTAATTTTCAACATTTTCCTTTATATAAGTGTTGAGAGTTGTTCATGCATTTATAAGATCCATGAAGTTTTAAACACTGAAGTGTAAAACCCCAAAGCGAAATTCTTTGTAAAAGTTACGTCTCATCCACGCCTACCTAAACGCCTCGTTCAAACACGCTCCCACATTTAAACCTACATCAGTCACAGTGAGAAGATTGTCAAAACATGTATATTCATTGAAGTATATGCAAAATAAAATAAAATAACTCGCTATAGTATTGTTGATGCAGCTGCTTGAGGTATTCGGCCAGTCACAATCAGAGCACACACAATGCTTTTAAGAATGTTGAGCTTTGTAAAAATCGATGGGTTTTAAGGCAAGGCAAGTTTATTTATAAAGCACATTTCATACACAATGGTAATTCAAAGTGTTTTACATAAACACGAATAAAAAACAAGTATAAGAGATGACAAGAAGGAATAAATGATTAAAAACAGATTAAAATGTGTTAAAACAGGTTTTAAAGGAATAAAAAGAAAAGAAAGACATAATAGTGCGACCTGTCAGACATTTCAGGAAAGCAGGGCAGAAATGAGTTACAACAATTTATGAAAAATATATGTTTATTTAAACTTTAAACCATCTAAACACATTGCATTACACCAAATGTACACAATAATCTTCTTTTTAGCAACCTCATTTGTCCTTTTTAACAATCAAACATCATGTCTTTAAATAAACACTACACGTTATTTGGAAATATGCTATTTTACTACTCCCTAAGAGTTAAACAATTGAGTTTTTCAGCTTTTGAATTCATTTATCCAGTCTCCAAGTCTGGCGGAAGCACCTTTAGCTCAGCTTAGCTTAGCTTAGCTTAGCATAGAGCACTGAACTGGATAAAACCAGTAGCATCTCACTCTAAAATTATCAAAAATAGTTTTGATAATTGTATTATTTAAAACTTGACTCTTCTGTCGATACATTGTGTACTAAGACTGGCAAAAACTAAAATCTTCCTATTTGCTCAGCTGATATGGCAAGGAACTATACTGTAGTGAGATGCTAATGGTCTAATCCAATTCAATTATTTATGCTGAACTAAGCTAAAAGTGCTCCCACCAGACCTGGAGATTGGCTGAATGAATCGGCTGAACTGTTAAGCTTTAGGGGACTTGTAAATTAAGTCTATTCCCCCCCAAAAAAGTGTAGTGTCCCTTTAACCACTAGGCTGCACCACTGGGTCACAGCTAAGTCCTTCTCATTTTGTTAATGGAAAAGTGTGGCTTGTGTCAGTAATTGTAGTGCATGTCGGCATGTGGAGGTCTCCTTACTGACTGACTTTTCTTTGTTTCTGTAGGAGAGGCAGTGCCAGAATACCAGATGGCCTTCCAGGCCGAGGCAGGAAACCACCCATCCTTTGAGGACATGCAGGTGTTGGTGTCCAGAGAGAAACAGAGACCCAAGTTCCCAGAAGCCTGGAAGGAGAACAGCCTGGTGAGCCAATGAGACGATCACATTCTGCTCAGTCAGATCATTGCTGCAGGATCAGCTGACACATCATTAGAGAAGCACTAACTGTTATAGACAACCGTTTTGAACCTTTTAAAACTGGATTTTGCTTGAAAATGTGCATCTATAATTTTAGTGTTAAGACGACAAGAATCACTGTTAATAGTGCTTATACTTCAGATTTGAACAGACCTTTAAGTCTAAAATAAAAGTAATAATTTGACATCAGGCTGAGAGAGTCTTATAAACAAGTCACAACTATATTACCAGATTGTTTGTATTATTATTATAATATGTAAGAGGCACACAAATTGGGATCACATACAAAGAAATCAAAACAACAAATCGAAACAAAAAACAACAGCAATACAGTCAGGTACTGCAAGTGTGTGTGTGTTCGCGTACGTGTGATTAATCTAGATTAAAATGGCTCATTTGAATTCTGCCGATAGCATTCAAAATATGTGTGCTACCCAAATAATAAGTCTTTGAGAATGAGTTTCTCAAGCCAGGAGGCGCATTAGACCAGGGGCTCATCTCCTGTTTCCTGTTTATGAAAATAAATGATGTTCAATAAGATGTACTTGTGTTTACTAACTGTTTATTGAGTTAAACATGAATGTTGAACTGTAGGCCTACATAAGCTCCAAACAGTGATTTCATACTTGCTTTTGATGTACGTACATACAGAAAATGCTGCTTCCCAAAGGCAAGTTCACAGAGCCCTGACGGTGCGTCAAGCATTGAGTATGTTTACATGGGCAACAATACTTTAATACAATTTTAATATGATTAAAGCAATGCTCTGATTAAGAGTCTACCATGTAAACAGCGATTTTTGATTACCTTAATGCAACTAAAGTCATAACTGAACTAAACAGAAATGGAATTAAGACGTGGAGTATGCAGATATTAGTGGCATTACTGACAAACTATTACCGTCATGTAGGACTTTTCGCCATATTTTCCGACAAGATCCAGACAGGCGGCTGTCAGTATAGGACTGCACACACACACACACACACACACACAAACACACACACATCGCGAAATGTGGAAGATTTTTTTCTTTTCATTTGGCGTGAGTTATTAAATTCCATAACACTCTCACCATTCCTTACTCATTATTTGCGTCTAATACCCCAGTTTGTCACGGCGAATGAATGAAATGTCCATGAGTTAAAGTGAAACTGCCGAACTGCAGTTAAAATCAGGCATCCTGCTGATTTGATTCAGAAGGGCACTGTTTTGTCAGATGGCTCACCGGCCAGGTATACATCCGCGCTAAAATATCAAGGTGAAAGTCATCATAGCTTGCGTAGAATAGACCCAGCTCCCAACCCAACTTTCAGAATAGATTAATGGCGATATTTTTTATCGCGCTATAAGAGTCTCGCGTTAACGCAGCACATTAACGGCGATAACGGCCCACCACTAATATATATATATATATATATATATATAAATATATATATATATATATATATATATATATATATATATATATATATAAACAACATGCATAACATACAACATACATATCAATAAATGAAGCAAATAACCTAGATATAAATAAAACAGATAGAAAGAAACCAATCAGTGTTAAGGAGTGACAACAATGATAGTAATGGAATGATTAAATGAGTAAAAAAGAGCAACTGTAATAATAACTCCGACAACAACAACAACAATAATAATAATAATAATAATAATAATAATAATAATAATAATTACAAGTACTACACCAACTACTACTACTGCAATGTCTACTACTGCTGATACTTCTATGACAACGTCTACTACTACTACTACTACTACTACTACAATGACCACTACTACTTTAATGTATCAGATTGGTTTTTAAAAACCATGTTTAAAAGTTGTGTACAGACAAGCTTCTGTTCTCCAATTGGCTTATTAAGGGGAACTGAAAAAAATCAAACATGCTGATATTTTATTTGGGACATCATGAACAGAAACACTGTGTCACGAAAGATTCTGTTTGAAGGCTATTCCATGAATTAGCAAACCAGTTTTTATGAATAATAAAAATAATAATAATAATGTAATAAATGTGCTAAAAATGAAAATGTGATAATTTTTTGGCCATATCACCCAGCACTATAGGCTCATGCTTGATGCAGTGCTGAACACCATAGTTTTCACATAAAGCAACCATCTAAAACAAGCTATAATAATACACTGTATGGCATGTCTGTTTTAACACATCACTCTCCTCTTTCAGGCTGTGCGCTCTCTAAAGGAGACTATGGAGGATTGCTGGGATCAGGATGCAGAGGCTCGTCTGACAGCGCAGTGTGCAGAGGAGCGTATGGCAGAACTGCTGCTGATTTGGGAAAGGAACAAGCCTGTCAGTCCCACCATCAATCCCATGAGCACAGCGCTGCAGAACGAGAGGTCTGATCACTGCTCTTACTATGTTTATTATATGTTTATATATTACTACTTCCTGGTTAGGCTTTTTGTATTATTATTATATAGTTTAGATTTTGTGCCAGATATTAGTACTATTATATTTTTAGCCAGATTGTTGTGCATCCCTATAAACATTGATAGCAAATACCTTTTATTTTAAAACAAATCACTTTTTTTTTTAATCAGAAAAATACTAATGGGCTATACGCAGAGCTAGTGTTTTTCAGCCAACGGTAAACTTCCGGTGAAAGCTTAAGGTGACTATTTTAAATTCTATAAGGTTCTCTTTACAGCATCGACATAGTAATGTAATTAAAATACAATCTGTTAAATAAAGTTAAGCATTCATTTAGTTGTTCAAGCATAGAACGAGATGATAGACTTTGTAAACTCTAGCAATGTCAGTGGCAGCAGGCTAGTGCAGAAACTCCATTGAAAACACTGGGGTAAAATACATTTCCATATTTTAAGGAGATGGCAGGGAAAATAGAATTTCTATCAATCAGGCAGTGAAGATAGCTGTTTTTTAAAGAAAACAGATCTCAAATGTAGCGACTTTGTAATGGATGACAGTTCACCAAAAGCCATCAGACTGGCTGTCTGAAAATTAAAAGTGTGCATATACCACATTAGAAACCATGTAGTGTTAACCCTCTGGGGTCTGAGGGTGGTTTAGGGGCCTGGAGAAGTTCTGATGTGCCCTGACATTTGTGCTTTGTTCAGTTGTTTCTAAACACATAAGTGGTTATAGTCTAATGCCGCTGTAAACAGCACAAACCAGGCTACAATAATATGTTAGCAGGGCTTTACACTAACACCCGCCAAATGCAGGTAGATTTCAGCCGTGGCGGGTTAGACAGATACTCTCACTAGCCACTTTGGCTGGTTGAAGATCATTTTTAAATGATAGTTTTCTTAAAAGCAGGGTTCGACAATAAAGATATGCCCAATATGCTTGCAATGTCATCTTAGAATCGAGAAGCAGCATGACCGACAAAAATTGCATTCGCGGGAGCAAAAGAAAGCAGGTGAATACCGAATGAGAGGATGACCACTCGCGTACACAGGTGATGTGATGCGCGCAAAGTTTAAAAAGCATGCGTGCTCCCGTTTCCTGGCGCGAAGCAACCGTGCCTGAAAACGCAACTGCTGCGATCAGTTCTCTTTGAAATACACTGGACAAAAACTGATGCACGCGCACTCACAATCTTGCTGCTTCCAAAAGCTCTGGATGTTTTTAAAATATGTCTTTTTGTAAGCAGCAGCAGTTGCCGGTTTTGTTTGAACAGAACAGATTATGGGCCTAACGTTACCCGTGTGCACGTGATCATTCTTCCGTTATGACAGTATGTTTTTCACCTGCTTTCTTTTGCTTACGGTTATTTTTGTTAATATGGTTTAATTATCATTTTTACAATAACATTTCTTTAATGGGAGATTAACTCCCCATGTATGTGCAGTTAACTAGTGATCTGAGAGACCTTTAGCCTGGACAGACTAGGCTACTTTGCATAGTTTTAGATAAATGGCAATAATATATATTTTTTTTTAATGTTATTGTTTTTTTTTTTTTTTAAATGTATACAGGTATATTTAGCATGTTTTGACATATTATTTAACATTTGTGGCTAAGAAATAATTATTTATTTATTTTTGGTGTGGTCAGAGATAAATTTGGTAAATCCTTTGTGTTGAGCCCTGAAAAGTCCTGTGAAATAAAATCGAATTGCAATGCGACACTATGAAACCACAGCCCATTTGCTCATGCACATTAAGCAAGTTCATACACAAAAAAAGTGAAATGAATGAGGCATGTGGACATAACACAATGTCTAAAATCAAGTAATTTTAGCATGCCAAAGTCAAGTTTATGCATATAAAATATATTTTCCCAACAACAAAATTGTGGCTAGTGAAAATGGCGAGTGGCTAGTAATGTTGGAAAACTACTAGCCACAGTGGCTGGTGATCAAAAAAGTTAATGTCAATCCCTGTATGTTAGTAACATTTATGTACAAGATTGTGTTTTTGAGAAAGAAATGTTTATGTGTGGTTAGAGAAAAACTACAATTTTGAGGTCACTGAAATAACTCCATAAAAAAAACAGAATATTTGTTCATAAGACTTTTAAGAACTGGACCTTGTAGCTTTTGCCTCAAAATCATCTTGTTTACTTGCTTACAGAAAACAATACATTGATTTAAATGTGTTTGTATAAATTAGTGGAGTAATGTAATATAATCCTGCAATTACAAAACAATTCTCAAGAGGATTCTGAACACTCTGTCGGGCTTGTTTTTGCAATAATGACCTGTACATTATCCCATACATCCAACACCTTTAATTATACGGACCATCTGTTCTCTGCCTTGACCCTTGTTTTTTTCTCCATATGCGCAGGAATCTGACCCACAGCCGCCGGGCACCCAAAATGGGCTCTTACCCAGATTACTCTTCATCCTCTTACATCGAGGATCATGAGGGCATGGTGAAAAACCTCCCAGGCGACATCTCCACGTCTGGCACCTCCTCTGTCGGTGGTGTGGGCGTGAGTGGCATCAGCGGGGGTGTTGCAGCGACCGGAGAGAAGAACAGAAACTCCATCAACTACGAAAGACAGCAAGCTCAGGCGCAAGCTCGACTGCCCAGTCCTGAAACCAGCGGCACAAGTTTGTCCACCACCACCACCACAACAGGCCTCACGCCCAGTACCATCATGACCACCATCTCCGAATCGGGCCACTCGGAGGACACAGGAGCCGGAGGAAGCGTGCCAGTGTGCCTTCAACTCACAGAGGAAGATCTAGAGACCACCAAACTGGACCCCAAAGAGGTGGACAAGAACCTGAAAGAAAGTTCTGATGAGAATCTGATGGAGCACTCGCAGAAGCAGTTCAGCGCCCCTGATCCTCTCAGCTCGGGCAGCACCAGTCTTTTATACCCACTGATTAAACTCGCAGCAGAAGTGACCGGAGGATCTGGAAGCAGTGGACAAGCTGATTTCGGGGTGGGCAGCAGTGGAATCAGCGACACTCCCACAGCCATGTTTCCTCTTCCCAAACAGCAGAATCTCCCCAAGAGGCCCACTAGCTTACCCCTCAACACCAAAAATCCTGGTAGGGAGTCCTCGTCATCTCGGTTGAAGTTCGGGAAGCACAAGTCCAACCTGAAGCAGGTGGAGACGGGAGTAGCCAAGATGAACACTGTGGTGGCCGTTGAGCCACACTTGGCCACCGTCACCAACAATGGACCCAGTGTTCGCAGTGGTGCTGGAGTGGTCGTGGTAAATGGATATGGAGTGAGCAATGGTGCCAGCTCCTCTGATGCGTTTGGAAACACGAACCCCGCCGGGCCACAGGGTGAAGGTGGTGCTCCTCTGCTGCAGAGCCAGCTGAGCGGAGAGGACAGTCGACTCAACATCAACATCAACTCCAGCCCTGATGAACATGAGCCCCTGCTGAGGAGAGAGCAGCCGGCGGCACGGGATCACTCCGGTCGCACCAACTCCAATAACAACAACAGCAACATCCACACCACTGCCACGGTTTGTGCGCTCACTGCTGCAGACGCCCAGATTGAGGCTTTAACCTGCCTGTCGGGGGCACCAGACGGAATTGATAATGGGGTTCCAATGAGACCATCTAAACCCAGGAGACCTGAGCGGCCAAACTCACTGGACCTGTCAGCCTCTTCCCAGGACTCCTCTATTTTGGGTGAGACCTGTTTTTAACTTGGCTGTGGAATCACTAGGTGTTGCAATGCAAAGGCATAGATATATACAAATTCTGCTCTACAAAGGTTGTCGTGTAGCAAGTTTTTGAATAAGATTAATGCTTTTATTCAATAAATATGCCCCAATATACTGGCTGTAAAGATCTGTGAAGTTTGAAATACCTGAGCAGGAGTTTACTTTTCACAAACATCCCAACGACTACCAAGCTGCTAAGTAAGGCATTTCAATGAGTATATCTGTTCGTTCAATTATCCATTTTTTTTTGGTTATTAACAAACAAAAAAATAGGACAGACATTTTCTCTGTTCTCTCATTATTATTTAACATTTTTATATAGCCGCAATTATCACATAAACTCATTGGGCCCTATCATACACCCGGCGCAAGATGTGTATGGCGTGATTTGTTGCTATTTTCAGTCCAGCGCAACCCTAATTTCACATTTTGCGCCACGTTGTTTAAATAGCAAATCAATTTGCGCCACTTTGTGGACTCATGGGTGTTCCAGTCTAAAAAGGAGGTGTGTTAAGGCGCGTTGTTGGCGCGTTGCTATTTTGTAGAATCGAAATAGATTGCACCATTGACCAACTAAAACCTGGTCTAAAGTTCACCGCAGAGCGCGCTAGTTATGCGCCTGTGCAGGTCCAACACGCTTACACATTGCTTAATACACACAGGATGTACAGCAATACACAAATATCTTTACATATGAAAAAAATTAAAGGATTAAATTGTTACAAAAATTATTATTTTCTACATAAATATAAAAACCACTACCTCCATGCCTTCTTCATGTTGGGGGGCTTTTTTCAGTTTATTCATGACAATTCTCACTTGTATAATGTTATTATTATTATTATTATTATTTATTATATGCATCTTTATATTTGTTTTAATCAAAACAAGTTTAGATTTGTCCACCTGTCGGGTTTTGGAGACGTATTCATCACCATAAGGTGCATAAGAATAGGACAGATGTTTGGATATAACTCAGTATTTTGACCACACTTCGTTATTATCGTTCATTTATTCATTTGCTGTAAATTAGAACTGAATTTAGAAATAGATTTGAAAAAAATCTTTGTGCTTAACAAACTAAATTAAATATGTAGGCTAATGGATGTCTCCAGTGGAGTGCGAACAACACCGTTTCCTTATCCACGAAAGTAAAGGAGTAAAGTAGAGTAAAAGCAAAGAGAAAGTAAAGAGGCTGAATGGAGGAGGCTCGTTATTCTCGTGCTGCAGATGGTCTGTTTAACTGTTTTCTCGTTAGTGAAGCGTTCGGTTTTTCCACTTACAAAGTCCACCATGTAAATAGCAAATGCGCCATGGCGTGACACAACTGATTCTTAAAGAGTATGTGAGATGAGACTCTGATCGGTTTAATGCACGTTATACTTAAAACACATCCATAACACATTAAGAGAATAATTAAACCTGTTAAACCATGCGTAAACTTTTGCGCCATTTGCATTAGACTTTGCGCCTAGATCGTTAAAATAGAACCCTTGCGTCTTTATCTCTATCTTATATCTATATCTTATATCTTATCTATATTGTTAATTTCCGGCCACAACCATATCTGATCTAGCAACAACCGGAGATGAGGTGGAAGGGGGAATTCTTCCAAAACGAAGATAAGGCAGTAGGGTGAAATCGGTCTGTTTTTTGTAGGCTTGGATCAATCTGATTGGATTGTTACTGATTACGGATGAGGGACCCTCCGCGATCAAACATATCATGTGCTCCTCTTGAAATTAGCTTGTAAAACTTCACTTAATTTGAAAAGTAACACAAGTTGATGTGCGTCATACTGCCCATTAGTGTTCATTTTACTTCGAAACTGCAGTGAAACATATGTTTAAGTATGTTTTTGTGGTTTCACAAAAATGTAGGCTGAAGTATGTATTTCCAGTGAGCCTGTGTTGCAAAATCTTATTTTAGAGAAGGCTATATTTTCAGTGCAGTCTTAAGTAAGTCAATTCCAGCCAACCTGTTATGACCTTAAGACCTGCTATGAGTTTTAAGACTCAGACCATCCTTGATGAATGGCATCCTCATGAGCAGGTTGGAGGAGCTGGTGTGCGTGTCAGCCCGACTACAAACAATAACCACCCAAAAGTGGACGCCAGTCTATGTTTTCCCATCTGAGCACACTGCATCCTGCTTTGCTAAATGCTAAACGTTTCATAGAAAAGGAGACGAGTGGCCGGTCATGCTCTCTCTGTCCTCCTCTCCTGCTCTTTGTGGTGGAGGATTTATATGTGGAGAAGGAAGGAAATTCCACTGCATTGATAAGAATCCTGAAACCGTTCGGCCTCAGTTGGCAGCGGCGATAAAGATCGTAATGACGCTTGTTAGCTAGAACCTGAAGCAGACACTAAACAGGAAGATGAAAAAAACAAAAACAGTCATGCTGCCCACGTGTTTACATTCTGCATGCGGACCCGAGAGGAGATCTGAACCGATCGAACCTGATGATTCAGACTCGAGCGCACGCTGAGAGAGCTAGTGTGGGAAAGGTCAACCACAAATTTGAGTGTGCTGAAGTACTACTCTTTGGGCGGGTTGTTTGGAGCAGCTCTGCTTGTATTCCCGATTGGCACATTACAACACGCACAACTGTTTCTCATTGTCATGGAAGACTGTAATCAAGGATTTTTGTTAAAATGTGACCTTCTTTTTCTGTTTTAGATGAGGCCGTGTCGCAGGAGGGAAAAGCCGGATCAGCTGAGAAGATTAAAAAGCGCGTGAAGACACCTTATTCGTTGAAAAGATGGCGTCCTTCCACGTGGGTCGTCTCTACTGATACACTAGACGGAGAGGTGAACAACAACGGGCACAGCCAGCAGACGACGATGGCAGTAAGTGGAGGCGGTCACCCAAGCTCTGGCCAATCGAAATCCAGCATCGCCGTGTTTTTGGTCGGCGGCGGAACTGCGACCGCCACTCTGACCTCCGACCCTCCAGATATGACCTGCCTGTGAACTCGCATGAGGATGAGCCCAGACTTATTTGTCTATGCTTTCGTGCTCTGACGGATAGAAATACGAGAAAAAAAAAAAAACGTTTTTGGAAAGCAGACTCGAAGGGACGTATATTGACAAGCACTTAATGTTGTCGGACTTGTTTTGAAGAAACCGCTTTAAACCGAACCCAGCTATGCAGCAACATTGGCATAAAATGCTTCCATTTGTTTTGGTTCTTTCTTTTCTTAATCAAGTATGGTTGTTCTGTTATTTGTTGCACTTTTATTTTGTACGTATTCTTAATCATAGATCCTCCGACCATCCAAGACTGGTCTTAAAACGTAAACGACAATGTGTTGATTTAACAATCATAATAGATCGGACGAAATCGAAATCATGTCTATCTATAAAAGAAAAGGCATCTGAGATGAAGTGGTCTTTAAGACTAGCATCTGTTGACTGCATCTCTAATACCTTTTTAATCCACAGTACATTCATATGTTTTATATTTGTTGTACGTATCTGTGTACTCAGTTTTTTTTCGTATCATATTTTGAAATGTGCAATAGACTTTAGCTTTGAGGTGCTCCATATGACAATTTAATTTTGCTTTGCAAACTTTGCCGCATTTGTTTCTTTGTTTTCTTTAGTTTTATATTTGCAAGCGCCGCACTTAACAGTGCAAATCCTGTCCAATCGACCATCCCGACTGCAATCGCGAAATGTCGTAGAAATGACAATCTCACACCTTGAATCAATATCTAATTCAAACAGATACCCGTAACGGATAAACGGTATCCGTTTCAAACAAAAAAGGAAAACTAAGAAAACTGACATTTTTTTGGTTTTTCTTTTGCTCACAAAAAACAAAAACAAAAAACGAGATTTTGGCTGGATTTTCGTTTTTTGGTTTAGTGTAGGTAAACAGATAAACGACTTAAAAATTCATTATACACATGCAGGCGGTGCTGAAATACCCTTTTTCCTCTGATTGATCAACCAAATCTAAGCTCGCCCTCAAAATAATAGTCCTATATATATAAATACCCTTTGTTATAGCCCCAGGGCCCAAGATCTAGAGTTTTCATCGAAGGGCGCATCCGTGGCGGCTTCTAAAACTTTGACGATTCGCCACAAAACAGGAAGTTGTTATAACTCAGGCATGCATTGTCCGATCTGCCTCAAAATTCACACGTTTAATAACAGTCCTGACCTGAACACGTTTCCATGCCAATATCCAGTTACAGTCATAGCGCCACCTGCTGGCAACAGGAAGGGGCATGTTTTGCAGTGTAACAAACTCCTCCCACAAATTTTATCACATTCAATACATGTTCCATTAGTTTAGTCCAAAGGCCTTTGCGATGCTAAATTGTGAAGATCTAGAGTTTTCGTCGAACGGCGTGTCCGTGACAAAGTTCAGTGCTTCGCCATGGAGGAGGAAGTACATATAACTCAGTCAAACAATGTCTGATCTGCCTGAAAATTCACAGGTTCGATGAGATTCCTCTCCTGAAGACATCTACATGCCAATATTGAGTTACAGTCATAGCGCCACCTGCTGACAAAAGGAAATTTGGCCTAAATCTGTGATTTCGCAGATTAAATTATTATTGTCCACTGTTCTCTGTCATTCAGAGGCCACCGAGCGGCAGTGAGCCTGGGTGCGAGGTCCCTTTTATTGCAGCAAGACGTTTGGAAGCAAACTATGACCTTATTTAATGACAAATGTGTAATAATATTGCTAATTTACGTGTTTATTTAATTTATGCATACGCAATGAATGTCTGCTAACTGATCAAATGACAGAATATGTGTGGTTGACCAATCAGAGGAAAGTTGGAGTTTCAGCACCGCCTATATTTCCTACCCTAAACCAAAAAAACGAAAATCCAGCCAAAATCAAGCTCATTTTTTCCCCCCGTTTTTTGGGAGCAAAAGTAAAACCGAAAAACGTCTGTTTTTTTAGTTTTCCCTTTTTTTATTTGAAAAGGGATATGAAATGGACAGATGATACCCTGATTACCTTGTCACCAATCCCATCATTCTTCAAAAGGGAAGTAAGAGAAAACCATGAGGAGTCATTTCAAGTACTGGAAGACGAATGAACGACTTCTCATAAGCTTCAAGAAGGACAGTCGTTTTTATTTAGATTTTTTCTGTTACATTAGATGTCAGGCATCATCAACCTGGACTGTTTGCTGGAAATCTTTCTCTCTGAAGACACTGAATAATCAAGTCACGCTCAGTGCCGTTTTACCTCTGTGAGAGTGTATGTAAATGTGTATGTATGGGTCTGTTTTTCTGCTTAACGGAGCTCATCAGACTACCCACTTCCAATATCTGCCAGAACAGCTGTGTGTGCTTCAGAAAATACGCCATGAACAAAATATATACGGTATGTACAGACTGAAGACTATTTTAGTTTGGTTTTAGCCTCGGTTAAAGATAAGCTCAAAAGTGACATGATATAGTGTACAATAAGAAATCATGATTTTATCCATTTAAGCTGTTATTATTTTTCTTCCTCGTTATTATTTTTTTCATGTTTAATTTATGTAGTACCCAGGACCACCGTTTTATGCTCTGGGTTTATTATTCTCATGAAATCCAATCAGTAAGTTGTTTATAATCATGTAAGATTTTATTTGAATGATGCTTTCAATCAAATACATTGGAAATGCATGTGGTTTTACCCTTCTTTTGCAAGTCAGTTGTGTACAATCTGACTTTTTTTATTTGAATTTGGTGCCACTGTTCAAAACTGAAGTTTCAAAGAACGCTCCACTTAAAAATAGGCTCAATTTACAAGTGCCCTAGATTTAAACCGTTGAGTTTTACCATTTTTGAATCCATTCAGCAAATTTCAGGTCTGAAGGGAGCACTTTTAGCTTAGCTTAGCATAAATTATTGAATCAGATTAGACCTTTTTTTATGCGAGATGCTAATGGTCTAATCCGATTCAATTGTTTATGCTAAGCTAAGCTAAAAAGTGCTCCCTTTAGACCGGGAGATCGGCTGAATGGATTCAAAAATGGTAAAACTCAACGGTTTAAATGTTGGGGACTAGCAAAATTAGCCTAATACTAAAAAAGCGGAGTGTTCCTTTAAGTGCCGCATCTTTAGTCATCTACATTTCAGCAGTTGATGTTTTTACCAGCCTCATATTTTTGTGGAAAACTATCGCCACAATCCATTCAAATAATTACATAGTGATGAGGGAAAAAACTCCCTCATGTAGCAAGGCCCTGCTTCCATGGAAAAAACGAAGATAGCATGCGTTTAATCAGAAAGCGCTTACCGTGCTGCATTTTCCACAACGAGTGTGAGGATTAACCACCATTTGGCAGAAGCCTGCATTATCTTTGGACTTTGAGCAGACCGGGGGAACTTTCAAGAAGTCATCTGATTTCTCCCCCTCCATGGCGTTTTCTGTCAGCAAACAAGGCGATACAGTCGTGCTTAGTTTCTCACGTCCTCTTTCCGAACGAATCTGCGCTTCAGTCTGACTTTTCTATATGTTTGTAATATAGGCGGTGTAAATATACTGCGCATTTTTATGCACATACTGTATACAGACTCTTCATCTGTTGCTTCGGGACCAAGAACAACACTAAATAAATCACTGTGAGATTTATCTAAGGATAAACACAGTAACGTCAGACTGTTTTCAGCGCAAATACTGGAGTCAAACGGATTACCGCAAACACAAATGAGAAATAATAGCCTATTAGATGACATTAAAAACATCCAGTGCTGATTTGAATTACACGAACAAATGTTTATGATTTAGACCAAAGTGTTGAGGCTGGAATGGGGATGAAGCTTGAGTCACTGGAAATGAAGTTTGTCCATCTGCTGCGCGTTAATAATGCAAAATGTTTACACCAGAGCCATTGTCCAGTTTTACAGCACACTGTTGAATACCAAATCATTTCCTGACGGTTCTGAAATGCGTAAACATGCCTACATGCCTTGTTTATTCTTGAAGCAGGCCTTGAGAAGTCAGACTTTTTTCAATTCTGTCAGGTTGCAGGGGTGGTTTAAGTAAAAGTCGAAGTCTGAATTTTAAAACTAAGTCCTCGCAAAACCAAACACAAAAAACAACTGGCTAACAATGTTTCTCCTTAAACCCAGCAGGCACACAACATCATAAGACGTTACAGTTTTTCTTGATTGCTTTGATGCAGCCGTGAACCGAAACCCCACATTTTTAAACAGTTAACACACAGGCGACACAAACGGCGACACTCATGGTCAAAATGCTCTAACGGTGTCAAAACATTTAAAATAGGCAGCAAAGGCTAATTTTACCTTCAAACAACACCACTTGCAAGCAAGTATAAGAGCTCTTATAATCAATCCCTACACAATGGACAACAAAATACAGAGCTCAGTGTGAATCAGTGCACCATTGCTTGTCATTGTAGCCTATTGCCAGTGCCGTTTGTTGTCTTTCTATATAGGCTGTCATGCCTTTTTGCATTGGGTTCAGAATTAGAAATCCTGATTAAAATTTGATTGAATACTTGACATTTTTGTGGCTGAAAACTGAAATACTGTAAAAACAAAACAAAAAGAAACCAATGAAATACTCTAAATATTAGAGAAAACACATGTAAACCAAAACACAGTCAAATCTGTCAGAGTAGAAGACATAGCCACTATTGACCTTCTCCATCCATGCTGGCAAAGAACAACACAGACCTGCCAGCAGCTATTTTTAGGAGGTTTCAGACTGATGGCTAATTGAAGATTTGTGTGAAGGAGTGTCAAACCAGTGCTTCAGTGATTTCATACTGATCTTGATCGTTTCTAATAGTTAGGAATAGATGGTTTCTGTTTGGTAACCATGGCTAAAACAATGGAGTTTGGACTGCTTGAATAACATCCGTGTTAACTGTTTTGAAAAATGTTGGGGAAAATGTGTCAGTCCAATGAGAAAGAGTTTACACATTTTCATGTCTTTGCTCTGCTGGGATAGTGATGAGGAAAATGGAGTGGATCCTAGTTTCTTTAACCAGGTCAAAGCAAACAAGAAAAACTGTAATATTAGGTTAGAGTAAAATCCAACGTCTAGCTAGCATCTAAGAACAACGTTATTTTGACGTCCAATAATGACGTTGATATTTGGTTAATTTTAGGTTGTGTTGGAAAGTGACCACAATCCAACGTCATAGTGACGTCAAATACTGACATTTATTCGTCATGTATGGCAACCAAAATCCAACGTCTAATAGACGTCATATTGGTAACGTCTACACAACGTCAAGCTGTAACATCATTAAGCCTTCTTTCCACTGCATACGACAAGCGACAGACCGGAAGTTATTCATTTCCAATGGAGAGTTGTCTGGGAGCTGTGTAGAGTTCTGATCGTCTCCGTATGCGGAAAATTCTGAAGCGATTTGAGCTGCGGATCTGTTGAAATATTTGAACTCCTGCGACTAGACCGTATGCGACCGGCCGACCGGATGTTATGTATTTTAGTGTTGTCCAAGCAGGTCCGTGTGTGCGAGATGAGAAATACTCTTTTTTTCGTTATTTTTTGAATCAGAAAAAAGTCTATATTAATAAAAAACATTTCTATTCATACATTTATTATTTTTTATGTTGTCTCCACATTCCCTCCAAATTTTTTAGCGTTTTATGAGTTTCTAGTATTCATTCATTCAACCACGGGGAATGCACGGAGAATAAAGGCTCTTGCTTTTTTTCGGACATTGTGAGAACAGCTTCTCTCCCATGGTGCACGAAAAAACTGAAAATTCTGTGCGACTGCCACAAGGGGGCGTATTTTGGGCACAGTCGTGTCCAAATTTTGTATGCAGTGGAAAGGCGGCTTTAGACAATGATATTAGGTTGATTTTAGGTTGGACGTTGGACATTGACGTCAGCCTAATGTTCGGTTCTGACATCAACCTGATTTTAATTTCCAAACAAAATGCAACGTCCCCACAACGTTGGGGTACAACGTCAATCTGATGTAATGTTGACGTCCTGTGCCTGCTGGGAAGAAGTTCACCCCAAAAAAATGAAAATTCCCTCATCATTTACTCACCCTCCAATTGTTTCAGACTTTTTTAAGCTTCTTTCTTCTGTTAAACACACAATATAAATATTTGAAGAATGTTGGAAAGTAGCACCATTGACTTACTTCCTATTATGGATGTCAATGGCTGTTTTTATCCACAATTCTTAAGACTATCTTGTTTTGTGTTCAACAAAAAACATCTAGAACCACTCGAGCGTGAGTTAATGCTGAGGAAATGTTCGATTATGTGGGAACTATCCATTTCAAACACTTTGACTATCAGCTGTCTTTTTGGAGTTTGTATGAGTGAGTGAGTGAAGGTTCTGTTGACAAGCTGCTGTTTTCTTTCTGTTTAATTTAAGTTTAGAGTTGAAGCTGAAGTCTTCAATTGGCCCCTGCCTAGACGGATGTTCAAAATAAAAAAAGCCACCGACATGTTTTCTATTACAGCTTGTAAAGTAAGCACTTTGAGGAGAAAAAAAAAGAACAAAATGATAACTCATGCTTTTAGTCTATTCAGAAGATGTTTTAAAATGCCATTTAGAAATAAAAGCTTGCTGTACAACCCTGCATTACTCAGTTGATTAAAGATTATATTAATGAAAGCCTGTATATGACGTTTGCTTGTCGTTTGTTTCCCTTTTTCCTGGTTGAAAACGAGCTGTTTCTGGGTAAATATAAAGTATTCGCACTGAAGGTTCAGTTTATTGACTGGCCACATGAGGGTAGTAAAGGCAGCCACAATATCAGGACCAAAAGCATGTGTTCCTTACTACACAACAGTCTCAATTCAGATAACAGTGCAAAGAGATTCATAAAGAGATTCATTCAGTGCATTCAGATAAAAGCTTTACTTTACTTTGCCTTCAATGCAGTGATCATGTGTATTTAATTTACGATCTGAACACACACACACACACACACAAATACATAACATGCTATTACTTTTCATCAGAGAGTGAGCATGTTACATCTATCAAGACTGAATAATTGTGTCATGTTGGCCTAGACAATGTTTTAATTATTTTTTTTTTAGTTAAAAATCAATTAGAATTAAAAATAAAGGCATATTTTGCGTTAACCTTTTACAGTCAAATGAGTTAGTCATGTTGTCAATATACAGTAAGTGTGTTCTGGAGTGGTGTTCTGATATAAACTATGGCTTTTTTCTTTGTTTGTTTTTTGCTGTTTGTACTGTAATTTGTTGACAGATCATGGCATTGTGAGAAAGGAAAATCACTGCATAACAAAAATTAAAAACAAAACAAAAGTAGAAATGTGAACAGAAATCTTCTTTGAGATGCACCTTCCTTAGAAAAAGTCAAGAATCACCTGGGAGAAATGTATTAATTGTAGAGTCTAATAAGTCTAATGGAAATGTATAGAAAAATGCATAATGACAAAATATTGTGACAACATATTTTGCATTTTGCAAAGACTTAAGCCATGAACAAGATATTACAGTTTTTGCAGTTAATGCATTTCTCTAAACAATTAGTACAAACTGCAAAACCTAGTGGATAACCTGCAAAAGCGAGTCACTTGCTCAAAATGGAGAGCTCATTCCTCAAAAGCAAGTATTGATGTCAATGAAAGTGTCAGTGTAATCAAGATGAAAAGTCCTGCCACCATTGTTTATGAACATGATAGTCAAATGGCTTTGTCATGTTTTCATTATGACACTTTACTCTGTACATTTTTTCCAATGCAAAAAAGTCAGATTTTGGTGACACTTCCTGCAAATGCTCAAGACAGCACTATATAGTATTTGCACAGCCATTTGAAAACTACAGTAAAGTTAGACATCACTGCATTTAGTGAGGTATCTGAGTACAAGACACTGAATATGTATGTTTCACATTTTTACTGCATTTGCTCTTTACAATTCTAATTTATTCACAGCATTGTGCAAAAGAATAAACACACCCTTATTTACAACAAACATAAACTCCCTTTGGGTAGAGCTGTGCACAACTGTAAACAATATTGCAGTACATATTGGAGCTGAACCTACAGCATACACAGGTCTGTAAATCATTCATCAATTCATTTTTAGGAAAAAAAAGTTTAAATTTTAATAAAATTGAAACTAGTTTAACATTTTTGTATATAATGACTCAAGTAATGAAATGAGGACTATTAGTTTTATATGGAATGACTATTCAGCATCCACAAGTTTAGTTCATTTTGACTGACATGACATAAGCAAATGATAATGTTACAAACAGCAGAGAGTTGTATGAAAGCAATTGATGCATGTCCAAAAGCATTCACAATTTGTTGGAAGGAATGAGAAACTGCTACTATGATGTGCACAAATGACTAATTGTTTTGAGAAATGCATTAACTGTTGTGCAAATGTAAATAGTGTTGTGGGGGGTGAGACTATTCAACAGAGACCAAAATAATACATTTTGATCAACATGACATAAGCAACTGATAGGATAGGATAGGATAAACTTTATTTATATATGACTTTATACAGTATATAAAGCACAGAATACAGTCATGTGTTAATGTACTACAGGTGCATTGTTCTTGGTAGAGTTCTACAGTTTTATCGAGGTAGGAGCAAACAAAAGCTTCAATCTATTGGTCTTACACATTGGCATTCTCAGTCTTTTTCCTGATGGTAACAGCTGATATTCACTGAAAAGAGGATGTTTGGAATTAGCACTAATATGTATTGCTCTTCTCATGACCGCCTGTTCATATAGAGTCAGTATGGGCTCGTATTGTTTTATTCCTATGGTTTTCATGGCTGTTTTTTGAATATGAACCAATTTATTTGTCAATTGAACAGACAGATTTACAAACCAGACAGTGATTCCATAGCGAATAAGACTTTCAAATATAGCTCTGTAAAAAACAAGCAAGATATTGCTACCCACCCCATACAATCTCAGCCTTTTTAAAAAAATAAAGCCTCTGTAATGCAGGAAAAACCACAGAATTGCACATAATCATTTGCATGAATGTATAAAAGCATTTGTTCAACTTGTTCTAAGGAATGAGAAACTGTTTTTTTGATGTACACAACTGACTGAGAATTTCAATTCTGATCTGAGAAATGGACCAAAGTGACTGAAAAACTGTAATAATGTAGTGTAAAAACTGAATTTATGAAATATTGTGATTTTATGTTTAGAGCGTGATTTCTTTTTTTATATATTTCCTTGTATGCGTTTTTTATTTATATTTTAAGATTAAATGGATTAAAATGACAATTTACAGCATTCAACTGACAAAAAAATCTCATTGAGCTGTCATAGTCATAGTTGATAACTGCTTTTTTTAACCCTTTAAAGTCAAGAGAAGCATACAGTAACATAATATTGATAAATCCTTTTAACCTACATTATAAACCATAATTACCTTCGTCCCAGCGAAACCATGCAAACTTTTCCCTCATAATAAACCGTGCGTGTTTCACGGAATTAAAGAATCCACTTCCCAGCCAATCAGAAGTAGTGAGTGGAGAGCGAGCAGCCAATCAGAGTCGAGGAGGCAGAGCGCTGGATCGAGTTGACGGTGCGTGGCTCTGAATCTCCCTCAGTTTACTCGAGCTCGCGGAACGGCTCGCCTGCGCCAGTCAGGGAGCTCAATACTGTCTTTAAATGGAGTGACACGAGCACCAAAGAGCATTAACCACCTCAGGCGGTCTTAAGCGCTTGTTTAAAGTGTTTGTGTTGAAATCTGTGCGATTTTCCAGCGAACAGAATGTCTCAAAGAGTTCGCAAAAACGGATCTCCGACGTCTGGAGTGACCGCGGGAAGCCCGAGCGGATCCCCGGGGATCAGCGCCGCTGGAGTGAATTTACTGGGTCGCCTGCTGCCCATGAAAGCCACGGTTCCCTTCCAGCTGAAAACGCAGCCACAGCACCCTCTACAGACACGGACTGTCCTGTCCTCCTCCTCCTCCTCCGGTAACGGTAAATGCCACAGCAGCGGAGCCCACAGCCGGAGCCCCACGCGATCCCTTTCCTCCAGTGCCGTTTCAGCAGCCACGTCCACTTCCTCTGCGTTCATCACACCGGCAGCGGCTTCTTCCTCTCCCTCACCATCACCTTCATCAAGAACTAGCCCCATTATCGTTGTCCACGCGACAACCCCCAGATCTGCTCACGCGCTGGTACCTGTACCCTCCTCGTCCTCAGCCCACTCAGGTGTGCACTTGGGCCCGCAGTGCTGCTCCCCCTCACAGCAGACCAGCTGCGGCTGCTCGGACCCTTCAGCCTTTACCTCTCATTTATCATCCTCTCCGTCTTCATCCTCGCCACTGTGGTCTTGCGGTCACAGAGCCAAACCCCTCCAGACCCCCGAGCAGGACAGACTGTCTCCAGAGAGGCTCAGTCCCAGCTCACCTGTGTGCGCAGGTAAACCTACAGTAGAGCTCTTGATTTACAGTAGCATGAAGTCAGAAGTGATGGGCCACGTTTACTTGGCATCACCGTGGTAACTTGTAAACACACACACATGGTCTCTAGTGGTTTGTGGGTGTTATTTCCGCTTTCTGAATATTTCACAGTAGTAATAATGTCTCTCATATGTCGTAATAATAGGAAGGAGCTCATGAGGCGTGTGCATTAACAGTGACTTGCATTAAAATGCATGCCATGTGTAATGTAGAACAGAGATTCTTAACCTTTTAACTCTGAAAGCCACATATATGACTAAATATATCTTTTAGTAGCCTGTTTCTGCTGTAATTATGGGTAAGAAGAACAGTTATTACACTTTATAAGCATGTTAATACTTTTATATTCAACAACTATGCAATAAACTAATAATTAAATGTAATTGTTTATTAGTAACACATTTTATTTGTTTATATTTTTTAAAGTGTTAATTAATTACTATATAGAAATATTAAAAAACAATCTATAATAGTTATTTTAAATAAGCTGGTAGTTATTTAATCTGGTAGTTATATAATTAAATAATCTGGTAGTTATATAGTTGTTTTAAATAGTCATTTTAATGCATAAAATGTAACTAAAAAGTATTTTATGAAAAAAAAATTTAAAATCTGTATTTAAACACAACTATACAATTTGAAATAAATCTATTAAAATAATTTGTATTTTAATATATTTAGTTTAAATAAAAAAACATTATTTGGAATTCATGTCATTTTAATATTTTCATTTTAACAAAACCAAACAAAATTCATTCATTCATTCATTCATTCATTCATTCATTCATTCATTCATTCATTCATTTTCCTTCGGCTTAGTCACTTATTTATCAAGGGTCGCCACAGCAAAATTAACCGCAAACTATTCCAGCATATGTTATACGCAGCGGATGCCCTTCCAGCTGCAACCCAGTACTGGGAAAAACCAACAAATTTATAAATGTATTAAATTAATCTATTGTAATGCATCACAAATAAATCCATTTTTAATGTATTAAAATCATCTGTAGTTTAATGCATAAATTAAATAAAAAATAATTAGATGTGTTTTGATTTTGATTCTGGGATGCTCTCTCTGATGTTCCCATGTAAAAGTGTCAAGCATAGATGGGAACTTCACAGAGCATTCCAGGGTGCACCTCATGAAGCTGGTAGAATCAAGGTAAATGGGGACTTTTTTTTAATAAACTTGGTTTAGATCCAGTTATTTTATATTTTATATAATTTCATAGTTTTCATGACTTTATTTTTTTTATACTGTTTATTTTAGGTAGTACTAGATGGTTTGGAATTGACATTTTGACAAGGCCTGTCTGATATTGGAAAAATCTGATATATTTAAAAATATTAAATTTTTCTGCGATATATATTGCAATATGAATACAGTTTCATAAGATGGCTTGAATAGACCTATACGGAGCAGCATGTATGCGTCCTGAAGTAAATTGAAACGGCTATAAACTCCAGCGAGATAAAGTCATTGTATACAGAGCCATAGACCTTTATCTATAAAGTATAATTATGGATACTTTGTTCATCCTAACTGAAAGCTACATTGTGTTTGCCAGCCTCATGCATCACGCACCTGTCAATCAGTCAGCCAGCATGTCACCTTAAAGGGTTAAGCAAATAATGCACAGCACTACTATGATTACAGAAGAGTTTGCGCTGTTATAATTCACTCACCTTTTAATATGCTTTGGTGCGATAATAACCCACTGTTAAAAAAAACAACGACTGAATGTTTTGAAATGAGAAGCTGTAATGTAGTTGTGGCGGGATGAATTTTGGTGTGGCGCCCCGCAATGGAAGAATGAATGTAGCGAAAACCATGAAACATTTATAAATTGTTAATTAGATTTTTTGGAGATGTGAATAGTAAACATCAATCTCTGACTAAACTTGTGCATGAAAATACTCACAACACATGCAAATACAGAATCGCACAGCGAATAACACAGACAACAACGAAAATGTGTCAGGGGACCCCAAAAAGTTTATAAATTTATAAATATAAGTTTATTAGATTTTATGGAGAGGTACTCCCACTGCACAATCATCTCATTCAATCTAACATTATAAATTCTTTCCAAATAGAGATATTAAGTCATCTGGTGAAATTGTATTCATATCGCAATATTTATCGCAAAATATCACAGTGTAAAATTTTTCCAATATCATGCAGCCCTAAGTCCAATTATCTAAGAAATTTTTAGATCAAGTAAAACTATTGTTTTGTTTTCACCTTCAGAAGAAACAAGTCAAAAACAAACTAAATTATCTGCCAATGGGATAAGTAAAATAATCCTATATTTGCTTCGAAATGTAGATATTTGGATTAGAAACAAGACAAAAATTCTAAGTAAGAATTTTTTTTTTTGCATAAATCATATGAATTCTGTATAAATAATTCACTCATTCATTCATTTTCTTGTGGGCATAATCCCTTTTATTATTCTGGGGTCACCACAGCGGAATGAACCGCCAACTTATCCAGCACATTTTTACGCAGCGGATGCCCTTCCAGCCACAACCCATCTCTGGGAAACATCCACACACTCATTCACTACGGACAATTTAGCCTACCCAATTCACCTGTACCGCATGTCTTTGGACTGTGGGGGAAACCGGAGCACCCGGAGGGAACCCACGCGAACACAGGGAGAACATGCAAACTCCACACAGAAACGCCAACTGACCCTGCCGATGTTCGAACCTGCGACCCAGCGACGTTCTTGCTGTGAGGCGACAGCACTACCTACTGCGTCACCTATATAAATAATGAATTAAATATAAATATATTTTTTTAAATAATTCTTTTTAAGTTATAAATTAATTTTTTTGTGCCCCAAATGTTTTAATCTCTCTCAAAATGCTCAGTCACAGGCCTTAAAAACACATGCAAATGATAAACCTTCACTCTATTATGGTTAAATAGAGTGACTTTGAATTCAGACTCTGGAAATCACGTGTTCTGTAGCTCCTGGTCAACTATAATTCAGACACAACATTGCATATCTTGCGATGTGACTATTCCAGATGCACACATCGATGATATCAATGCTAAGAACAATATATTTTTGACCTTCTTTTACAAATTCATTGATAACCCAATTAATATGCATACATATTTTTTCACATGCACTCTTAGACAGAAGGATGCATAATTTATGCAGCCTCTAATATGCAGAAGACCCAAAGTTTCATGACATACAGTATCACACTGTTTTTCAAGTAATTTATAGCTAACTAGCTCTCTTATCAGGCTTTATGAATTTTTTAGTGTTTGCAGGCTGCAGAGTATTTCAGATGTCTCATTCATAAAACAGCCTGTGGGGAGTCGTGCTGAGAGCAGGCCGTTGTGGTTTGAGGTGGCAGCTCCAGAGGCTTTTCTCTCTTGCTGACTGGTAAAAATGTAAATGTTTGGTTGCCAGTCACTGGTTTGGACCTTTGACTCTCAAAGGTTTGTTTTGTGATCAGTTTGCCAGCAAGTGTTGCGCTGCGTTTGATTTACTGTAACTGTTTAAACTGGCGTTGTGACCGGTACCACATATTTTAAGAAAATGCAATTTCCTCGAAAAGGAAATGTATTTGTCAGCTTTTTATTGGCAAAATAATCTCTTATGGGCCGTCCCACACCAAATATGCTGATATTTTTTTAATACCCACCTCGTAGACAGAAGTACAGTAAGTGCTGGTTGTGAAGTAGGCATGAATGAAACACTATTACTATTACTAGTTATTAGTAACTAAAAAAGTTATGGTAACTAATAACTTGATTGTAATGCAATAAAGTGCACCTTTTGTAAAGCTGCTTTGAAACAATAATTATTGTGAAAAGCTCTATACAAATAAACTCAACACAGGTTAATTTTGAAAACGTAATCCTATATACATATCTGGAGACCGCAAATTATGTAGCCAAGTATGGCTGCATTTAAAACGAACGCAACAGGTTTGGTATGACGTCGTCCTTTTTCTCGCTTACTAGCTGACCGTTAACCTCCGTATGGACGGCTTTTCCACTTTTACCAGTTTGTCCAGTGGCTTGCCGCATACGTCGGTGGACATCAGACGTATAGAGGAGTTGACCGTTATGATTGGGTTCGAGTTCGGTGAAGAATAGTTCCAGAAGGCGGGCAAGATAAAAACAAAAGCCAAAAAAATAAAATAAATAAGTAAATAACAGGGTGAGAATGTGGTAAAATCTGAAAACGTGGTAAAAATCAGGGGGCTTTTCTTTTTCTGGATTGCTTTTCAAAACACTGTTGGTTGGGATTAGGGAAGTGGGTGTTCGGTAGGGGTGCAACAGTTTAATCTACTCAAGGTTTGGTATGTATCACGGTTTTAGGGTCACGGTTTCAGTACGGTACAATATGTGCTGCACTGTAAAAAAAAATCCGTAATTTTATGGGTTTTTTTACGGCAGCTAGGGTGCCGGAAAAAAATGAAAAATAATGGCCTGTAAATTACAGACATTTTCCGTAAAATAGCAGACAGTAAATTAAAGAAATTTAACAAGAAATGTAAATTTAAGGAAAATTTCTGTTATTTAAAGTTCGTTATTTTACAGTAAATGTCTGTAATTTACCGGCTGTTATTTAACTTTTTTTTTCTGGCACCCTAGCTAGATTTTTTATAGTGCATGTTTAGAAAAAAATGGCTTTTCTAAAAAATTCAGGAAAAAAAGAACAGAAAAAAAACAATATACATATTTATTGGGTAACAAACACTAATTAAATAAAAGTAGGGCATTTTGAAAATTTCATGTTAAAAATAAAATGCTTAAGAAAAAAATAAAGAGAGATAAAGCTTAAACTTTCCTTTTTTCTGTTTTACATCTCGACTCAACACTCTCAACCAATTATGCAGATAATAATTGTGTCAACACATCTTAATAATTGAGAACTTTTAGAGTATTGGTTACTTCTGTTTACATTATGCTTGCATTACTAAGGCAACAACACATGTTTATTACCAATCATTACAGAGAGCTCCATTATCACATATCAGCACCATCGAAATGAATGAAACTTAAGTAAAGAGAGAGTGTTCGGCTCTTCTCTCTTAATTCAGCAGGAATAGTCAGTCAAGAAAAAAGCTTTTCTTGGCAAACAACAGGTAAACAAAATGAATAAATAGCGGGAGCGATAGGGTGCGGAAGAACACCCAGCGGGATCACAACTGCAGAAACAGACCTGCGCAACTTCTTTAGGCTGTATGTCCGGGTCCTTATGGGACACTTCTGGGTCTAAACACAGACCTCGATCTGCCTGTTAGAGTAACTCATAGTGTTTCATTCGTGCCTACTTCACAACCAGCACTTACTGCACTTCTGTCTACAAGAAGTACAGAAAAGTGCTGGTTAATAAAATCAGCATATTTGGTGTGGAACAGCCCATAACAGATTTTTCTTGCCAATAAAAAGCTGACAAATACATTTCCTTTTCGAGGAAATTACATTTTCTTAAAATATGTGGTACCGGTCACAACGCCAGGCAAATCAAGACTATCCTTTGCAACAACAAAAAAATCGGTATTCGTTATTTTGTTGTGTCTGTCTGAATTTACATTGAGTGTTTGTTGAAACACTGATGGCAATGCGCTGTGTTTTGGTCTCACCCGCTTTTTTTGCGTGCGCTTCATCTCCTTCACTTGCCGTGCTGAACTCTCAGAAACTCCACACACACACCGACACGTGAGGAAACGTGATGTCAACTACGGATTTACATACTAAGAGATGATTGGACAGATCACAGACATGTGAATAGTAATCGGAAGCGTACAAAGGCAGATTTTATTTTTTACTTTGCTGCAGTTGTCTTTATTAACAAACCAATATTAATAATGCATATTCTGAACCGCAGATCACAGGGCGCACCTAACCATGGGAGGACAATGAGACTATAAGTTTTTTTTAATGAGAACTGTTGCATCCCTAGTGGGCACTGGTCAATTAGTGCTTTTTAAAACATTATAAGTTGGGTTTAGGGAGGGGGGTGGGTGGGAGTATCGGTCGGTTGGTTCGTCAGTCAGTCGATAGCAGCCTCTGGTGGATTTACGCGAGAAGAGCAGGCATGAATGGCACTCGCGTAAGAAATTTGAGCTCTCAAAAAGTGTACACAGTGGCCTCTGGTGCATTCTTGAAAACAAAAACTGCAAAAAAAACATAGCTCCTGGGACGTATTTGGCACTCTCCAGAAATGTACATAAGGGAACATTTTCAGAATGAGCCTGGGTTGAAAAAACTTGAATTGAATGATCATCTGGTTATCTGCTTCAAAAAACCCTTTTAGAGAGGGAAGGGTAAAGGTTATTGGGTTGGGAGTGTCATCCTTTGTGTCTTGGCCAAGAACCAACCCTCATTGTTTTAGTAAATTACCCATGATTCTCTTGGAGCCTCCTCAAACAGCCTGCGAGGCCACGAGTATGTCTTAGCTGTGTTTCTGTGTCAGTGTTGTTTTCTTTTAGTCCAATAATGACATGATCTGTCTGAACAAGAGGAAACTTGATCTCGGGTCCACATTTGACTTCGGGTCAGAGATTCATATGCCTGCTGGAATGCCCTTGTGATTACTGTTTTTAGTCTCCTGAGCCATGCCTCCCCTTTTCACTGTATCCCACTGAAAACACTCCGCTCTGGTATGTCCAGTAATTTTCCAGATCACCAGGCTTGCCTAAGATCCCATGAAAGCCGAAGCACACGAGAGGGACTGGAAAGGATGGAGAAAATTGGGGAAAATCACTCTGAGAGATCTTGTGTCCGGTCATGTGCAGAACTGGCTGTTTTCAAAATTGTCGAGTAGAGTTTGATTGATTGACTTGTCAAATTAATTAGACAGTGAGTCTTTAATCAAAGACAAAATCACTAAAGCTGCTTTTTTATGGTACGGTATGTGTCGACATGGCTCGGCTTGCTTCAGTTTGGTTTTGTTCGGCTCAGTTTGCATTTCCACTACAGTTTACTACCGATTGAAGTGGGTGGAATTATCACTGTAGATTCACCACCTGTACTTCTGCAAACCAACTATACAGCAGTGTATGTTGCTGGGTATTTGAATATACTGTAGCTGATTTGGTGTTTCGTGTCGCAGAATAAACGATGCTAGTACTGACAAATCTCTTAAACCAATCGATGATCAGCAGTGTATATACGTCACGTTTTAGTAATTGTATGGCTTGCTTGGAACCTTACTTGAGGTGGTACTAAAAAGTAGAAGTACTAGGTAAGGTTGGGAGATGTTGACCAATTTGACATCGCACGATGTCTAATGTGAAACATCACGATGGACGATGGCATCGTCGTCATAGGCGGGGGTGGGGGTGGTTGTTGTTAAATATCAATTCATTCATAACTAATTAATTAATTAGTTAGTTATGTAGCCTACCGTTTTCACTACCTGACCCACATGGTCTTTGCTTTACCCATAACCAAACCATAAATAAATAAAAGTTACACACAAATTACCACCTGTCAATCACTTTTTTCCGCGGGACTCTGGCATGAATAGGCAGAGTGATCTGTGTTGTTATAATGGCTTTTTCCCACAGCTGGTGGAGGAGACGAGAGTTTGTTTGGAGTTCACTCTAATTTGTATTGTGATTGATTATAATTTCTTATTTTATTATTATTATGAGGAAATAATAACAAGATGCTAGGGCTCGACCATTTTGGTCGCATATGCGCCCGAAATTTTATCTATGCGACCTAAAAATATATTTAGAAGCATTTGTGAGAGTGCATAAATTTTCACTGTTTTCACTGCAAAATCCTCACCGCATGCGTGGATTTAGGAGACATTTATGCAGGATGCATCTTTTTACCTAAAAAAAACAAACACAGCGCTCAGGAACAGATTAAAACAGTTGTTATGTGAAGTTGCTGAAGTAAAAAAAGCCCGCAATGCTTGCCCCGCCTTTGTGTTCTTCTTATTGGCCCACTGCTCTAGAACTGAACGCGAACGGATTGGTTAATATCAGCTGTCAATCACTCAGTCAATGCCTTCTGCCTTCAGATGACAGGAGCTACAACCTCAAAAATGTGAAGTGCTGAAGATGAGAGAATGAAAATAACACTGACAGATTTTGTTTTAGGAACCACCTAAAGTTACTAATAATGGCACATCTTATTAGTGATCATGTGCTGAATGTTAATCCACCATTTACACTTTTCCAAGAGTGGATAAAAGACTTCCAGTAGCTTCAAGTCCGCTATGAAAATAACTAAAGCCATTCACTGTAAAGTCTGTGGGACAGGGTTTGCAGGTAACAGCATTTGCCACTGAATCTACACATTTTAAGCGCGAGAGATACTGTATAATCCTTCATTAAATCCTCACTATGCTGTCAGCCGTGCAAGCGGCAGCTATATGTAAAATTTAACACAGCTCATGAAAAGATTGTTATTGCTATTAAGATGACATGCAAATAATAAGTCTTATATCAGAATAAATGTGGGGCGGGGCGATGTATCGCGATGCCTGCTCAGCATCATGAAATATCGGCCATCGGCGATGGACCCAACCCTAGTACTCGGTATGAAAAGCAGTAGAAAAGCCCCCAAATATGAGCCATACAGAACCGAACTGCACCGTACCATGCAGTGGAAAAGCGCCTTATGCGATAGATGATACATTTCTTTGGATCTTGAATATTTGAGAGAGATCAGCAGTGTGTATACATCATGTTTTAGTAATTGTATGGCTTGCTTGGAACCTTACTTGAGGTGGTACTAAAAAAGTACAAGGTATGCATGTTCAAGGTACAAGGTACTAGGTATGAAAAGCAGTAGAAAAGCCCCCACATGTGGGCTGTACTGAACTGAACTGCATCATACCATGTAGTGGAAAAGCACCTTAGATGATAAATTTCTTTGGATCTTGAATATTGGAGAGCCTTGATGTTCACCAGATGCTTATAAGATGCATTTTATATTGACAAGATTCGGATCAGAATGCATTAATATTCACTAATGGCTGTGATAAAACAAGCCGATAACAAAAAAAGAGCTGGTGACAAAGAAAACTGATTGTTTTGTAGACATTGTTTTAAGCTGTGTCTCTGCCAAAACGTAGTGTTTAAACACCACATAGATTACAGCTGAATGCAAACTAGCATGCACATTCTGTGCTTGTGTATGAGAAAATAACTGATTGTTTCAGAGTATTAGCAGATTTGTCATTTAAAAACATTTAAAAGGTAACCCACTGACTTCTGGCTGACACTCAGTTTGTTGTGTCATGACCCATAGGACTGGTCTTGCGTAGCCTGACCTGCAGACTGACAGCAGACTGCCTGGGGTCTTTTGCAGCCTTCATTGCTCAAAGACCACTTAAAAGGCAAACCAGACTAACATGTATAGCAACCAGTCACAGATCACATTTAGTAACGTCCTGTTTTAAAATCAAGAGTCTATACTGTGAACTTCACATCCTTTTTTTTTTAAATCCGGTTGAATTCAAGTAATCAAATGGCCACTTTGAAAATTCTGTTTTTGCTATTTTACCTGAATTCTACATTAGATTATCTGTGGGATCAACTGCTGAGCCTGAGAGGGACATGCTGCCTCAAACCAGACCATGTTATGACAATTATCAGTCCTTGTCTGAAATTAAAATTCTATACTTACTTTACTCCCAGGGCCGTTTATACCGAAGTTGATATTTACCTGCACCATGTTGGTGTTTTGTAACAACTAATTTTACGAGGTGGGTTGTTAGCCCAACGCTCAACCCCCAACCTAGAGGACTAGGACATACACACATACTGTACACTACGGGAAATTTAGCTTACCTAATTCACATTAGGACCCGGAGGAAGCCCACACGAACACAGGGAGAACATGCAAACTCCTCACAGAAATGGCAACTAACTTAACCGGTGTTCGAACCAGCGGCCTTCCTGCTGTGAGACGATAGCGCTACCTACTGCACCACCATGCCACCCAATTTTAAATGCTGCGTGTAATTTTTTTCACATTACAGCATTTTAATGCACACTGAAAGCAACATTAATTTGAAAAATATTCAAAAAAATTATATTTAAGTGTTATTGCATTCTTAGTGTTTTTAATTGCTTTATTGAAACAGAAATGACAACTCTGTCATTTACACAGCAGAAAGACATTGTTCACTTTTGAAATACCCATTAAGATTTTTCTTCAATATCCCTTCATTGAAAGTCCTGACGCTACATTAGAAATGCCTCGCATACACTCAAAAAATATTTAGGCCTAACAAATAAGATTTTTTTAAAGATATTTTAAAAAGATTTTTAAAGGTATTTATTCTGATTCGAGGTTATACCATGAATATGGTATAATATATCTAGTAGAAAACTACAGCTACTGTAGATATATTATACCATATTCATATTTTTTTGCCTGATTGCCTTAGATTGATTCTAAGCAGTCTGACAACTTACATTTTAAGATATTCTTAAAGATTTTTAAAGATTTTTATTCTGATTGTATATAAGATTTCCATCCATTTGATTACATCTAACATAATTGTACTAATAAACTTTATGGGATTGATATTTGTCAGTTATTTGTTGGGAGTATGGAGGTGCATGAATTTTGCCCCCGAATATTAAGTAAACCAATGTCATAGAATTTAACTAATTGGACCTGGCTATGACCATCCGAGGTTATACCATGAATATGGTATAATCATAGACTGTAAAAGATATGGACGTAGTATCCGTGACGTCACCCATAGGTTTATGAAGAACCCAAAAGAAGCTACCAGAAAGCGTGGCCGACCGTCGCCATTTTGTTCGCGCGTCATCGCACCAACCCCGGGCATACCATACAAAGGGAAAGAGGCAGGGCGTGAGCGGAGCTAAAGAGGCATGCTGGCATTCCGCTTAGACGGGCTTTCCTATGGGAGAAACGCTTAATACTTCATCACCTGCTCTGACCTGCTCCTGTTCTGACCACATGTGGTTGGTTGTACACTTTTTCAATAAAGTGTTTAGACTTTTAAAAACATTGTTTCGTAAGCAACGTCATAAGGGCAATGCTTAGTGGCTCAATACATTACACATTGGCCACTAAGCATTGTGCTTATGACGTTTTTCAACAGTAGGAAAGTGCGAATTACTTTCAAAAACTTCAGATATAGTCTGTGTTAGTAAATGCAAGGCTAATTATGAAGTCCAGGCAGAACACTGTATGACAACGCTTCAGATGACTGTTCTAGAGCCTACAGCTAATAATCTGTCAGATTCTGGAGTGCATTACAGCTCTAAAGAACATTATAAATGATAAACGATCTTAAATAAAACAAATACATTCATAGAGATGGTATATAATTTCACTCACCTGGCAAATGGAGGCCACGTGAATGGCTTGTGAGCACAATTAAGTGCACACAGCATGCCATATCATCTGATAATAGTAGGAAATAATTCCAAAAGGCAACTGACTGTGTATAGTCACATAAAACAACACAAAAATACGATGTATATGCCGAGATCAGCCGTAATCAGCTGAGGTGAAGTGACGGCGACCAGCGAGACCTAGCTGTCACTCAAGTGGCCACGCCCTTAATTATGCAAACTTAATATAACCTAATATAAAGGAAACGGATGAGTTATAAATAAATTCACCCCCCTCACAGTTGTCACGAAGGGTAATATTAGCTATATTAACCAAAATCGTTCTTTGTACCAGGCTGTAAACACCTTTTTTTATGCTGTAAAGTTGGCCATTCTAGCAGTGGGCTCAATAGAAATTTGCTCTATTATGGAGCCAGGACTAGCGAAATTTCGATGAATTGCAGTTTCAGTTACTTCCGTATTGGCTTCCCGAGGGAGAGCGGGAGGTTGCCGCTTGGGTATAATATATATACAGTAGCAGGTTTAGATTGATTCTAAGCAGTCTGACAACTTACATTTTAAAAAACTGACAAATTAAATAATTAATTCCTTACATTTATATAGCGCTTTTCTGGGCACTCAAAGCGCTTTACACATAGGGGGGAATCCCCTCATCCACCACCAGTTTGCAGCATCCACTAGGATGACGCGACAACAGCCATTTTGCGCCAGACCACCCACCACACACCAGCTGATTGGTGGAGAGGAGACAGAGTGATTAAGCCAATTATGATATGGGGATGGTTAGGAGGCCATGATGGACAGAGGCCAGTGCGCAGATTTGGCCAGGATGCCGGGGTTAAACCCCTACTCTTTTTCAAAGACTTCCTATGATTTTTAATGACCACAGAGAGTCAGGACCTCGGTTTAACGTCTCATCCGAAAGATGGCGCTCAATGGCGCTCACTGAGCAGTATAGAGTCCCCGTCACTGTACTGGAGCATTAGAACCCACACAGACCGCAGGTTGGGCGCCCCCTGCTGGCCTCACTAACACCACTTCCGGCAGCAACCTAGCTTTCCCAAGTGGTCTCCCATCCAGGTACTGACCGGGCGCAGCCCTGCTTAGCTTCAGTGGGCGACCATGTGAGAGTTGCAGAGAGCTAGCTGCCGGCAAATACAATCAAAAGGCTACAAACAGTCATAAACTTCATCGTGATTTAATGTTTTGAGTGTACTTTATAAAAAATTTAATCACAAAAGTCAAGACAACAAATATTTTCATGTTTCTTTAAATTATTTTAATAAGTTAATCAGGTTTCAACAATTTGTTTTAAGTTATAAACTTTTATATAAAGTTGAACTTAATATTTTTAGTCAGCTTGATTAATGTAAGTTGAGATGACTAGAAAGGTTAATTTGATTCAACTAAAAAATTTAAGGCGGCTCTAATATTTTTACAGTGTATGCAGTATTTTTTTGTGGTTTAATGCAAAGATGATATAATGCTAAATTCAGCTTTATAAATGTACATGTTTTTTTAAGATGCTGATGACTATTAAACGTGTCATAACGCTCTTGTAAAACGTCCGTCTTGCAAGACACCCGAAGACATGTCACAGTGTGGAATAATTTCTCAGAGGAATAATTTCTCAGAGAGAGGCTTAATTCTCCAACAATCCAAAAAAGTGTCTTGATATTGTTCTTTTTACAGTGTCCAGGTGTTGAAATCAGTTTTGCTTTGAATATGTTCCTCAGCCATTGACGTTCATTGTTCTCAGGATTAGACGACACCATTTCTCATGAGCCGTCCTTGGTTGCAACAAAGCTGACATATGCCGGTGTGTTTCTCAATAGCTCTGCTCTCGCTTTTGAAGATCTCCATGAGGACATTGTTCTGTTGCTCTTGGCTGGAGGGGGGACGTTAGTACTCCCAGTCTTTACAGAGAGAGGGATGGTGCAGGCAGGCTAGGGCGAGACCAGGCTGATCTCTCTGTCCTCACAAAGAACACTATTAGGAGTCAGGTCACTATTACACCCTCTTACTTCAGCTGCAGGCCTCTCCTTCTGCTTGGGTTTGTGAATTTAGAGCTACAATGAGTCTTTTGAAGATCGCTATCCCTTCGCTGGATAATCAAAAGAACAGGACGGTTACTTGCATGCCCAAGAGGCTCGGTTCCATTCAAAGACACATGAAACAAATAATTATAATATGCTGAATAATCTGGCGACATGATGACTGAGAATTGCAGAGCTTGTGCAAACATATCCATTTGACTGTGATTTCTGTACTGAACAAAATAAAAAAATAAACAGGTTTCTGAATTAGACATAAAGCCATTTAAAGGGATAGTTCACCCAAAAATGAACATTTTCCCATCATTTATGCACACTTTAAGTGGGGTTAAACCTTTGCTAATTTCTTTCTTCTGATAAACACGAAAGAAGATATTCTGAAGAATGTTGGGGCAAAAAAGCAGCCATTGACATCAATAGTAGGAACAAAAATACTATAGTCAACGGCTGCTTTTTGCCAGGATGAGTAAATCATGGCAGAATTTTGAGTGAACTCTCCCTTTAAGTTTAGTTTGCGTTTAGTTTAAAGGGGAACTATTAGGCTTTTTTTGCAGTCCCCAGAATGTGTCAGGTCAAAATAACCCAAATATCACTTACTATACCCCATTGGAAATGCCAAATCTTTGGGTCAGTATAGAAATGAGGTGTTTTGTGTATGTACTGTATCTTTAAAGGATAGTTCACCCAAAATTTTAAATGAACTCACAATTTACTCACCCTCGTAGTTAAATAAAGAACCACGAAACACTATGAACAAATGAAACACTAAATAAGATATTTTGAAGAAATTTGAATACCTGTAAACACTAACTTAGGAAAAACAAATACTATGGAAGTCAATGGTTAGTTTTCCAGCTTTCTTCAAAATATATTCCGTTGTGCTCAACAGATGAAGGAAACTCAAACAGGTTTGGAACAAGTGGAGGATGAGTAAAGATGACAGAAATTTTGTGTGACCTAGCCCTATAACTTTAATTTGCATTTTGTTTAGTTTAAAGGGCAACTATTATGCTTTTTTTCTGTCCCCAGAATGTGTCAGGTCAAAAATACCCCAAATATCACTTACTATACCCTATTTAAAATGTCAAACCTTTGGTTGGGAATAAAAATGAGATGTTTTATGTATGTACTGTATCTTTAAAGGATAGTTCACCCGAAAAATTCAATTAACTCACCATTTACTCACACTCACTGTTAAATAAAGACAACATTAAAGAATATATTTTGAAGAACACTAAAAACCATTGGCTTAAGATACACAAATACTGTGGAAGTCAATGGTTAAAGCTTTCCTCAAAATATATTCTTTTGTGTTGAACAGAAGAAAGAAACTCAAACAGGTTTGGAGCAAGTAAAGGGTGAGTAAATTATGACAGAACTTTCAGTTTTGGGTAAACTATTCCTTTAAATGCAAATGACCCATATAGAGAATAGTGCAGTTTTGATAACTCTGCTTCAGTTTACTAGATGTAAGTTAAATAACATGAGACGACTTCATTAAAATGATCAATCTTGAAAATAAACCGAAAAATCATGAATGGTAATTTGATACATTTTTTAAGTCGCTAATAGAGTTTTTAAAGCTGTTGTGCAAGGATAGATACACAACACACAATCACTGTGACAACTTTCACTGGGTGCTATAGCAAAACAACACAAGCATGTTAAGCATGTTATGTAATGTTCACTTATTAACGGAATAGTTTACTTAAATAAGTTTGATTTACTCACTGTTTAGCCAATCACATGGCAGCAACTCAATGCATTTAGGCATGTAGACATGGTCAAAATGATCTGCAGCAGTTTAAACTGAGCATCAGAATGTGGAAGAAGGGTGATTTAAGTGACTTTCAACATGGCATGGCTGTTGGTGCCAGACGGGCTGGTCTGAGTATTTCACAAACTGCTGATCTACTGGGATTTTCATGTCTAGGGTTTACAGAGAATGGTCAGAAAAAGAGAAAATATCCAGTGATCAGCAGTTCTGTGGGCATCTCTGAACGCACAACCTTGAGGTAGATGGGCTACAGCAGCAGAAGACCACACCGGGTGCCACGCCTGTCAGCTAAGAACAGGAAATTGAGACTACAATTCGCACAGGCTCACCAAAATTGGACAATAAAAAATTGGAAAATCGTTGCCTGGTCTGATGAGTCTCGATTTCTGCTGCAACATTCAGATGGTAGGGTCAGAATTTGGCATGAAAACAGCATGAAAGCATGGATCCATCCTGCCTTGCATCAACGGTTCAGGCTGGTGGTGGTAGTGTAATGGTATCGGGGATATTTTCTTGGCACACTTTGGGCCCATTACTACCAATTGAGCATCGTGTCAACACCACAGCCTACCAGCCTGTCCATCCCTTTATGACCTCAGTGTACCCATGTTCTGATGGTTACTTCCAACAGGATAACGCATCATGTCATAAAGCGCGAATCATCTCAGACTGGTTTCTTGAACATGGCAATGAGTTCACTGTACTCAATGGCCTCCACAGTCACCAGAGCTCAATCCAATAGAGCACTTTTGGGATGTGGTGGAACAGAAGATTCGCATCATGGATGTGCAGCCAACAAATCTGCAGCAACTGCGTGATGCTATCATGTCAAAATGGACCAAAATCTCTGAGGAATATTTCTAGTACCTTGTTGAATCTATGCCATGAAGGATTAAGCAGTTCTGAAGGTAAAATGGGGTCAAACCCGGTACTAGTAAGGTGTACATAGTATAGTGGCCGGTGAGTGTATAATCAGTGATATATAATTATTTCAAAATGGCAATAATATCGCTTATTGCAACAATTTCTTTGACAATATATCCCACCACAAATATTCTTTATCATGACAGGCCTACTTCTGTTCAGTTTTTATGCGATTTTAGAAGGGCCGTTTGTTTATTTATTAGCAGATGATGAATGTTTGAGGTCAAGAGTGCGTTTGGATGATCCTCCTGCGGGTTGAGAGATGTTTCTCAGAAGAAGATCGTTATCTGTATGTGTACCGGCCGAACTGGAGGCGTATTCGTGGTACTGTTGATGAATCGCCGTGACGTTATTATTGTTTCGGTCTAGTCACATTCACTCGATTTAAGAGACAGAAGTCAAGAGCACAGGTTTCCCAGGGACGTGGCTCATGGGTGTGCTATCAGTGTGTGTGTGCAGAATCTGCTGAGTGAGATGCAGGATAGACACAACATAAGAGCCTACTGTGAATACACAGAAATGATAAGAGAATTCAGTGCGCAGTAGTGCATCATAGCATCCCTCATGTGAGCCAATCAGAGATGAGATAACATCCCTGTGTGACGGTTTGTCCTCTGTGCGCAGTGCTTGTTTGTGTGCACGCACGAATGTGTATGTAATTATGTTGTGTATGTACACACATACATAATGCTCTGCCAGTCATTTAGCTGGAGATCAGTGCACAGTTAGGCCAGAAACAAACACAGATGGGAATGTTTGGCCGATGCATTGCAAGCGTGTGGTCCTTTTGTACATACTTGCCATGCATTACTCTGAAACTGTAAGATAGGGTTCAGCGATCGTGTGTTATTTACAATATAATATGTTATTAATAGAGAATGACTCTTTTTTTTTCTGTTGTTTTTGAATAATATGTAAACTGTAAACATTATATAATCAATATGTCATAACATTTGGTTTTGTTACTTGAACTTGTTAAATGTTAATCATATTTAAATTTATTTTCAAGTTATTAGAGATTTCACAAGATGATTTAAGTCAGTTTAATGTAAAAAAACTTAATTTGATTCAACTTAAAAAATTTAAGGCATCGACAAAAATGTTGCAGAGTATATACAGCATGTGTTGTATAAAATGTTATGCAATATTTAACTTGATGTTTTGATGAAGTCAGTTTATACAGTTTTAGTCAGAATTATTAGCCCCCCTCAATTATTAGCCCCCCTGTTTATTTTCCCCCCAAATTTCTGTTTAATTGAGAGATTTTTTTCAACACATTTCTAATCATAATAGTTTTAATAACTCATTTCTAATAACTGATTTATTTTATCTTTGCCATGATGACAATAAATAATATTTTACTAGATATTTTTCAAGACACTTCTATACAGCTTAAAGTGACATTTAAAGGCTTAACTAGATTAACTAGGTTAACTAGGCAGGTTAGGGTAATTAGGCAACTTAATGTATAATGGATGGTTTGTTTTGTAGACAATTGAAAAAAATAAAGCTTAAAGGGGCTAATAATTTTGACCTTAAAATGGTTCCTAAAAAAATTAAAACTGCTTTTATTCTAGCCGAAATAAAACAAATAAGACTTTCTCCAGAAGAAAAAATATTATCAGACATACTGTGAAAATTTCCTTGCTCTGTTAAACATAATTTGGGAAATATTTAAAAAAGAAAAAAAATTCAAAAGGGGGCTAATAATTCTGACTTCAACTGTATATTCAAAAATGACTTGAAAACTGAATTTGATTCGACTTAAAACATTTAAGGCATCGACTAAGGTTTTACAGTTGTGTGTTGTATAAAATGTTATGCAAGATTTAACTTGATGTTTTATGTCGGTTTAATGAAATATATTCAGAAACTTACAGAGTATATGAAGAGTTCAGATGCAAAACCCTCTAAAACTATCAGACCTCTTTTTTGTAAATGAGCATTTTCTATCAGGCTCCTCTGATTAGGCTCAGAAGTGTAATTTTTTAGATAATGAAAAGGTTATTAGCTAGTAATTAGATTAAATTTTTTTCAAAAATGTCACTTTAGGCAATTCTTTGGTTTGTAACAATGTAGAATTTTCTTTTGCGTCAAAACCAGCTAAATCCACTTGTGCTTTTATTGCAAAAACCTCTAAATCCACCTATTGAGACAAAGCAGTGTTATTAGTTAAAATTTACTAAAGATGCAATTAGATATTACTTTACCAAACGTAAAACACATTATACAAACCACCTAAAATTCAAAATTCAAAAATCTGTCAAGTAAGTGGTGGTTCATTCCACTGTGGTAACCCCTGATAAACCAGAGACTAAGCAGAAGAAAATGAATGAATGAAATCTGTCAAGTAAGTGCATTAATCAATAACATTAAAACTGACATTAATTAAATGTTAACAATCTGTTGTCATTTCTGATATTTGGCATTTAGATTTAATGTAAGTAGAACAATGTAAACATTGCAAACATTGTAAACTAAGCTTGTTAGATTCAAATAATGTAGTTTAAAAACATTGTGAAACATCAATATCTGTGCATTGTCCATTAATATAAAAAGCTTATCAGACGTATAGGTATTATGAAGTAATACAAATAATGTATAGTTTTATACATTATTTATCTTTTAAAAATAGCTTAAATTAGCTAATAAAACACAAGGTAGGCCTACTGGGCAAAAAGGGGATGTCTTTCAGACACTTTAAGAAGCTGTCATTCATTCATTCTCACCATACTCAAGGTCTTAATCTCTTTTTTGTCTCTTGTTTATCCTCATAGCATCCATGCGGGATAAAAAACGGCATCTTAACTTCATCTTTCGTGAAATGGAGTTGCAGTTTAATGTATAGTAAATTGGATTCAAAGTAGCGTCGCTGCGCAAAAAAAAATCGGTATGGATGCATGTTACACTTCCAACTGTACATTATGTCTTCTTTTTCTTATAATGCACAGAGTTTTGGGGTAAGGGACATTTTCATTTGCCAGTCACTGACAGTCGGACAGGTTTATGCAGTTCATCAAACTCCATTTTTTAAAAGCAGAATAAAACACTCTCCTCATAAAAGCCCGCATGTCAGCGCGCTGCTACATTGAAAACATATGATTCGATCTGCGCCTTCTGATTGGTTCTCGGGATATAGCGGCTATTGCTGTCAAAGGCAAGTGGCGTTTAGAGGCTTTTGCCAACAAACTGTTATGTCTCAATGTGCTGACGCTGTGATTTCGATGATTAGAAGCTAAAATATTTGCTGAACATGTTCTACGTGCCTAAAGCATTCCCTCAATGTCATTAGATAATTTTTTGGCGGAAGTAGCGTTTAGCGGCCTTTGCATCTGAACTCTTCATATACAGTATGTGTTGTATAAAATGTAAGTGATTTTAGTTAGATTTTTAAAGAAATACATATTTTCTTGGCATCGATAGGCTAGTGGTTAGTCTGTCAACACAAGTTCAATTTCCATCTTGAGGTCCTTTGCAGATTTTTCTCCTCTTTCTGCCTCCCACACTTTGTAAAAATCTCAAAAATCTACAATCACCACTTTCCTATCTCATTAAAGGTTAATTCATTCATTTTCCTTCAGCTTGGTCCCTTTATTAATCAGGGGTTGCCACAGCGGAATGAACCGCCCATAGGTAATGTGCTGGCCGAGAATCAAATCCAGGTTAACTGCTTGGAAGGCAGCTATGCTCACCACTATACCACCAATGCTTGTTGGTGAGCTCCACCTTAAATGTGAACAGTTATTATTAAAAAAGAAGAAATATTCTGCAAGTATGTATTAAAACATTAATAAATAATTCAAAATCTAGTAGAGAGTCTATCCTGAAAACAAGGCATAATATTTCACAATAGTATTGTATTACTGTATTTAATGCAAGTTTGATGTACATAAGAGACTTCTATAAGATTGTTTTTGTTATAAATATCATGATAAAAAATCATACTGACCCTTATCTTTTGAATGATAGTAGGTATTGTACAAATATATAAAAATTATAACGTGTTTAAAACAAGTTTTGTATTTATTCGTTCTTCAGGACTATTTATGAAATCAGATATCCAGTTATTATGAATTATTTTCTGCAAATAGTATAAAACGTTTTGTTTCTTGCACAGTCCAATTGTTTCAGTTCATTAGACCTCATTGTTAGGACAGGTATACTTTTTTTCATTTAGATATATGCATTTTGGTGCATTTGAACAAAACATATTTATAAAACAGATATATTTATCAAAATAATATTTTGATCACCAAACATATTTAAAAATGGAAGCTAATACAATTAAATTCAAGCAAAATATTGCAAAAAAAAAATATTGCAACCTACAAAATTAAAAATTAATTAAATTTAATTAAAAACTAAATTTTTACACTTCTTCTCTTGATATTTCCTCTTTTTTATTTTAATTTAATATTTTTCTATAACATATAAATGTGGCTGTACTAGTTTTTGGACCCTTATCATAAGTTATTTTGTTAGATAAGCTCCAGATTTGCCTTCAGTACTGACTAATCTAATGTATATGCACACATATAATATTGTATAGCTTCCTATTAAAAATATGAATTTAAAAGATAGATTTGTGAGGGGTGTACTTATATATGCTGAGCACTGTAATTATATATAAGTTTTTACTTAAAAACTGCACATACAATATTTGGACTGCTAATTGAGCTATGTAGACAATTCCCTTTTCTCTTTTCCTCGTATGACTTCCCCCAAAAATCCTTAAAGGTGCCTCCTGTTTAGATACTCTCTCATGTTGTTTCATTTGTAGTACACGCGCATAAGTCAAGCAAGCTCTGCATTTGGAAATGTGACACAAGATCCCTCTTCTGCTTTTTGCAAGACTGGAGATTTCTGTCTATCTGTTCAATCTTAAAATAACAGAAGATCCACCCAACATGGAAAAGTAGTAGTTGTTAGTGTTCACAGCTGAGGGCAACTACAGTGCAGGTGCACTAATTTATTTATTAGCATAATTAGCACATTTGAACTTGATCCTGAGTCAGAAAGTAATAAAAGATGGTGTCAAAAAATCACGTAATTGTGAAACGTATACAGAATTTAGAATATGATTTCAAAAAAGTATTTTTATGAGATTTATTTTTTTAAGTATAAAAAAGTACAAAAGTAAGAGAGCAGTTTTCACAAATAGGAGCTTTTACATTTACATTTACTTATTAGGCAGACACTTTTATCCAAAGCGACTTACAAGTGAGGATAAAAGAAGCACTTCAAATAATCAGAGAGTGCAGTATATACATGTTATGACTAGACTAAGTATTTTATTTTACTTTCCATTAAGCATATAACAAGGAGAAATGGTGTCTTACAGGTGGTTTGTCAAGCCCTCTCACCTGTTTGGAGCACACTTGGAATTGCAGAATATTTTCCAAGAAGTATGTTAGATGGTTTCTGGTGCATGTGGAAAGAAAAAAGAGTCCACTCAAGCCCACTCACCTGCCACTTTTTAAAGTCAAGCTTAAGACCCACATGTTTAAAATGGCTTTTAATGCATAGCAGCCGTCTAGCCCTTATAGATCGCTGGAGGATGTTTACTATCACCCGAAATACAATTCTGCCACTGAACTGCACTACATTTCCCATGAGGCACCACACACACACCAGTTCCAGATCACCCATCCCTGCACACACAGCTGAAGCTTGTAAGGACTAATGACCAGGACTGTATGTACACCTCTGATTCTCACACACATTGGTGAGTCTTGTTGTTTACCTGTAACATTACCAAGAGTTCTCCTTGTTTAGTCTAGTGGTGGGCAAACCGAGGCTTCATGAAACACTGAAACAGTCGAAGCAAATGTGTCGAAGATTCGAAACATTTCGAACTTCAGCAAAGAAAACAGTTCAGCAAATTGAGGTATTAAACCCTTACGTTGTAGAGTTGAGGTTTCAAGTGATTTAATGAAGCAGTGAGAGTTCCTGACGAGCATGCAGAGATAATGGGTTTGAATCCATGGTAAAGCAGCTATAGACATTCGTTTTTAAATGCTCTGTTCTTGTAACATGTTTTGTTTTAACATTTGTCCGACATCGGAATGAACACTTATGTCATGACATGAATAAATATGTCTTGTTTTGGTCTTAAAAAAAGTAACATTATTAAAATACGTCAAGTCATAACGCACAGTCCACTAGGCTACATGAGATAGAGATTTTTTCTGACCCTGTCAATCAAACACAGATTCGCCAGATCTCGAAACGCTTCTGATATGACCAATGCTTTAAATCGCTTTAGTCACGTGACCTGGTGTTTGGAATCACCTTAGTCACGTGGCCTGGGTGTTTCAGATCATGCTTTAGTGCAGTGTTTCGAAAACACATACCCTTCAGGATCTTGCCACTGTCTCGAAACTTTAGTTTCACTTTATCCATCCCTAACATAACATAACATAGTCTTTCCCTGTTTGATCCCTCTTGTTTCCTTGTTTACGTTGTTTGCCGCCTGTATCGACCTCTTTGCCTGTGACCTCGACTATGCTTCTGGATTACCTTTATGCTCCTAGTACCTGTTGACGATCGCCTGCCTGACAATTCCTAATAAAACGCATATTGGATTCTCACTTCATTGTCACCCTGACTCCTCCTTTGGTTACAGTAGCACTAACACGTTTTAATGTTTTATTGTATTGTATTGATATTTCTTGTTTTTACATTGATTGCTTTTTAGTTGTGTTGTATAATTTGTTTTTACTGGTGTAAAGCACTTTGGTCAGCCTTGGTTGTAGTAAGGTGCTATATAAATAAGGGTTGATTTGATTGATTGATTAATTGATTGATTGATGGATGGATGGATGGATGGATGGATGGATGGATGGATGGATGGATGGATGGATGGGTGGATGGATGGGTGGATGGATGAATGGATAAATGGGAGGATGGAAGGATGAACCGCATTAAAAATCAGAAGATATTTTGCCAGAAACATGGAGTGTTGAAAGTGAAAGTGTCTGGTGCATATGGAGAAGAGATAGGGTGTCCTACAGGTGGTTTGTCAAGGCCTCTCACCTGCGTGGAGCACACTCAGAAATTGCATAATGTTTTGGGACATGAATAATTAAGTACCATTTTAACATTCATTTCATGACATTAAACATGAAGTAGCAATTGTAACTGACTTTTTATCAATACATTTCCAAATGTAAAAAAAAAAGTAGATGTTTCATTTTGGTCTTGATCTGGTTTAGGGGGTTTTGACTATAACACTAGTTGTTTGTTGCTGAAATGTGCGTTCACTTTCCCACTAGACTATATCACATCACAGGCAAACATAGTTAATGGTTCCCCTCTGACTAGCTCCACTGGATACGACACACACAGAAAAGCTGATGTCACCTACTGTATGTGGCAACAGAGAATGGGACTTTCTTAAAAACGGTTCTGAAAGACACTGAACTTCCTGTGTAAAATCCCTTGCAAATATAACCTCTTCAGAGCTACACACTTGTACAATATGTGAGTTTTGTGTATTCATCAATATAGTTACCATGAAAGAGTATTCTTTAAAGGGCACCTATGATGCAAAATCAACTTTTGGAAGCTGTTTGGACAGAACTGTGTGCAGATATAGTGTGTCCACTGTCATATTGGAGTGGTTTAAACCCAACAAGTCTCTTTTTTTAAATTTACAGACGTTAAAATAGGATTCAAATCCTAGTGTTTTTAAGGCTGACCACAACGTGACGTAGGAGTATGGTTTTTCCCGTCCACCGAATTGATTGACAGGCGCATATTAACATGTCTCCGTGGTAATAAGTATATAAACATGTCCACTTACTTGGTATTTTTGACTAATGAGCTGGATTTCTGCTTCATCCGTGTCTGTCTCTGTCACTGACTGCTGTTTATCTGACGTAACGCAGAAGAAAATGGAAAGAAGGAAGTGGGAACGGTAGGTGGAAAGAGCCAGCTCATTTGCATTTAAAGGCACAGGCTACAAAAACAGCTACACTTTGCTTTGACCTCAAAATAGGCATATTCTGCAAAGTCTGATGGGTAATTTGAGCTGGAACTTTACAGACACATTCTGGAGACACCGAAGGCTTATCTTACATCTTGTAAAAGTGGTAAATAGGAGCTCTTTAAGGGGATAGTTCACCCAGAAATAAAAATGTACTCATTTACTCACCCTCAAGTGGTTCCAAACCTTTAGGAATTCCTTTCTACCGTTGAACTCAAAAGAAGATGTTTTGAAGAAAGATGAAAACCAGTAACTACTGACTTTCTTAATTGGAAAAAGAAGTACTATGGAGTGATTACAGTTTTCCAGCTTTCCAAAAAATATCTTCTTTTGTGTTCAACAGAAGAAAAAAAAACTCGTAAAGATTTGAAACAAGTCAAAGGAGAGTGAATGATGACCGAATTTTCATTTTTTGGGTGAACTATCCTTTAAAAGACTGGCAAGAGAAGGAAAGAAAGCCATTGATTGTGTGCTAGAAAGATCAGACGAGACCAGCGAAGGGGGCAATTATTTGCAGAGACACACCAAATGTAGGTCAAGACACGCGGGCTTGCTTCCTCCACGCCGCTCGAGCAGTTAATCAGCTTTAGTTTTTATTAAAAGAGCCACTGGACACCAGACTAATTCTGTCTCAATCTGCTGGGTTTTAGCATTCATCGCCACCAGCCCGGCGGACGTTTACACTCAAGCTGGTGTAATTGCGCAAACACAGCCGGACGGGCTCTAAGCGAGCTGATGATGCGATGTGTTCATAACACGCAGCTTCTAACGTATGTTGTTCTTCTTGTTTCCCTCCCATCTGTTTTATTCTCGCTCATCCATCTTTCAATCAACCCCCCTCCCCATCCTTCCTTCCCCTCTTTATCTCCTCTGTCTTTTCTGGCTGTCTCACAGACAAGCATAGACTTCCTGTGGCAGGGTCTTGGTGCACCACCAGCAGTAACGGTAGCATTCGTCGCACCTCCTCTTTGGACGCACTAACGGCCCCTTACCTGTCTGGACACTGGCCCCGGGATGCCAGCCACGCCCCCTATGCCCCGTGCATGCGGGACAAATCCACTCAGGTGAGCCCGCTTCCCTTTCACACAAGATGTTAATACTCTGTTTAACAAGAAGTTTCCCAATAGCTGACACGCACACACCTCCTGCCAATCAGCCATTGACGTCTCTTCAAAAATTTTCCACCAAACACCCAATACATACTTGCATAGACGCGTGTTGTGCAAACCAGCTGCATGAATCACCTGAGAAAGACTTGCTTTGTGCAAACACAAACCCATGAAAACACCGCACGTGTGTCTTTTGAATAGCACAGTCGAGTCCATGCAGTCTAAGCATTAAATCTGGTTCTCTTTGCACTTTCAACTGACTCAGAACTTCAAAAATTAAAGTTTATTTGGTTTATTTAGTATTAATAGTCTGGTCTTAAGGTTATCTGTAAACTAGTGTGCTCCAAAAACAGGGACAACATTCTTATTTAGAAGATATAAACACTGGGTTTTTCACTTCAGGCGAAATGAATCAACAACACTTCTATTTCTCATCAAATGTTCTGAACAATCCATCTCATGTACTCCTTCCTTGTTATGATCTCTTACCTTCTGGTAGATTAGAAGATACAGAACCTTCCGCTGGGAGCAGAACAGACTTGGGCCCAATCCCAATTCTATTTTTGTACCCCTACTCCTTCCCCTTCCCCTTTGCCCTTAAAACCGAGTGTGAAGGGGAAGGCCTTCAAAATTTACCCCTAAGAAATGGGACAGGACTACAACACTACAGTACTACACTGCACACGTCATCATATGTCATCGCGATCTCTTGCTTCATATGAGATCAGACAATCACGACTGCTGTAGTTATTCCAGTTACTTTATTTTTTGGTGTTTATCTTCAGGAAATCACTGAAGGCAACAATATCATGTTATCATAACGATCTAATGTGGCAATAAGATCGTAACTATACTGTGTATTTACACCGTGGCCATATTCATCTATGTAAACACACAAAAAACAACATGAACATTATAGCAGACACTGGAAAAAGCTCATTTCCAGCCACTAGACTTTTCTGACAGGGTATTCGAGTGTCATCGAATGTCAGAATGTTGTGGGCTGCTATACAGGAGTTATGATTATGGATTATAGATAGCCAAATTTAGCGGTTTTTATTTTAGCGTTTTTTTTTTAAGCATGAGGGTAAAACACGAACGCGATTATTAATATATTAAAACATTTGCTTGTTTGTTGTAAAAAAAAAATCGTAATAATGAACAAAAAAATTTATATTAACTTGTGGATCTCCTTACTTCCGGGTGCAGCTATGCTGCTGTTGTGGCTGGTGTATTCTGGGAAATTTTCTTACCCCTTGGTTTCGAGTGTGTTCCTAAAAAATCTCAGTTCGAAGGTCTATCTACCCCTTCCCCTTAGCCCTACGCCTTCAAGCTAAAGAGAATTGGGACCCCCCTACCCCTTCACGGGAACGCGCAAAACAAGGGGTAGGGGTAAGGAGAAGGGCTAAGGGGTAGAATTAGGATCGGGCCTTAAGAACTCTTATCCCAGTGTCAATCAGACTGTTGAACACCGATCGATAGTGGACATATTTTAGTTTGCCTTCATATATGCAATTTGTTTGCATGTTTGTTTTTTATCATTTTTATTGTGTCAGAACTTTTTGAAGTGCTCTGTGAGTCCACAGAAAGTTTCCCCTTGAGGGACAATAAAGTATACAAACAAACAAACAAACAAACAAACAAATTACGCATTAGCTTACGCATGATCCACCAATCGTATGATTCTTAACTCACTATAAATAAGCAGAGTTTCTTACCTCAGTTATCTTCGCCTTGAAGAATCCCCCCTTTTCCTTGATGGGGCGGCACGGCGGCCCAGTGGTTAGCACTGTTGCCTCACAGCAATAATGTCACTGGTGAAGTCCTTACCAGTCCAGTTGGCGTTTCTGTGCGGAGGTTACATGTTCTCCCTGTGCTCGTGTGGGTTTCCCTCGGGTTCTCCGGTTTCGTTCCACAGTCCAAAGACATGCTACATAGGTGAATTGACCAAACCAAATTGGCACCATAGATGAGCTCTCAATCAGCACTATATCTCCATAGCAATCCCTAATTTGCTATTAGCCATAAATAAATAGGGGAATTCTCCAGACCTACTGTACCTGAGCTTAAACTCCCCTCTTGTCCCTCAAACGGGAGGGAGCCCCGGGCTCAATGATCTTATGAGTTCAGGGCTCTCTCCTGGGACAGCATGCCAAACATGCTTTATAATCAATCATCAGCTAAGTGTGAACTCTTGAAACACTTGCAAATATAAGAAAATAGTAACCGGTAGTCAAACTGTGTTGGTCTGAACTCATTATTAGTTGTTTTGAAACATGCTTTATGTCCTATCTTGTTTCAGTTGAGATTGTCAAACATTGAATAAAAATGCACATTTCATAGCACTTCATGGCACCTGTAAAGACTATTTCACTCAAAAATGGACATTTATTCAACATTTACTCACACCCAAGTGGTTCTAAACATTCAGTTGAACACAAAACAAGATAATCTGAAGTAATGTTGGAAAAAAGCAGCCATTGATATTCAGAGTAGGAACAAAAATACAATGGAATTCAGTTTTTTTTCCCCAACATTCTTCTTTTTCCTTTGTGTTCAATAGAAGAAAGACACTCAAACAGGTTTGGAACAAACAGAGGATGAGTAAATGATGGCAGAATTACCATTTTTGGGTGAACTATTCCTTTATCTTAGTTCTGCATTACCAGTTACTTTTATTCGGCATGATACATTAAACTGATTCGAACTAACAGTGAAGATGTTTAGACTGTTATAGAAGTTTTAGATTCCCTGCTCTCTGGAACAGAACCATTTAGGGCCTTGGATGACAGATACAGTGTGTTCTAGGCAATTGTTTTGAGAGAGGACAACAAGATATATTTCTAGCTTCAACAGTATTTGTTCTTTAGAAATTCTTCTTTAAAAGATCTATAAAACATTTCGGCTGTATGCACAGTGACCCACATTTGGTTTTTGAGCACGGATCAGATGAACAATCTGTTGAACATGTTGCAATACAATATTATGACCTTGGTGAACATCAATTACATCTTTCAAAAGCATTTTCAAGACACCAGTCATTTAAATACCACATGTCTGGTCCAAAAAATATGCATTATTTCACAGTTGTAACTTGCTGGGAGTCAACATTATATCACTTTTACTCACCCTCATGTCTTTCCAAACCTATTGGACTTCTTTCATGTGAAACAAAACAGAAAACAACTTTAAAAGAAAACCTCAGTGTTTTTGGTCTCTATAATAAAGTCAATAGGGGGGCGATGTTGTTGGCCAAAGTGAACTTCCATTGTATGTACAAAAATAGCTCTCTGTAAAACATGATCGTCTTTCATGTTTTACAGAATAAATAAAGTCAGGCAGGTTTGGGAAAACATGAGGATGAGCAAACGATGGCTGTATTTACATATTGGGGTGAACTGTCCCTTCGAGGCGAGCTAAATTTAGCACAATCCTGGTCAAGTAAACAATTATTACAATCAGTCGTGTATTAAGCTTGATATATAGTGTGCCAGTAGAATAATGCCATAATCGCACAAAAATAAATACAAACTTTATTAACGGATGTGTGCAAAATAAACACCTCTCAAAACAAACCGTCACTCTTTTTACCTCTACTGTGGTTAATGAGCAGGCCACAAAGATGTGTTCTCACATGCACACTCTTGCCTTTGCTTATCAGCAGCTATTAACATCTATTACTGTGGGATTTTAATGCTGGTGAGACACGGGTGTTAATTTAGCACTGCCTGGAATATTTGACTATACAAAATAAGAGAAGCGTTGTGTGAAAGTTATTATGCATGAAATAAAGATAGTCTGTTGAGAGAGAGAGAGAGAGAGAGAGAGAGAGAGAGAGAGAGAGAGAGAAAAGGAGGAAACCTCTCCCTGGTTTGTTGAGAGATGAGAGGAAACTGCGGCATATTTCTGGTGAAGGCAGACCGTCCACCATCAAGCTACATTCTTTCCTGGAGCTGCCTGTTTTTTTCCAACCTATTTTTTTCTTACAGAAACACCACAGAGCCAGTCCATATCTGAACAATAACAAAACGTTCACACACACACACAAACGACACAGGGTTTACTGGGACACTCCATAGGCATAATGTATTTTATACAGTATAAACTACTTATTATATACCTGTATGACCCTACGCCACCCTCAAATTTGGAATTTCAATTCCATTCATCTTTATTTCTATAGCGCTTTTACAATGTAGATTGTGTCAAAGCAGCTTAACATAGAAGTTCTTGAAACTGTGTCAGTCCAGTTTTTAGAGTTGAAGTTCAGTTTAGTTCAGTTCAGTGTGGTTTAAATTTCACTGCTGAAAGTTCAAACACTGAAGAGCAAATCCATCGATGCGTAGCTCCACAAGTCCCAAACCAAGCAAGCCAGTGGCGAGGAACAAACTTCACCAATTGACGAAAGTGAAGGAAAAAAAAACATCCATTGTGGAGAAGCTGCAGGTGTGTGTAGGTCCCCGGTCGGTGTTTAGGCTGGCCCACGGGATCAATGCGAAATTTCAATTTCAATCAATGCGTAATTTCAAAAGACCTCATTAAGTATGATTTTATAGCTGTTTTGAATTTCAGGCACTCTAGGTGTCCCTGTAAACCAGCTTAATAGAGTACAACTAAGTCATACCCATGTTATTATACAACATTGTGTCCCTGTAAACCACATAAACCTGACACACACAGACACACTGTTTCAAACTTTTAAGATCTAGATATAGGAATGCAACATTAAGAGAATAATAATTTTATTACTGGTGTAAGAACAGAAACGAATGACCAGGGACACCAAACTATCATTCAAACGACAACTAAAAACCCATCTTTTCCAAGAACCCCTGTGAACAAAACCAAGACCCTCACACAAGTGAGTGGGCTTGACAAAATTATAAAACAGTAGTCAAACTGTGTTGATCTAAACTCATTATTAGTCCATTTGAAACGTACACTTTGTCCCACCATGTCTTGTTTCAGTTTAGGCAATGTCAAACACTGAATAAAAATGCACACTTCATGGGACCTGTAAAGAGTATTTCACTCAAAAATGAACATTTATTCACCATTTACTCACACTCAAGTGGTTCTAAACATTCTGTTGAACGCAAAACAAGATATTCTGAAGAATGTTGGGAAAAAGCAGCCATTGATATCCATAGTACACTCTCAGAAATAAAGGTACGAGAGCTGTCACTGGGGCAGTACCTTTTCAAAAGGTACTAATTTGTACCTGAAGAGTCCATATTGGTACCTCAAGGGTACGTTTTAGGTGCATTTTGGTACTGATATATACCTTTGAGGTACTACTAAGGACTCTTTAGGTACAAATATGTACCTTTTGAAAAGGTACTGCCCCAGTGACAGCTCTTGTACCTTTATTTCTGAGAGTGTAGGAACAACTTAATAGAGTACAACTAAGTCATACCCATGTTATTATACAACTTCGTGTCCCTGTAAACCACATAAACCTGTACACACACAGACACACACACCCAGACTGATACAAACTGTAACAAACTACAAAGATGTAGGTTTAAGAATGCAAGATTAATAGAATTATAATGGTATTGCTGGTGTAAGAACAGAAACAAACGACCAGGGAAACGACAACTAAAAGCCTATCATTTCCGACAACCCCTGTGAACAAAACCAAGATCCCCTCTTCTCTTCCCCCACCTCACCATGCAACAACCCACAATCACTATTATTTCTGAGTGTGCCTCACACAAGTGAGTGGGCTTGATAAACCACCTCTAGAAAGCACACTCTTTCGACACTTTGACCCAGGGTGTCTGCTGGGTCTTAAAAAGTCTTAAAAAGTCTTTTCGGCTTAGTCCTTTTATTAATCCAGGGTCGCCACAACGGAATGAACCGCCAACTTATCCAGCATGTTTTTACGCAGAGGATGCCCTTCCAGCCGCATCCCATCTCTGGGAAACATCCACACACACTCATTTACATTCATACACTACAGACAATTTAGCCTACCCAATTCACCTGTACTGCATGTCTTTGGACTGTGGGGGAAACCGGAGCACCCGGAGGAAACCCACGTGAACGCAGGGTGAACATGCAAACTCCACACAGAAACGCCAACTGACCCACTGAGGCTCGAACCAGCGACCTTCTTGCTGTGAGGCGACAGCACTACCTACTGCGCCACTGCGTCACAATTTCTTATATTTCAAAAACAAAATTTTAGGGCTTAAAAAGTCTTAAATTCACTTATTGCTTTGTAGTTCTTAAATAATTTAAAACAGGTCTTAATTTTGCTTTGTCTAAGTAAAGCTACTCAGTTGGGCTGACAACCTTCCAATCACCTACAATAAATCTCAACAAAACCTTATTTTTTTATATTATGTTTTTTATTGCAAAGAGATATAATTCACGACAGCTGTTAGACATTTTACAGGCAATTCCACAAATTAAATTCCCTAAAAAAATCTGAAAACCCTAAAAAACAATTACATGATTCCTCATGATAACACCAGCCCTTTAGAAAAAGTCTTAAACTTGCTTAAGCATAATATTTCAATCTTAATGGTCTTAAAAGGGTCTTAATAAGTCTTAAATTTGTAACCCGACACTTGCACCAATTTTGGCACATTTGCACCAAACACAGTCTTACAATCACCCTGCTCTCTCTCTCTCTCTCTCTCTCTCTCTCTCTCTCTCTCTCGTCTCCTCTCTCTCTCTCTCTCTCCTCTCTCTCCTCTCCTCTCTCTCTCTCTCTCTCTCTCTCTCAATTCAATTCAATTCAATAGTTGCTTTATTGGCATGACAAATTTTACAAATGTATTGCCAAAGCATTTATAAAGTTTACATAAAAAAGTAACATGCATATATAATTAAAAAAACAGCACACAATATAGTAGTAGTAAAAAAAAAAAAAAAAAAAAAAAAAGAATAAAATAATAATTATATATATTAATAATAATCTGAATATATATATTATAATTAAATAAAATATAAATAATATATCATATTATTCAATATATCATATTTATGGTGGCTTGAGAAAATCATAACTTTCCGCCAGACTGTCATACAGAATTAAGTTTACGCTCATTTCACTCAGACTACCAATCTGCCAATCACTGATGACCTTTTAACTTACTAGCCACATCCTAGCAACCACTTACGCCACCCTAGCAACTGTCCCATAGACTTCTATTGTAAAATAAAAATTAACAAACTGCTCTCTCTCTCTCTCTCTCTCTCTCTCTCTCTACAGTTGAAGTCAGAATTATTTGCCCCCCTTTGAATTTTTGTTTTCTTTTTTAAATATTTCCCAAGTGATGTTTAACAGAGTAAAGAAATTGTCACAATATGTCTGATAATATTTTTTCTTCTGGAGAAAGTCTTATTTGTTTTATTTTGGCTAGAGCAAAAAAAAAAGCAGTTTTTAATTTTTTAAAAGCCATTTTAAGGTCAAAATTATTAGTCACTTTAAGCTATATATTTTTTTTCGATTGTCTACGGAACAAACCCTCGTTATACAATAACTTGCCTAATTACCCTAACCTGTCTAGTTAACCTAATTGACCTAATTAAGCCTTTAAATGTCACTTTAAGCTGTAAATAAGTGTCTTGAAAAATATCCAGTCAAATATTATTTACTACTATGAGTTAGTAAAACTATTATGTTTAGAAATGTGTTGAAAAAATATTCTCTCCGTTAAACAGAAATTGGGGGAAAAAATAATAATAATGGGCTAATAATTCTGACTTCAACTGCATATATAAACTCCCCCCTCCTTACTCTAGCACTAAATTCTCTGAGCACAAACAGTCAATTTGTATAATTAGCACTTCTTGTGTGTATTGTAATAGTCAATAGTAAGTTGCTTTGGACAAACATGTCTGCTAAATGACTAAATGTAAATGTAACTAAATGCAAAATGAAAGGTTTATTACCAGCAGGTTGTGATTATTTTGCAGTTTGCAAAATAAAAAAGAAAAGATGCATATGGGAATATGAATACCAATGAATTCCCATTAACTAACCCAGTTCTTCTAACCTAGGGGTGCTCAACCCTATTCCTGGAGATCGACCTTCCTGCAGTTTTCAGTTGCAGCCCATATCAAATACACCTGCCTGTAATTATCAAGTGTTTCTTAGGTTCTAATTAATTGGTTCAGGTGTTTTTGATCAGGGTTGGAGCTGAAAGCTGCAGGAATGTCGATCTCCAGGAACAGGGTTGGTCACCCATGCTCTAACCTAAATATACAAAAGAAAATCTGCATGCTCTTTACATATTGAATCTAAGGGTGTACTCACACTAGGCTATCCAAACTGTGCTCGGGAGCTTTTGACCCCTATTTCCCGGTTCGTTTGACAAGTGTGAGTGCTCCGTTCGGTTGGACAGCCCTGGCCCGGTAGGAAGAGGAGAGCGGATTGGTTGGGCTCAGGTGTGGTACCCTTTTAGTGTGAGGGCAAATTGCACCTGGGCATGAAAATGAAGACACAACATCAAATTGTTTCATATGGATTTATTAATTTATTTATTACTTTTCAATGAACGCGATGCAAAGCCCTCGATGCATGCCAGCTGCCACCTTCAGCAAACCTCCTAATATGTGCAGCAGCATGATGGTTTTATGAAAATGTATGAGCGTCAAAAGTGGTGGATCTATTCAGCAATAGATTTGACTGTGTGTAACTGCATCCCAAACAACATAAAGTAATACAAAGCGATATCACTAAAGAAATCAACATTGTATGAGAGAGACTGCTTCTCTTTCTAACTGAACTGTCATATCATCGATGACGTAAGCATGCCCATGCTTGGAAGGTAAAAATTCAGTGCAGGTCGAGGGGGATAAGGGAAAGGGGACAATCGTGCCACCGGCTCAAGGCAACCGTGCCTAGTGTGAGTACACCCTAACAAAGCATTTCTACAGGGAAAAATGTATTTTTATTAACCTTACTTATTAACCTGTTCACTTTTTCCACTTCAAAGCAGCAAATTCACATCACAGCATTGTTTGCACATATAGTTTTACAAACAAAAGATTCACCAAATGACATAAGCCCTTCGAAAGACTTTTTAAAGCCATGGGGAGGTGATCAATTGGACACGCTAAAGAACCACTTTAAAGAACCTTTTAGAACGAAAAGATTCTATGAATGTAAAAGATGCCAGAGAAGAGTCTTTAACTTTTAAGAATGCACATAATTGAAAAAAATATATATAACTTTAAAGCTTTTGTCTTGTATTGATTTGAGTTTTACATCTGCTATCATGAGTGAGCAGGCAAATATTAAAAAAGAAGTGATGTCAGAGGCATGGTTTTCATTTAGATCACTCAAATCCAGTCATCCCAGCATCATTAGAAAGAGCATGACAGATTATACGCCCTGGTTCTCTGGGGTCTTTTCTTACACTTTCTCATCAAAGTTTTTTAGTATGTGTGTGTATGTAGAGTGTGTGTTTTCCTCTGGAGATCCCAGATCTCCACCCAGCTTTTTTTGTCAGCAGTGTGTCTGTCTCACAATGAGCGCAAAGGGAACTTGCCGAGTTGGAGGCGAGTGTGGAATTTGGACAACATTTGCAGAGCTCGCTCTTTTTCCCTGGACCATCACGCCAAAATAACCAGATCTTGGATCTGTACGCCGGTGTCAGTTGCCAGGGAGCTGAGCTCACACCTAGTGACCAAACAACAACAAGGAATGAAGGCCTTTGCTGCTCTCCCTGCCTCCTGTGCACAGCAGAGAAATATGCAGCCACACACACACACGAATGCACTCTGTGTGAATCTGTATACACCAGCTGTAACAGATTTATAGTCCATACAGGATCAGCAGAGTGTGCGTTCTGTGAAGTAGCGGTTTTGTACTTCTATGGAGTGTGCTTCACACACGCGTTCAAGCTGCTGGATCTAATGCTGTAGGTTATGTTTCATGCTTCGTCAGACGTCCTGAGAAAGTCATGGAGACGAGTTGCACATGAGCCCTTTGCCACGGCACATTATAATTACAATAATAAAGAAACCTGATCAGACACGCATGCTAAGCTGTGCTCAGAACTGTTCTCAAGAAGCCAGACTTGAAAACTTCCTCATTTAAGATAAATGCAAGCTGAAATTACATCAGCTCACACCCTGGGGAGAAGGTTTGTTGGATTTGAAATTTCTAAAACACTTATTTTTTTAAAATTGGGAATGTTTTTTTACTGCTTTGAAACTTTTCTCATAGTTATGGACTGGCCCTCTTGGTGCTTGATGGTAAAAAACGTACTGCACTCGCTTTGAAGTGTACAAGATGAAATTTGACTATGCCGAGGTATTTGTGTGGAAATACATTGTCATACCAGTTTTAGTAGTGCTTGCAAGGGCAAGTATGAGCACAACTATTATTGCTGCTAATAGGAAGAGGAGAATTTTAAACAAACCCTTCAGCATGGCATCATTTGTGATTGATATCTCAAATAATGTGACTTAGGGATAGAATTCATTCAAAGAATATCAGTATCGCCTCCTATTTTTTTTGTTATATCCATTTGTTGACGTATGGAATACATACTGTTTCAGGGTCCAAGCCGCTACTCATTTGAATTGAGAAAATATTTGTTTATGACCCCTTTTTAGTCATATCACACATTAAATTTTATATAAAATCATGGTGTACACATCAGTCTCAGGACTTCTCAGACACCAATATTTGAACAATTTATAAAAAATGTATCACTTTCTAGCCATCGGGTATTAAGCATGGATATATTCATTCATTCATTCATTTTCTTTTCGGCTTAGTCCCTTTATTAATTCGGGGTCGCCAACTTATCCAGCACATGTTTTACGCAGCGGATGCCCTTCCAGCTGCATTCCATCTCTGGGAAACATCCATACACACTCATTTACACTCATACACTACGGACAATTTAGCCTTCCCAATTCACCTGTACTGCATGTGTTTGGACTGTGGGGGAAACCGGAGCACCCGGAGGAAACCCACTCTAACGCAGGGAGAACATGCAAACTCTACACAGATACGCCAACTGACCCAGTCCATATATATATACACTTGAAGTCAGAATTATTAGCCCCCCTGAATTATTAGCTCCCCTGTTTAGTTTTTCCACCAGTTTCTGTTTTACAGAGAGAATATTTTTTCAACACATTTCTAAACATAATAATTTTAATAACTCATTTCTAATAACTGATTTATTTTATCTTTCCCATGATGACAGTAAATAATATTTTACTAGATATTTTTCAAGACACTTCTATACAGCTTAAAGTGACATTTAAAGGCTTAACTAGGTTAATTAGGTTAACAAGGCAGGTTAGGGTAATTAGGCAAGTTATTGTATAACGATGGTTTGTTCTGTAGACTATAATAAAAAAATAAAGCTTAAAGGGGCTAATAATATTGAATATTAAAAACTGCTTTTATTGTAGCTGAAATAAAATGAAATAAAATGAAATAATATAACTTTCTCCAGAAGAAAAAATATTATCTGACATACTGTGAACATTTCCTTGCTCTGTTAAACATAATTTGGGAAATATTTAAAAAAGAAAAAAAGTTCAAAGGGGGGCTAATAATTCTGACTTCAACTGCATATATATTACAATTGTGATTTTTTTTCATGAGTATTACATCGCTTTGTAAACCTTTATCATTACCATTTGTTGAGTCTCCCAATACAGTTTGATAGAGCGCTTGGACCCAGAAGCTGCTTGCGTGACGCGTCACACTTAACAAGCAGATATAAAATACATTATTAAAATACATAATTTGGGGCTTAAAATGTTGTTCCATTGGCAAATGTTGTGATTGTTTCCATTACTTTTCAGAATATAAGAAAAAAAATGTAACACTTGAAATATGCTGTGATATTACAAAATGAAAGGTATATAAAATGAGACCAACCTTAAACAAGGAAACCATGCATAAAGTGTTCACGTTCTAATTTCTTCTAAATGTTTGATTTTGTGTGGTGAATTTCCCATTCCCACAAGCAAGTAGCATCAATATCACCTTAAATACATTTATTTTGGCTAGATGTATGCAATACATGTTGTGAATGACACTATTATTTATGTTTGTTTTATACTTTGTCATTATTTTTTTCTGTTTTCAGCTAAATTTAAATGATTTTCTGTGGAATGAGTGGAACCAAAATGCATATACTGTATATAATATTCTCATTGTTTATGATGAACTAATTAAAAGCTAAATAAATAAGTAAAAACGTATTCTACAGGGTGGGCCATTTATATGGATACACCTTAATAAAATGGGAATGGTTTCCTAAATACAGTTTCCTGAAAAGTGGATTGGTCGTCGTGGGCCAGTTACAACTTAATTTGTAAACTAATTAGATTTGTTTTCTTTGCATATATGGATTTCTGTGCTATCAACATCTGGGTAAAATTTCAAGTTAACAGCACCTTTAAAATTGTGACAAGTTGAATACTTATTTCCCTGTCTATATATATAATTCTGTCTTTAAACACTGTAATATGAAAATCAAAACTTGATTATAATAATATTTTGAGGCAACATCAATTCTATCAATCTAGCACTGCCTGAAGTATACTATATCATGGGTGCTCAAACTCGTTTTTGGAGGGCCGGCGTGCTACAGTTTAATTCCAATCCCAATCAGACACACCTGGGCTCAGCTCTTACAGATCAAGCTCTTACTAGGCTTTCTAGAAACATCCATGCAGGTGTGTCGAGGCAAGTTGGAGCTCAAATCTGCAGAACACCGGCCCTCGAGGACTGAGTTTGGCCACCCCTGTACTATACCATGCCTTAAATATATATTATACAAAAATATATATATAACATATCTATAATGTCTATAATTTCAAAACTAAACAGAAGTAACATGATAACATTTATTTTATTATAAAATGCTGCTGACTATTTATGGAAATGAATGAGCATGTTACTATTCTCCTTTTTAAATGTGTACATATTTGATCGCTCTGCAGTGTCTTGCTGCTTTTACTTTTTTTGTTTGGTTAGGTTAAATGAAGTTCAGATTTCAGAATGTCCTGTGTTCTTTTCCATTGTTCTGCACTGTGCCCTACTTTTTTTTTAAAACTCAAGAACAGGTTCTGTATGAATGGCCTCTTATTGAATAGATAGACAATTACATATTTATCTTTCAAGATGGCAAAAGGAACCCCATCACCTCATTTAATGGAGCAATTTGTGAAGTTCAATAGAGACATGTTGTTGAGCTGCCACACAGAACACCCTAGCAACATGCCAACAATACCATTGCAACACCAAGACAAGTCACATCAATAGGTTTTGCATGGACAAATCTTAAAAAAAAGGCATGCTTTCATTTGGACCACCTACAACTGGAGCTAGATTTGGGTTGATATGCGTGGAATGCGTGTGCCATCAGAGAAGCTCTCAGTTTATGAAGATAAATGTGTGCACGTGCATTCCTTTACCAGCACGCAGAAAGACATTCACCTACATTAAGCAATCACACTGATTTTCTGATGTGAGAAGTGCTTTTTTCAGGCCAGAAATATAGGCTGTGGGATACATCTGCACTGTCGCCAGGGGGGTTTCCATTAGTAAGCTTTACAACACCGTGTACCTGCAGAAGAAAAGCGTTAACCTTTAACAAGCGCAGTCTATTTGTAACCGTGTGCACATTCGGCCCACAAACCTCAGCGGCCCTGCCAGCTTTGTTACTTTTTAACAAGAAAGTTCTTTTTGTCATGATAATCCCCTTCTGCACTGACAGGCTAAAAATCTGAACTATTTTCCAACAGTGGTGTTCAGTGTTCTGAAAGCCTGTGGTAAGGTTTGGCTCTGCCTCAGTAACAGGCCTTGTGTTCTCCAGTGCTGGCGAAAGAGAGACAGGTGAATACCGAATAACAGCCCGTCCGAGGGGAATTCACGACTTGTATTCCCTTCTGTATATGCTGCTTATAAGGTTACAGAAAAGCTTAGCTGGCAGATTATTCAGACAGTGCTCAGCTCTCAACTGAGGACCTGAAACTGCCTTCTGTCAGGGTTTTAATGTACCGCTCCCAACTCCCCCAGCCCCACTATCGACAGAGAAATATGCTAAAATGTCAACAGTTCTTTTATCAGTTTTTGCTGGGTGTGTGTCAGTCATTTCTTCTGGTGTAGTGTGTCATAGTGCACAACAACCAAAGTCTTGTCTGCAATGCTTCACGACATCATCACAGAAAGTCTAGATAAAGTTTAAGGTTTTCGTTCATTGTTCCATGATGAGTTTAGTCACATGGGTGACACTGGCCAATAGGAGCACATAATCACTTCTGCACACAACTTCTGTACTGGTATTACAATCTAAACTAGCAAATCACTATTAGACAATTACATTTATAATGTATGCAAATTCTTGATGACAATAAATAAACAATAAACCCAACACAGGCTCATTATGAAAACGTACCCCCGTATGCATTTCTGGAAAGATGTTATGTAGCCAGAGCTACGTATGGCTGCATTTCGTCTTTTAAAAGAATGCTACGGGGTGGTTTGACACCACTGACAGTTTCTTTTGCGCTACCAGGTGACTGCTTACATTTGTGTAGACGGCTTTTCCGCTGTTACGTTTTCCCTGTAGCTCACCATTTACGTTGGCAGACTTGAGAGTAGAGAGGAGATTACCGCAACGACGGGGTTCAAGTCTGGTGAAAAACAGTTCCAGAAAGCAGGTAAAACAAAAACAAAAGGCAAAAAATAAAATAAACTAGTAAGTAACACGGTGAACGTGGTAAGATCTGAAAACGTGGTAAAAATCAGGTGACTGCGAGGCTTTTTTTTGCTTTTGAAAACACTGACGGTTGGGTTTAGGGAAGGGGGTGGGTGCGGGTGTTGGTCGGTCAGTCAGTCAGTCGACAGTGGGCTCTGGTGGATTTGCAAAAACAAAAACTCCAAAGAAACATACCTCCTGGGACGTATTTTGCAATCTTCAGAAATGTATATAAGGGTATGTATCAGTAATGAGCCTGGGTTGGATAAATCGTGTAATCTGTATGGGCTTTAGTCTATTATATAAAATGATAGATTGGAGATAATTTATTAGTTATGTTGAAATACTTTTGTATACTAAGCTTTTTAAATGGTGGGGCCAACATAATTACAACTTCTTGTAAATATATATATATATATATATATATATATATATATATATATATATATATATATATATATATATATATATATATATATATAATATTCTAAGTTACAAGTCCTCGCTGTAACTTTGATACATACTGTCAATAAAGTTGGCTTGTTTTAAGCATTCTAAACATGTTTGCAACATGCTAATTCATGCTTAACATGCTGGAAACATGTTAACAACTTCAATTTATGTTAGCACCACTTTAAACGTCTCAACTACACATCAATCCATGCTATCAAAATTTTAAACACACATGGAAAACTGAAAATTTGCTGTTTATGCCAGTGACATGTCAATTAATGCAAATACTGTATTGTTATCAAATAGCTTTTTATTTGACTTTATTTACATGAATCCAAAAGTAATCAGATTACATTACTTTCATATCGTTGTGCTTGGATTACTTTACTTTTTTTAATCAAGGAATTTGTAACTGTAACAATATAAAAAAACTAAATAAATAATAAAATAATGCTGTGAAACCAGACGCAGCTGAAGTGTCAAGCGCGAGTGATTTACATGTTAAGTCAGTGTAGAAGTGGTTAGACATCCTGTGGCACAATTTGTGTGAATGAGGCGGTGCAAACGTCCCTATTCGCGAATGAAGCGGCACGAGTTGAACCAATCAGAAGCTTTCTCTTTTAAGAGCGTAATTATAACGTAGTGCCTGTTGTTGGTGTCACGAGGGGAAATCTTCCTGCTGACATGGGACAACAGTTCATCAAACTGGGCTCGGCTCAGTCGGAAGCACCGCTGAAAACCTCCATTATCTAGGTATAATTTCTGGAGAAGTTGATCAACTCACAGAGCGTGACTCTGACACGGTGCCGAACAAATCTATGCTGTTTTTCAGCCTTCCTAAAGCACATAAAGCACAGCTATTATCTCAATAAAATTCATGTTAGCCATTTAGCAACAGAGCTACCGTCACCAGGCAGACAGAAGCCCTGCCCATGCAACAACTAGCATTTATCTTGAGTCTTAAGACTATAGTTTTGGTCTGGAAATGCAAATTGTCAGGCTATTGAATGTAACTGGGGTTTTCCCATCTGTCTTTCTTTTTTGTGACATCTGTCACAGTTGATGTGTTGTAAGGGTGGTTTGTGTCCTCTTTTTCATTTCCACCACAATTTTTGCATATTTTTGCACTTTGTTTCATGCTCTACTAAACTTCAGTGACTCTGCTCATGAGTTTCCACTGGCTGACTGGGGTTACATCACACACCCAGGGCCTCCACTCATGACCTGTGCTTCAAAGCGAGTCCAAACACAGCGCCCCTGTGTTTATAAAGAGCCCTTTGTTTCTGTGTTAATCTACTCTGAGCGTAGGCCCTACTGTAACTTCAACCATCTCTCTCTCTCACACACACACACACACACACACCTATACCAAATACAGCCACACTCATGCTTCCCTTCACCTTTGTCACTATTTTTTTCTGTTCAAATATCAGTTACCTGTATCTGTGGTATTTCAAAGAATGTTATCACCATGATACCTTACTCAGTAGAAATATTCATCCTCGACCTGTGGCTTTCCAGAAGTTTACAATAAAAGCAATACAAATATATTTATACTTATTTACAAAATAAATACATACATACATACATACTAGGGCTGCACGATATATCGTTTTAGTATCGATATCTCAATGTGTGCATACCTGTACGCAGTGGTGACATTGCAGGATCTGCAATGTTGAGTTATAACATGTTACAGTTTTCCAGGAACAACAATTGCAAAGTGTAACCATAATAGAGTACAAAATTATCACTTGCATGTGTTTGTGCGAGCATTTCAGGAGAGTATAAAGCATTTAGGCACTAGAAATTTCAGAATATGTAACTTTGATAAAGGTAAAATTTATAGAAATTTTAATATGATGAAGGCTATTCAGTGCTGTTTTACATTTTATTATTCAATTTCTGTAGATGAATACAATTAAGACTCCAGAGAAAATTGTAAAGCATTTTTTTTCACTTGTATCATTGATCCGTTGTGTTCATCAATGCTTGATATTAGTTTAATAAATTGTATGCAAATGATTAAATCCCCTTCAGAATTATCTCAATCAAATTAAATTAATGAATTATTTCCAAACAGAGATATTAAAGTTATTTATATCACAATATATATTGCAGGAAAACAAAATATTGCAATGTCATATTATTCCAATTTCGTGAAGCCCTAATACATACATACATAAATGCATAGTTAAATAAAAGAAACTGCAGACAGGGTGCGTCTCTGTAGGTCATCATCATCCAGGCAGCCAACTGTGTTCATTCACTGTCAAGCGCTGTAATGTATTTCAAAATATCAGAAATGTGTTTAAAAATCATATCAACATTGTTGAAACAATTCTGTTTCGCTATATTGCATGCATGCTCTACTACACACATAATATCCAAAGTAAAATTTGCTTTAATATGCTTTTTTTATTAACCACAGCACATTAGATTCCTTATTAGGTTCTATATTGTTTGTTGATCAAAATCAGATTTTTACTATTTAAAGATGTTAAATGTAAAAAAAAAATGTAATAATAATAATAATTTAAAATTATTAGATTGTGCGTTCACGTTTAATTAAAAAAGAAATAGTATTTATCAGTAATTTAAAGCCAAAATTAAAAAATGAATAAAAAACAATGTTAAATCTAAAACAGTTTTTCTCAATTGCTTTTTTTTAAAATTGCACATTTTTCGAAACAGACTTAACATTCTCTTAACTGTGAATTCAAATCTTAATTCAGAACTTTATTGCATGTATGTACAATTTTGTATTATTTTAGTAATTTCATTCATTCATTCATTCATTTTCTTGTCGGCTTTGTCCCTTGCGGGGTCGCCACAGCGGAATGAACCGCCAACTTATCCAGCACGATTTTACGCAGCGGATGCCCTTCCAGCCGCAACCCATCTCTGGGAACTTCCACACACACATTCACACTCATACACTATGGACAATTTAGCTTACCCAATTCACCTGTACTGCATGTCTTTGGACTGTGGGGGAAACCGGAGCACCCGGAGGAAACCCACGCGAACCCAGGGAGAACATGCAAACTCCACACAGAAACGCCAACTGACCCAGCCTAGCCGAGGTTCGAACCTGCGACCCAGCGACGTTCTTGCTGTGAGGCAACAGCACTATTTTAGTAATTTAGTATTATTTATTTTTTTAGAATATATTTTATAGTAGTAATCACAATACCATGAAACCGTGATATTTTTATCCAAGGTTATCATGCCGTCAGAAACCTATACCGGCCCATGCCTACTACCAAATATACCAAATACAACCAAACTTGATTGATAAATAGATAACACCAATTGTATTGCAACTAGAGGTCATTTACCAATTTAGCAGACATTATAAACAATGCCACTAACAGATATTTATGGTGTAAACGTGTGTATACAAATGTTAATGATAATTGAATAAACAGTTTTGAGTGTGATGGCTTACACAATGTAAAATTATTGAAAAGTTGTGAAGAGTTTGACAGTTTAAATGAGAATTGACTGATCGGTTTTGATCAACAAGCCATATGTAATTAGTTTTTGTCCAAACTACGGTCAATTTGCACAGCATTTACAATTTGCTTAAATCAATAAGAAATGACAATCTAAAGTGAACAATAAGCTAATTGTTCAGAGATGTAAACCTATTGTTTTGAGAAATAAAAAATTCCAAAGCAATTGAGAAAATCAGTAAAATAAGTGAAGTTTATTTATAAACTAATTTCGAGAGGATCACATGCTTATGATTGCTTGCAGCTGCCCCGCATTATCCATTCACCAATCAGATGATTCCTAGGCCACTATAAGTGCATTAGGTTTCATACCACAGACATCTTCGTTTTGAAGAATCCCCCCTTCCACCCCTACTCCTCCTCCTTTTCTAGATTGGTGGCACGGTGGCCCAGTGGTTAGCACTGTTGCCTCACAACAAGAATGTCTTTGGTCCTGGTCCTTAACAAAACCAGCAGACGTTTCTGTGCGGAGTTTGCACGTTCATCCTGTGCTCATGTGGGTTTCCCTCGGGTCCCCCGGTTTCTTCCCAAAAAACATGCAACTTAAGTTAATTGACTAATCCAAATCAGTACCATACACATGCACATCCTAGTAAGTAGCTATCTCTTAAGAGCAATCTCTATCTGTTCATTAGGTTCTACAGCAGGGGAGTTCCCGAGTTCTACCTGAGCTCAAACTCCCCTCTCGTCTTGCAACAGGAGGGAGCCCCGGGCTCGAGGATCTTTGAGCTCAGGGCTCTCTCCCTGAACAGCATGCCAAACAAGCTTTATAATCAATCATCAGCTAAGTGTGAACTCTTGAATCACATTTTCATAGTGTAGAGGGGATTCCTAAATTCACTTGTGTGATTTAAATGATTGATTTAAATGATTATTGTTTCATTTAAACAAAAAGAAATATATATCCAGAGTTATATTGCGAGTGTTTTTCTCATGAAAGATTTAGCCAGGGTTGCCTATAGCGAGTAAGGGCTGCACTTTTGTGTGTCAAGCAACGGAGACAATTAATCCCTGTGTGAGCTTTGCAGAAAAGACGAGTCAAACCACACAGTCCATCATCAATGGCAAATCCATAGCCCAAACTTCTAAATTAGACTGACAAACTGCTTGTGTATCTGTAAATGCGTGTGAAAGCGAGTATCACACGAGCCGCGTCTGTCCTGACAGATGCTCCCCTCCTCAGCAGAGAATCCCCCTGTGCAGCGCGTCCACAGCTGCTGAACAGAGCCGTGTTTGTGTGTAGCCGCTGGAAATCTTAAACTGCTGGGAAGGAGGAAGTGATCCTGGCAGTTGGCTGCAGCTCTGAGAGCGAGTCAGTCCTGAGCTCAACACAACAGAATCAGTCATGGAGACGGACTGCTGTAGAGCAGCACAGCTGAAAGGCCTAACACGCACACACACATACACACCGGAGTCAGAAAATGAGATGAACTGTTTGTTGTCTATCTCAAAACAGTCGGAAAAGCAGTCAGATTGAGCCATAGTAGAATCAAAATATTGTAGGACTGCAGAACTGGCCATAAAATTAGACTGGAATCAGCTTTTTTTGTGTGTGAGACATCCAACCAGATACAAAATTGACAGCACTTACACCCCAGCAAACAATTTTGTGTTTAATAGATGTCTATTAGACATCTAAACATAGACAGCTTAGCTAAAACAAGGCTAAATTTGGGCTGTCAGTGAAAATCTAATAGACATCTAAGAATAGCTCAAAACTAGACTAGTCATCAAATAGACAGATTAGACAGACTTTTTATGTGTAGTCATTCATTTCTGTTTATTTGATGACTAGTCTAGTCAGCCCAAATTTAGCCTTGTTTTAGCCAAGACGACTATGTTGAGACTTCTATTAGATTTTCACTGACAGCTCAAATTTAGCCTTGTTTCTATTAGACATCTATTAGACATATTTTAAAAACAAATGCTTGCTGGGGCAGGTGCACTGCAAAAAGCAATTCGTTTACTTTAAATAAGAGAGCAAACTCTTTGCCTTAAAATTATTAAGTAAACAAACTGTGCATAATTATAAAAGTTAAGTTAAGTCAATGAGTTTACTGAAGTTTTAAAAGTAAAATAAACTTGCTGCATTTATGCCTAAGGGTTTACTCACTTATTTAAAGTTTCAAGAGTCCACACTTAGCTGATAATTGAAAACAAAGCTTGTTTGGCATGCTGTCCCGGGAGAGAGCCCTGAGTTCATAAGATCCTCGAGCCAGGGGCTCCCTCTCGTTGCAAGGCAAAAGGGGAGTTTGAGCTCAGGTAGATCTCGAGAACTCCCCTGTCATAGTGACTAAAGAGCAGATAGTAGTTTCTCTTTAAAGAGATCAGTACTTGGTAGGAGCTAGTCTATGGTGTTGATTTGGATTAGTCAATAAACTTGGTTTGCATGTTTTTGATCGGTGTGAGGAAACCGGGGAACCCTGGGGAAACCCACGTGAGCACAGGGAGAATGTGCAAACTCCACACTGAAACGTCTGCTGGTAAAGTCTGGAACCAGAGACATTCTTGGTGTGAGGAAACCGTTCTAAGCACTATGCCACCATGTCACCCATCTAGAAAGGAGGAGGAGGAGGTGGAAGGGGAGATTCTTCAAAGCGAAGATAGCGGTGATACGTAACCCAGGGTATTTGTAGTAGTTTAGCAATCGTCTGATTGATGCATTATGAATTGGATAATGTGGGTCCAGCTGCTAGCAATCATAAGCACGTGATACTCTTGAAATTAGTTTATAAATAAACTTCACAAAGTAGCTAATCACTTTTTACAGTGTGTAAACAAAGTCAAAACGTTTTTCAAATTTAAGAAGTGATCAAATTATTTAAACCACATTAATAAATGGATACTTTAATCAAAAGTGTAAATGGTTGCAACATGTTTTTGAATGCGGCACGGTGGCTCAGTGGTTTGCTCTGTCGCCTCATAGCAAAAAGGTTGCTGGTTTGAGTCCCGGCTGGGTTAGTTGGCATTTCTGTGTGGAGTTTGTATGTTCTTCCGATGTGGGTTTGCTCCAGTTTTCCCCAAAGTCCAAAGACATGCGGTATAAATTAATTGAATAAACTACATTGTGTGTGTGAATAAGTGTGTATGGGTGTTTCCCATTACTGGGTTGAAGCTGGAAGGGCATCCACTGCGTAAAACATATGTTGGAATAGTTGGTGGTTTATTCCGCTGTGGCGACCACTGAAATAGAGACTAAGCCAAAGGAAAATGAATAAATGAATGTTTTCGAATGTTAAAAGTGATCAAATTACTCAAACCACGTTTGAACACAGGTGTAAACAGGATCCAAAGCATTTTCATATTAAAAAAAGTGATTGGAATACTCAAACCACATTGATAAATAGATTCACTTACTCACAGGTGTAAACGCAGCCCAAAATGTAGTTGAATTTGAAAGGTTATCACATTATTTGAACTACATTTATGAGTGAACAACATTTTATAAACAGATGTGGACAGAATTCAAAAGGTTTTTGAATTACTGAAGAAAGTGATTCAATTATTCAAACCACTTTCATAAATAGGCGACGCAGTGGCGCAGTAGGTAGTGCTGTCGCCTCACAGCAAGAAGGTCGCTGGTTCGAACATCGGCTGGGTCAGCTGGCGTTTCTGTGTGGAGTTTGCATGTTCTTCCTGCATTCGTGTGGGTTTCCTCCGGGTGCTCCGGTTTCCCCCACAGTCCAAAGACATGCAGTACAGGTGAATTGGGTAGGCTAAATTGTCTGTAGTGTGTGTGGATGTCTCCCAGAGATAGGTTGCGGCTGGAAGGGCATCCGCTGCGTAAAAATGTGGTGGATAAGTTGGCAGTTGATTCCGCTGTGGCGACCCCAGATTATTAAAAGGGATTAAGCTGAAAAGAAAATGAATGAATGAATAACTTTTATAAATAGACACTTTACACACAGGTGTAAACAGGATCCAAAACATGTTCAGATTGGAAAAAGTTATCAGATAACTTAAACCGCATTGATAAATGGACAGCACCTTTCACACAAGTGTAAATAGGGACCAAAATGTTGTCGCATTTGAAAAGTGATCACATTACTTGAACTACATTCATGAGACACTTTATAAACATGTGTGGACGAGATTCAAAACGTTTTTGTATTTGAAAATTGATCACATTTCTCAAACCACATTCATACATTAAATGGATTCTTTACTCACAGGTGTAAACGGGGTCCAAAATGTGGTAGAGTTTGAAAAGTGATCAAATTTTTTGAACTATACAACACTTTATAAATAGATGTAAACAGGATTCAAAACATTAAAATTAATTAAATTATTCAAACCACTTTTTATAAATAGACACTTTACACACAGGTATAAACAGGATCCAAAACATTTTCAGATTGGAAAAAGTGATCGCATTACTTAAACCACATTCATAAAGGGATTCTTTACTCACAGGTGTAAATGAGGTCCAAATTGTAGTCAAATTTGGAAGGTTATCACATTATTTGAACTACATTTATGAGTGAACAACACCTTATAAACAGGTGTGGACAGGATTCAAATGTTTCTTGTTTTGGAAAAGGGATCGCAATACTCAAACCACATTCATAAATGGATTCTTTACTCAAGGGTGTAAACAGGGTCCAAAATGTTGTTGAATTTGAAAAGTGATCACATTATTTGAACAACACTTTATAAACAGGATTTAAAATGTTATTGAATTACTGAAGAAAGTGATTAAATTAATCAAACCACTTTCATAAATAGACAATTTACACACAGGTGTAAACAGGATCCAAAACATTTTCAGATTGGAAAAAGTGATCCCATTACTTAAACCACATTCATAAACGGATTCTTTACTCACAGGTGTAAACGGGGTCTAAAATTATTTTGAATTTGAAGAGTTATCACATTATTTGAACTTCATTCATAAATTAACAACGCTTTATGAACAGGATTCAAAATGTTATTGAATTACTGAAGAAAGTGATTAAATTATTTAAACCACTTTTTATAAACAGACACTTTACACACAGGTGTAAACAGGATCCAAAGCATTTTAAAATTGGATAAAGTAATCATTAATGGATTCTTTACTCACAGGTGTAAACAGGGGCCAAAATATAGTCGAATTGGAAGGTTATCACATTTCTTGAACCACATTCATGAGTAAACAACACCTTATAAACAGGTGTGGACAAGATTCAAAAAGTTTTTGTATTGAAAAAGTGATCAGATTACGCAAACCACATTCATAAATGGATTCTTTACTTACAGGTGTAAACAGGGTCCAAAATGTTGCAGAATCTGTAAAGAGATTACTTAAACTAAATTCATAAAGTAACAACACTTTATTAAGAGGTGTAAACAGAAACCATTATTGAACAATGAATAGATACAGGTGTAAACTGTATCCAAAAAGTTTTCAAAATCGAAAATGGATCAAGTTTCTTGAACCAAATTAAAAATTCAACCAAGGCGGCAACACCAAAGCTCCAAAAATACAAATTTATTAAATGAAAAAGGCTGACACAAAGCGTGTAACGTTTCGAGCCACACGGCTCTTCATCAGAGAGATTAATTTAACCAAATTAATAAATGCAGAACACCTTATAAATACAGCGCTCAGCATAATTGAGAATACCCCATTTTGAAAATGAATATTTGTATCCATTTCTCAGTGAATAGGCAATGGCTGTTTCTCAATTCCAAGAACGCAGAGATCAGCTTGCGTTCTTGTGAAGACCGGTCTTGCAGGGTTACCTCTGATGAATGAACTAGGGAGACTGCGAGAACACAGAACGCATCCTGTGAGAAATGAGATGCTGCATTCTTCCTGATGGCCACATGACCTTCACGGTAAATTATTTAAACAGCATTCAGACAACGATTTATTGTTTTTCCTCTTTTCAAAATATATACTCTGCATAAAGACTTTACAAATATACGTTGCACAATATAAATAAAACAGATTTTAATACGAATTTCAACAAATAAACCCTTAATGTGTTTATGCCTTTATTAAGATTTTCATGGTAATGTTTATATTCACCATTTCATTTAGGGAAACTCCTGAGATAAATAATTTATATCTCTGAACTTTAATAATAAACCTAAATAAAATGCTGCGCTTTCCACCTCCTGTAGCAATGACTTTTGGGACTTCTAGACCGAATTCGGTTCTCAAGTCTGCATCCATGCGTTCTCGATATCAAGAACACATCCGGGAAGTTTCACACGTCCTCCGTTCTTGCGGTCTTGAGTATTGGAACTGAACTTTGGTAGTTGATGATGACATTACACGAGAACGCAAGGACGCAAGAACGCTGAAGAACGCATATTGAGAAACATCCATAGTATTTTGGTGCATTTAAACAAAACAGATTTATTAAACAGATATATATTTATTAAAGTAATATTTTAGTCATCAAACATATTTAGAAATTGAAAGATAATACAATTAAATTCAAGCAAAATATTGCAAAAAAAAATTACAACCTACAAAATTTCAGCTAATTTTTTTTTTTTGCTTCTCTTGATTTTTTCTCTTTATTAAATTTGTATTTAATATTTTTCTATAACATATGAATTTGGGTGGACTAGTTTTTGGACTGTTATCGTAAGTTATTTTGTTAGATAAGCTCCAGATTCGGCTTTAGTACTAACTAATCTAATGTATATGCACAAATATAATATTGTATAGCTTCTTATTAAAAATCTGAATTTAATAGGAATTTATATGCTGAGCACTGTATATAGAAAGTGACCATATTACTCAAACCATGTTTGTAAATGGTTGCTGTCTTAATTGCGTTCAATTTTTTTTGTTTGAATTTACATAAGGCAGATGTTTATACCCAGTGTAAATGAGCCCATGTGATGCCGAGTAATCTGAATGGCACATAATTACAGGGCACTCGGTCACCATTCACTTCAGCACACACAGGAAAAGAGGAAACCTGCAGAAAGCCTGAAAGAGAGAACGAGGTAGAAAAAGCAGAAGCGTATTAAAGGAGTAGGCAGCGACGAAGAGGAGGAGAAAAAAAGAGATGAAGAAAAGAGGGATCAGGATGAGTGCGAGGAAACCAGCAGAACAATAGCGGGAGAGCAGAAAAAGAACGATGGAACAAAGAAGCACATGCTCGGATTAATTAAACAAAGAAAGAAAGGAATTTAGAGGAATAAATGTAGGGAGGGCAGGAGAGGCTGTGCTCCTCCGGCTCGGCTCGTGGAGGTTCACAGGCCATGAAGTTAATTATGAAGAGAAACTTTATCCTTCTGCCTCGTTCAGCCGCAGCTCACTTTCTCTCATTCTTTTGCTCTGTTCTCTGTTTAAATATTTCATTCAACTTGTCTGATACCTTTCCACCATATATTATAAATCTGCATGAAAACAGCTGATCATTTTCTTTCTTTGTAGACACCCTTGCTTTTAATAAGTTGTTTTTTAATTTGAAATGCCTTTCCTTTCAACTGTCATCACCAAGGTGACTAATGTTTTAATCGACAGGTGCACACACTGAGGGTTTTAAAGCCGCATGCTACTTTTTTTTTTAAGTTTCACTCTGAGACATTTCACATCAGAAGTGTTGTAAACATTGATTTACTTTAAAAACTACATTTAAATGTTTTTTACCATAGACTGTAAAAGATATAGATGTAGTATCCGTCACCAATAGGTTTCTGAAGAACCCAAAAGAAGCTACAAGTAGGCGTGGCCAACCATCGCCATTTTGTTCGCGCTCCATCACACCGACCGGGGGATACCAAACAAGGGCAAAGAGGCGGAGCTACAGACGCCTGCTATCATTTTGCTTAGACGGGCTTTTCTATGGGAGAAACGCTTAATACTTCATTACCTGTGATCACATGTGTTCTGACCACATGTGCTTGGCTGTATACTATATCAATAGTGTTTAGACTTTAAAAAAACACTCTTGTAATACATTGTGCCACCAAACATTGTTCTTATAATGTTTTTCTACAGGAGGAAAACGCAAATTACTGTACATCCAAATACTTCAGATTAGGCATGGGCCGGTATAAGATTCTGACGGTATGATAACCTTGGATAAAAATATCACGGTTTCACGGTATCACGGTATTGTGATTACTGCTCTAAAATATATTCTTTTTAAATGTCTGGGTAAAAAACTATAAGTTTTTCCCCTTTGAATACAATATATTTTATTTTGAGAAACATTTATAATATTTTGGAGCAGTAAACGAGCCAGGCTAAATTATGAAAATGAATCATTGACTTCTGCTGTCTTCCTTAGTTTCAAAAACACAAATTTAAAATGGCACCTTTGGAGCTCTTTTCAGCTGGAGATGCTGTTGTTAAAAAAAAATGTAAAAAAAAAAAATCTTACACATACCTTAGGAACGGTATTAGAGAACATTTTGGCGGTATGATAACCTTGACTTTTCCAAACCGCAGTATACCTTGAAAACGGTTATCGTCCCATGCCTACTTCAGATATAGTCTGTGTTAATAAATGCAAGGCTATTTATGAAATCCAGGCATAACACTGTATGACAGTGTTTCAGATGACTGTTCTAGAGCCTAGAACTAATCAATCTGTCAGGTTCTGAAGTGCATTACTGGCCTAAAGAAAAATATAAATGATAAACAATCTTAAATAAAACAAAAACATTTATAGAGATGGTATATAAGTATATAATTTCACTCACCTGGGAAATGGAGGCCACGTGAATGGTTTGTGAGCACAATTAAATAATTCCAAAAGGCAACTGACTGTTTAAAGCCGCCTAAAACAAAACAAACATAGGATGTATATGCCGAGTTCAGCAGCTTATCAGCTGGAATCAGCTGAGGTGAAGTGACGGCGACCAGCGAGACCTAGCTGTCCCTCAAGTAGCCACGCCCTTAATTATGCAGACTTACTATAACCTAAAATAAAGGAAACAGATGAGTTATAAAAAAAATTAACCTCCCTCACAGTTGTCAAGAAGGGTAATATTAGCTATATGAACCAAAATCGTTTTTTGTACCAGGCTGTAAACACGTTTTTTCTGCTGTAAAGTTGGCCATTTTAACAGTGGGCTCAATAGAAATTTGCTCTATTATGAAGCCAGGACTAGCTGAACTTTGATGAATTGCAGTTTCAGTTACTTCCGTACTTGCTTCACGAGAGAGAGCGGGAGGTTGCCGCTTGGTTTTCACTTGCATGCATTTTTGAGTAAAACTGAATATTGAACTCTTAATTGATTGAATCTTAATTGAGTGGGGAATAGTATTATTGGTTCAGATGTGAAGAAAGTTTTTATTCATTTTGGTAAACATTGCAGTATATATTACAGTATATTAAACAGTATTTAAGTTGAGTCGCATGTCCCAATTCATGCAAAAAAGTAAAATATTTATTCAAATGAACAAACTGGTTTTACCAAAAACTAAAAAAAGATTCAACATAGGCTCATTATGAATATGTAGCCCTGTATACATGCGAATTATGTAGCCAGAGCTACGTATGGCTGCATTTCGACTTTAATATAAACGCTATGGGGCGGTATGATGCCTGATGACTTCTGTTCTTCTAAGCGCTACCAGCTGACAGCTCACCTCCATATGGACGGCTTTTCCACTGTTACCAGTTTCCCCAGTGGCTCGCCGAGGGCGACAAAGAGGTTCGGGTCCGGGGAAGAAGGTAAATTAAAAACAAAAGCCAAAAAATAAAATAAACAAGTAAATAACAGGGTGAGAACATGATAAGATCTGAAAACATGGTAAAAATCAGGCGGCTGCCCGGGCTTTTCTGTTTTCTAGATTGCTTTTGAAACACTGTTGGTTGGTTTTAGGGAAAGAGCTGAAGCTAGGACTTAGCTTTAAGGCCCATGCAGGGCTCTATTAGGGAAGGAGGAGGGTGCATTTATCGGTCGGTCTGTCAGTCAGTCAGTCAATCTACGCGAGAAATTTACGCGAGAACTGCATGAATGGCACTCGCAAGAGAAATTTGAGATCTGAAAAAGCACACACAGCAGCCTCCGCACATATACTGGACATATATCTGGACATATATCGGAACATATATCTCTCTCTCCAGAAATGTATACTTGGGTACGTATCCATAATGAGCCTGGGTTGAAAAGATTAAAAGAAAAACCTTTTTATTTTGTTTTTGCCAGCATAAAAATGCAACTGCAACATAATTCAATGAATATTCTCTTTATTAAAACTCTGCAAACCATCTGGTTATAGAAATTCTATTCCAAGGGCACCACACATTAAGTGGTCAACAGTGTACCACCGTGTCCTAACTACACACGACGAAAGACATCTTTTTCATGTTTATCAGACTTTATGTCCTACGCACAGTTTTAGGTTGTGGCTGAGCAACAGCATAAACTACTATCACAATGATCACCTCAAGTGCCGATTATGTGCTTTATTCAGTGTTAAATGTTACCAGTGTGAGTTTGAATACCATTTTACATTACATTTATTTTCACACTTAAAAAGAAATCAGATCTTGAAATTAAGGTAACTAGCAAACATTTAGTATTCCAACAACATAACCAACAACATCGGTCACTCAACATGTGCTTTTAATAATGTTGTTAAGTAAGGGATAAAGTGCATCCAGATGGTTGTAATCCATGGAGATGGCTACCTGCCACAAAACATAAAAATTAGAGACAAAGCATTGAGCCGTAATAGTTCATTATGCTTCAATTAAAGGCAAAGCTGCCAGAAATGAAACTGGCTGAATGAAGCTAATGGAGCACACACTAACCTTCGTATTATTTAGTCATAAGATGGTGCCAAACAGTCAAACACAGCAGCAGAAACAGACAAGTATATGTGTGTGAACATATTCACTGATGGTCAAGATGATTCGAAGAACCCGGTTGAACCTGTGTTATTCAGTGGTTGTTATCTCAGAATAACACACCCTGGAATGTCGCGACTGACCAATCAGAATCAAGTGATCCAGACAGCCATATAATAAGGAGGTTTAATAACTATGAATTGAATTATAAACCTGTTCACTTGGTTGAGAGTTTAGTGACAGCCACATTTCTTGTCGATACGGTGTAAATGTAAAAAAACAAATCAAAATTGCTTAATTTTTTAAATCAACTTGACATGTCAAAAAACGTAGTCGGCTTTAATTAACAGTAATTTTTTTTATTGATGTAAACATGTATTTTATGGTTTGACTGTTGTGTTCACATAGTTGCAGTGCACCACACATAAAAATGTGATAAACAAAAGACATTCTCTCTAGTTGAGGAAAGGAGACAACAGGAGAGGATCTGTGAATGACATTAAGGCGACACAACTGATGCCTTATATGTCACATGGCCCTGATGGCAGTAGTAACATAGCAGATATAATATGTCCAAATGTATTAGTAAACTATTTTAACGGTTGTGAAGTTTTAAAACAACAGTAGCACAGGCTATGAACTGTCATTCCTGATGCAGTGCAGGAACATTTATTTGGAAAGTCATTTTTTTGTACTACTGCCTGCAAGCATGTCAGAGCAAAGGCTTGGCTTTAATCGCACCGTCTTGAATGTATGTACACTTGTGTGTGTTGTCAGCTGACGTTAAGTATTTGTTTGAGGGGAGTGTGAATGGGGACGTATGTGTTTTATGTGTCTAGAGACAGAGAGACAGAGCCTCGGGCAGTAGAGAGTCAGAAAAAGAGGAGTCAACTGCTTTAACCACAATGTTTGTCCCCATTTGTGTTCAAGGCCCAAGGAAAGTGTGTCAATGTGTGTGTGAACGGGTCTGCTATTGGTTTGCATGAAAACATTTTTTGATTATTAAAGCAAGGTTGCATTTAAAGGGATAGTTCACCCAAAAATGAAAATTGTATCATCATTTACTAATGCTTTACTTGTTTAAAACCTTTATGAGTTTCTTTCTTTTGTTAAACACACACACACACACACACACACACACACACACACATATATATATATATATATATATATATATATATATATATATATATATATATATAACTGGTGTCATTAACTTCCATAGTATTTGTTTTTGCTACTATGGAAGTCAATAGTTACATGTTTTCAGCATTCCTCAAAGTATCTTTTCCTCTGTTTTTTGGTGACTTTTAGTTATTTTTAGGTGAACTATCCCTTTAATATCCCAATGCACGTCACTGGAAAAGAGCTAGTTCCCTTGTTAAAGTACTTTTGATTGGTTGTGTTTTGACAGCTAGTGCCTCAGGCTGTTTCCAGTGCAAAAGATTTTTTATTATTTCTGTACTGTGTTGTGCAGTTTTGGCTCACAGCTTTGAGTGGCTGAGAGAAGGCTGAGGGAAAGATTGCTTTTCCATACCTCCTCAACATAAGATCACTCCTCAACGCTGCCAGATATCTAAATAAGGCCTTCGCTGTCCAGTAATAAATTCCCATACGCCATTCTGAGTGAAAGTTTGTGAACTTGCTAGCGCAGGCATGCTGAGTGTATTGGGTGTAGAACGATCTGGAGTTGTTTATGGTGTAAACCCACAGGCTGAATCTCTGGTGTCGTGCTGTTAACGGCAGTGGGAGTCTGCATTTGCCCAGCGGGAGGGACATAGACAAGCCCTGATCCAGCGATTTAACAAACAAATGTTTGCTTCAGTGTGTGTGTCTCTGTGCGTGTGTTATTATGCCCTCTGGAGCATGAAATAAAACTATATTTGCAATAGACATACACCAACATTCAATTATTTAGCGATAAAGTATAACCAGGAGGTTATTATCGCAAAATAAAGCCCAACAGACTTATCCGATGTAAAGCGGAGGGCTGTTGTATAAGTCTGAGGGGCTTTATTCTGCAAAAAACAACCATCATGGATGTACTTTATCCCGCTTATTACACAGCTACTTGCCAAAAAACATAAAAATAAGACACAAAACATTATTCTGAGCTGTAATAGCTTAATGATTCTTTAATTAAATACAAATCTGACAGAAACGAAAACAGCTGATGGAGTATACACTAACTTGCAAACTATTCATTCATAATATGGCGCCAAACAGTCAAAAGCGCAAAGCTGACAGAAACAAAACTGTCTGGATAAAGCACAGACTGACCTTCATATTATTCATTCACAAGATGGTTCCAAACAATCAAAAACTGTTTAAAAATGTGGCATGACAGACCAGCAGATGCCTATGAACGTGGCTGTAAGTATATGGATTTAAACGTATTCACTGATGGTCAAGATGATTCGAAGTTTCGGATGAGCCTGTGCTATTTAGCAGTTGTTATCTCGGAATAACATACCTTGTCACGACTGACCAATCAGAATCGAGTCTTCCAGACAGCTGTGTAATAAGTAGTGATAATATACATGCACAATATTGGGTACACTTTGCTTGAAGGGGTTTTCAAGACTATTATAACACTTTTATAATCACGAGTTGTGAGTAAGGGTTATTTGATCAGTTATGTCATTTTAAATGCAAAGGTGACATTGTTTAAGATGGCAACTTGACAATCAAAGACATGTCTTTGTCTTGACAACTTGACATCATAACTTGTCATAAATCTGTCATAAACACGATTGTCATGAAGCCATTAAAATCGTGTCATGAATTTTCATATCCATCCTAATTTCTCTACTTGTAGCATGTAGCAAATGTAGTTTTCTACTTTAGCACTTTTCTCTAGTGGAGCAAAATGTACAAAATTTAGTTTTGAAATGAAGTTAAAGTTTCCTAAAATGTAATAATAATAATACTTAAAATTTGTGCTGCCACAGTGTAGAACCACACTGTGACTGACATACACACATCACATTACACTTATACATAGAATACATACACTTGTAAACATGGTCCGATTGACGGCAAAATAATGTATATACGGATCTTTGTAATGTCATCAGTGTATTGTGCATGTGTGTGTTTGTGTAATATGAATTTGTTTTATTGTCAAGGTTAGCATTGTGTTTATGTAAATATCTCAATTCCATATCAAACAGTAGCCCATATCATCTTCCCATTCACACTGAAGTAACCACAGACACATTTTCTTTTAAACATCATTTATTAACCAGACAGAAAGATTACATACACTTACCACTTATACTTTCCATTCCTCAGCACCAAACCTGTTTACACTCCAAACAAAGACATTTATACAGTCTTTTCATGCTTCACTCAAAGCAGCCATTTTGGATCGCATCATCAGGGTCACAACCCCACTGGTCAGTGATAAATATCACTTTTCTGTTGTTTATATTTATATTAGTTATTTGTTGTGTTGTATTTTGAGTTTTGTATGCATATGTATTCACTTGCATTAATTTATACTTTTCTTTAATGTCTTTTTATGTATTTTTTTTTCTACATCTTACCCTACAATCTGTAAAAAGGTTTAACCCATGGGCGGAATATATGAAATAAAATGGCCCCAAACCTTCACTCTAGGTGGGTTGTTGTAGGAGTAGGTTGTGTTGTGTGGAAGAGAGTGTATTATTAACAGATTTTTGTTAAGGTCATTGGCTTGATTTAGCTGAACAATCCTGTAAATATTGTATAGTTTATTTTTCTTTATTGTTATTTTGTCACTTTCACCTTTTTTGCTGGATTTTTTTCTTCACTATGTGCCAAATAAATGTAATGTGATGGTAAAAGGAATAGAGGTGTGAACCTACACTGGTCCCACGGTTCGGTTCGGTTACGATTATCATGCCATCGATTCGGTTCAATTCGATATCTCGGTGCATCACGGTGCATTGACGATTATTTCCATACACAGTTTTATATTTTCTTCACAGCACAGCAATTATTGTATTAAAATGTATAAATAGATTTATATACTTTTTGTAAAACAATTTTGTCCTTTAATACCAACAGTCAGAATAAAGGTAAAGTTGGTTTTATATTCACACATTCGTTCATTTAGAAGTCTCTATATTGTTTATCATGTTACTTTGAATATTCGATTGGAATTAGCATACAAGTAACAAACAACATTAACACTATCTAATTGACTGTGAACAATGTTGTACTTTGATAGTTATTGGCTGCTAATATGATTTCCCTATTTAGAATTTGCAAATAATACTTTTCTGAAATTATATTATTAAGGAGAATGTCTGAATATCCCAATATAAAACCAACTGTACCTCTATCTTCAGATATATAAACTGTACCTTTAAGCAACACGAACATTTATAGCAAATAAACAAATATAAATATCCCGCTCGCTTTCTGAGCCTTGTCTACCAACTAACTACCAAGTTCTTTCTTACACCCTTTTGATTGGTCACGCGCTCAACAGAAAGGGCTGCGATTGGCTCTTACACGCTGATGCTCTTCACAGCTGCACTCATGGGCTACAGTGAGAGAGAAATGGAGTTTACTTTCATTCTCTTAATCGCCGTGAAAAAGGGGCTTTTGCTGTAAGTGTCAGTGAAGCAGTGTTCAGCAAACACACACGCACAGTTTCAGAGTTTTTACGTAGTTAGAGCGTTGTACTCGCGCTCGCCGCTCGTCTCCCTCGCCATAGTAAGCTACGGCGACATAGCGCATGTGAGATAAATGACGTCAGTATATAATAACCGGTCATGATTATTACTGAACCGATGACAACCGACGGCCAAGATGGCGTCTCGCTAAGCAGATGCGAATGCACCTCTCTAGAAAAAAAAACAGATAAAGGGTCAAATTATGTCCAGTTGGTGGATAGTGTAATGATATTAACTCAACTGCAGAGGCTGATATGAATCCATCCTTAAATATTTAATGGGCAAAAAGCGTACTAAAAGGAACCTGCAAACCTCGTGGAGTCTGGAAGGACGCCTGTCGAATGAATCATTAGACAAGAACATGGATGAATCCGAACGCCTAGACTCTTCACTTGTTACATGACTACGATAGGAACTTTAACGATCCTTTGTTTGCAACTCCCAGCAAAAGTCCACCGGGAAAGAAGAAAAAAGAGAGTGATGATGTGTCACTTGCTGAGATCTTCAACGCCATCCAGTCTTTGAATTCAAAGCAAGATTCGGTTATTCAAAAGATTACTCAGATTGAGAGCTCCATTGAAATCACTACAGCTGCGGTGAACTCTTTATCTGACACTGTTAACCTACTTTTGTCAGATGTAGCTTCTCACGGCGAAAAGATCAGTAAGGCTGAATCATCGATACATCACATGCAACAGGAAAATACCTCTCTCAAGCTAAGAGTTGATGATCTGGAAAGATATAGTCGTAGATGGTGTTTGAAATTAATCGGGGTGAAAGAACGCGAAGAGGAAAATATTAGAACGACGGCTATTGGTCATCTGGCGAGGGTGGTCCCGCGGATCAAGGATAAATTGGAGGATGCTGTGGATGTGGTTCATCGTGTAGGCAAACAACGATCGGATGGTTCATCGCGTCACATCATTATACGGTTTGCGACAAGGAGACACCGTGACATCATTTGGATGGAAGCCAAAAGCTCCATATACCTCAGAGAGAATGGCCTATACATCAAAGAATTCCTCTCCAAATCGGACATTGAAAGTCGGAATAAACTCTGGCCTCTAGTTCAGGCGGCCCGAAAAGAAGGGAAGAAAGCCGGCTTTAGCGGTCCCTTTGCTGTCATTAACAACAAGAGAATCGCGGCTAATTCAGATGAGTAAACTACAGCCTAGGCTACTCGAAATGACACTTTTTCTTTCTAACTGCTCTGCAGGTTCGAATGTTTAAGCATGTACGTGCCAAGTTTAAAATGTTCCCATTATTGCAAGGGCTAATCGACCCATTTGATGTTCAGTTAATTCTCGTGCTAAGCAATTATAGCAGTTCCTAGCTAAGTTGTTAAGGTATTTTGAATTTTCATTTTCTTAGCTTCCTGTATAGCTATCTAGTTTATTATTACCATTAATTTATTTGTGTTTTTATTTATTTATTACATAACTTATGGACAAATTTAATTCTTTAAAAGTTATCTCTTTAAATGTGCGGGGCTTAAGAGACATTACCAAACGAAAAGGCATATTTCTGTTTTGCAGACGTTATAATGCAGATTTTATTTTTTTACAAGAGACTCACTCTTCAGATGATGACACAAAATTTTGGAAAGCCCAATGGGGTGATAGGATATTCTTCAGTCATGGGACAAATAAATCTGCTGGGGTTCTTGTTTTGACTCATAAGTTTAAAGGAGAAATTATTAATTCCAAACATTCCACTGATGGTAGATGGGTTATTCTGACTGTTAAGTCAGAAAATACCATATTTATCATATGCAATATTTATGGATTTAATTGTCATACCACGAATAGCTCTTTTTTTATTAATATTTCTGGTATATTAGAGAATATGCTTAAGGCAACTCCAAATGCCAAGTTAATAGTTGCTGGTGATTTTAATGAAGTTCCTGATAATTTTATGGATAGATTTCCGCAGAAAACACAACATCGCTCTCAAAGTGGCAATATTATCGATGCATTATGTAAAAACCTATGTTTAATAGACTCATGGCGTTATTTCAATAGCAATGTACATGAGTATACATGGAGTAACGCTTCAAAAACCCTGAAATCAAGAATTGATTTATTTCTCATTTCATCTGATTTATTACAATATATTCAGGACATCTCTCATCACTATGTCCCTTTTACAGATCACCTTATGATTAATATGTCTCTACAGACAGTTCGTAACATTAATAGCCTTCGTGGCTACTGGAAATTTAACAACACTCTTTTAGAAGATAATATTTTTATAAGAAATATTGAGGCCCTTGCCACCGATATATTTAATTCAGAGATGGGAAGTTTTGTCTCTAAATGGGAACTATTTAAATTTAAATCTAGACATTTAGCTATCACAAGAAGCAAGGACATAAAAAAGACCAAAGACCATATGGAATCAGAATTGTTGGACAAAATTGATAATCTTTGGAAAGCGCAGGCTCTCTCCCCGACTCAGGAAAGTGAACTCCTTTCTTTACGAACAAAGCTCGATGATCTATATACTAATAAGGTGAATGGGGCTTTTGTACGCTCAAGAGCTAAATGGATAGAAAAAGGAGAGAGAAATACAGCTTATTTTTTTGCCCTTGAAAAAAGAAATTCTAAAAGAAAATCGTTATCTGCATTGCGCATTAATAATAAATTATGTGAGGACCCTAAATTAATTTCAAATTATGTTAGCTCTTATTATGAAAAACTGTACCAATCAGATTTGAATTTGGATGTAGGTAACTCATTTACTAGCAATATACAAAATTACATTCCTGTAATAAATAATGACTTTAAAAATATATGCGATTCTGATCTTAAGAGAACAGAGTTACAATTAGCTCTCCAACATATGAAAAAAGGCAAGAGTCCAGGGCCTGATGGACTTTCATATGAATTTTACCAACAATTCTGGTATATTTTAGAAGAGCCAATTTTATTAATGTTTAATGAATGTATTAAAAAAAAGGAATTAACCACAACTATGAAGCAAGGCTTAATCTCCCTAATCCCTAAACCAGATAAGGATTCTTTAGAGATTGATAATTGGAGACCCATTACTCTGTTGAATATAGATTACAAATTAATTGCATTGGTATATGCCAAAAGATTAAAATCAGGGCTAGACCAAATTATACATGAATCTCAAACGGGCTTTATGAAAAACAGACATATCAGTAACAATATTCGTTTTATTTTTGATCTTCTTGACTATTCGGACCAAATTGATTCAGGGGCTCTTATATTGTTTTTAGACTTCTATAAAGCCTTCGATACAATTGAACATGGCTTTCTTCTTCACTCACTGAAAGTATTTGGGTTTGGTAACAGTTTCATTGATATTATAGAAATGTTTTATAAAAATATTAATAGTTCAATCATTTTAAATAAAGGAACCTCTATAAGATTTGAAATTTGTCGTGGTGTACGCCAAGGCTGTCCAATCTCACCTTTCTTGTTCTTATTAGTTGCTGAGCTACTTTCTATCCAAATTCGAAATAATCAAAATATTAAGGGGTTAAAGATATTTGACAGAGAAATCAAACTCTCACAATTGGCAGATGATACTGCATTGTTTCTGAAAGATAAAACTCAAATTAAAACAGCCCTAGATTGTATTTCCAAATTCACAAAATCGTCTGGTCTAAAATTAAATCTTCACAAATGCGAAATCTTATTCATACATAATTCTATAGACTTGTCTATTGAAAATATTCCTGTTAAAGACTCTGTGAAATATCTTGGAATCTTTATTTCTAAAAATAAAACTGCTTGTGAACAATTTAATTTTGTGTTAAAAATTCAGAAAACTAAGTGTATTTTAAATAATTGGCTGCAAAGAGATCTTACACTATTTGGAAGAGTTTTACTATCCAAAGCTGAAGGCCTATCTAGACTTGTTTATCCTGCTCTTTCTATGCATGTTAGTGATGAAATTTGCAAAAATATTAATAAATCCTTCTTAGATTTTATATGGAAAAATAAACCTTACAAATTAAAAAAGGATGTTATATCAGGTAAAAGAGTAGACGGTGGCTTAGAGATGATAGATTTTTTTGATATTAACAATACATTTAAACTTAATTGGTTAAGAAATTGTCTAAAACATAGAAACTCAATGTGGTTCTTTATCCCTCAATATATCTTTCAGAAAATTGGAGGTCTATCTTTTCTTCTGAAATGCAACTATCTTCCTGGAAAATTGCCACTTAAATTGTCCAAATTTCACCAGCAAGTATTATTAGCTTGGAAAATTTGTTTTCAGCATAACTTTTCTCCACATAAAATTCTATTATGGAATAATTATCTTATTACCTCTAGAAACAAATCTTTATTTTTACATAAATGGTTTCAAAGAAATATATATTTTGTTACAGATTTGTTCTATGATAATGGAAACATACTCTCCTATGAAGACTTTATGAGGATACATAACTTTCCAATTCCTTTTAAAGAATTTCACCAAGTGGTTAAGGCTATTCCAGCTGGTTTAATACAACTAATTAATAATCACCTTTCTTATGGATGCGTTAAAAAGATACTCCCAGAATTAAAAATTGACGGTTTGGATATTCTTTCTCCATCATATAATAATAAAAAAATTAGACAATTGTTTCAATCTAAACACAAAACATCCCCTAGAGGGAAATATTACTGGAATGAAAAAATTATTGATATTAATTGGAAAACTACCTGGTCAATCCCCTTTAAATTTTGCCTTTTAAATAAGGTTAAAGAAGTGCATTTTAAAATACTTCACAAAATTTACCCTTGCAAAGTAACTTTATCTAAATTCATGGAGATTGATAATACTTGCACATTTTGTAAGATACATGAGGAAGACTTACCTCATCTTTTCTATAACTGTGATGTCTCTCTTAAATTTTGGAATGCTGTTAGTGACATGTTATTTGGGCAAAGAAATATTAATTACAGGCTCTCTTTAAAAGATATCATTTGCTCTTTTTCACACAAACAGAAAACATTTGAATACGTTGTTAACTTCTACATCTTACAAGGTAAATATTTTATTCATAAACAGAAATTTGCAAATTGTATACCAAAATGCAATTTATTTTTATTAGAAATGGAAAATCTGAAAAAGTCGCTAATGCAAATTAAAAACAAAAAGAATGATTTGATGTTAGAGTTCATGGAGGAATTTTTTTCTGGTACTATTCCCCGCTGTAGTTGATGATTGTGTCCTAAATTATTGTTATTAACATTTATTTATTTTTTGTCATTGTACTTTGGAATGCTCTTATCTATTTTTTTTTTTTTTTTTTCATCTGTTATGTTTTTGCTTTATTATTTTTTTCTGGTTGTTTTATTGCAAATCTGTAAAGTTACCTGATATAGTTTCTGGATTTGTATTATTACCTTATGTAATGTTTCAAACTTATAATAAAAAAAAAAAAAAAATAAATAAATATTACTGAACCGATACCGAATTGTCTGCGTCTGCATCGCGGTGCACCGAAGAAACGATTAATTTTGACACCCCTAAAAAGGAAGCTTTCTGAACCAGTGAACCGTTCGACTAAGTTGTATCGGAAAATGGTTCGTTACTCGAAGCTTTCTAAATCAGAGCTCGATGAGGACCTCTGCTGGTTAAAGTGTGGGAAGGGAAAGCACTGTGTTGCAAAAATGTCAAATGTTCACAACTGCCCAACTCATTCATGTAGTAATACAACAACAGTAATATAAACAAATTACTCAAATACTGTAGCTTTTTACACATAAGGTATGTTACATTACACCACCAATGGCTAGTAAAATTCAAGTTACTCAAAGATATTTACATTAATTGTATTCCTTCATTCACCTACTCATTCCAAGCAGGGATCGAACTGGCGATTCCTGCACAGGAGGCGAATGCTATAAGGATGAAGCTACGGTCACACTGGACTTTTCTCCCCATAGACTTCCATTCATATGCACTCGAATGCGTCAGACCAGAAACGCAAGGTCATGCATCAGGTTTCGCGGGTCGCTGTGGTGCAAAGTTCAAGCTTGGTGAACTTTAACTTGCGAAATTGCATCACTTGACTGCATGAGCCGAATCGAGGATAAAAACATGACCTTTCTGGACAGAAATTTAAAACATGGAGCAATCGTTCGCTTTTTTGAATGTCTAATCATCTTGTTTAATCCAGCCCCTTTCGAATTTCGCATTATCAAACTCTAGTGTGACCGCAGCTTAAGGCTATGGGAGTGAGGCTTTCGGGCTGCACTCGCCAGCTGGCCTTCATTACACACTATACTACAATATGCAGTGTTTTTCTTTAAAGGTAGTTGTATAAAATACACTAATACACTTTAGTTTGGTCTAAAAGCTTTTTACTATTGTATTTTAGTTTAATTACTGGTGCGTGGGACCGGTGCAGTGCTTTGAAACAGTAGAAATGTATGTAATCGACGCCTAATCACTCGCTATACACTTTACTAACCCATGAGGGTGTTTAAACCTTTGAATCAAAATTCGAAGCAGTCACGTGGGTATATGTAAAAAATGAAGCTTCAGACATCATTGATCACGTGATTATGGCAAAACGAATCAAGCTCCGGTACACTGCTTCACTGCAAGATGTATCATTTTTTTGATACATGCTTCGAAGCCTCCGCGCACAACGTCACATCACTATAAATCACACTTCACTTTCACTAGTGGCTTCGGTGACACTTTTTGCCTCCATTCGCCCGGTCAATCGTAACGTGCTTAATCCAGATAAATGGCATTATGGCTCAGTGTTTAGCACTGTCATGTCACAGCAAGAAGGTTGCTGGTTTGAGTCCCGTCCAAAGACATGCGGTATAAGTGAATTGAATAAAAACTATAGTTGGCCGTAGTGTATGTGTGTGAATGCGAGAGTGTATAGGTGTTTCCCAGTACTGGGTTGCAGCTTAAAAACATATGCTGAATAGTTGGCGGTTCATTCTGCTGTGGCGACACCTGATTAATCAGGGACTTAGCCAAAGGAAAATGAATGAATGAATAAATATGTACTTAAGTACAGTCGTGAATTAAAAACCATTAGTTACTGTCCTTCACTGAAATTGTCATTATAGCAGTTACATCAAGATGCCAGTAGGTGGCGACTAGGGATGCAACAATACAGTTAGCTTACGGTTCAATACATACCTCGGTTTTTTAACACGGTTTTCGGTTCGGTTCAGTTCTGATGGCTTAACATATAAGTGTTTTTTTTTTTATTGTTATTCTATGCTTAGGCAATAGGAACAGTAAGAAAGAGAAAAAAATAAAAACGATTTATTTCAATACTCCTTTATTTTACTTCAAAGCCAAGAAAGGTACACTAGTTCCTAGTGTATTGTATAATAAAAAAATTAACACTGAAATCTCACAGCTGCTGGTAGCCTATGTACAAACTGGGCAACACATAAATTCCTACATTTTAAAAATAAACATGCATGTGAAGTTAATGAACATAAATTGACCATTTCAAATAAACACATTTGTACTTCAGTAAATATAAATAAACCATCTTAATTAAACTTAACACTGCCTTTGTTATTTTTATATGTCTTTCGGAACCAGTTGGATATGTTTGCTGGAAGGATTCAGTGAGGGATTGTTGTTTTATGGAGGACTTTATTACCTTCTCTGCTATTCTGCCTTCAGACAGTGATATTGCTGGGTGATGGCGCCGCAGATGTGCAGTCATGTTGGAAGGGTTTCGGCTCGATTAGTCTATACGTGTAACCGAAATGTCCCAGCACCTCGGATTTGAAAGACACCGGCGCTTCCTCTTATTGCTCCTTCACTTCACTGCTGCTCGCCATGTTAAAGTGTGGAATGATGGTGGAGTTAGAGCATAGTGATTGAATATTTACTCGCGGGGAGGTGTTTCCTCATCTCAGCTCGTAGACTTACAGGCACACAAACAGTCTATTCAGAGAGAAATAAAACGCACATAAATTATTTAAACGTAAAACCCGAAAAACTGCAATTCACAAGCGCGTATTGAACCGTGGATGTCGTAACGAACAGTTCAATATTGTATTGAGAATTGTGGCATCTCTAGTGGCGACTAATAAAAACTGAATTCAAGATTCAATCATAAATTTAGTTATACCAAGTTTTTATCTAACTTCTAATTACATTTTGGTTAATTATTGCAGTAGTACAAACAAACACCTTGTTTGTAGACCCTGACTTGATTTTCATCCGAAAACAAATTACAATTCGATTTTTTTCATGCAGCCATAATGTTCAATGCTCATTAGCATTTGTGTTTGTACTCATACTCTCTGTGATTATGCACCAGTAGATGATTTGAGTGCATGATAAGTAAGGCCGGCCATGTGTACATTCTCACAGCTGAATAATTCTCATAACACTCTAGGCTGACGTGTACTACTGATTAATGCGACTGAAGTGTTTTCTGCTTGTGTGTTAGTCACTACAAAGTACTTTCTTTGACAGAATGATAACATTTGGCGAGGTTTGACACACACATTTAAGGAATGTTCATGTTTTCTACTATTAGGGTTATTGGGGTGACTAAAACAGGTTCCCTGTGGCTTTCTAAGAACAGATTATTTTTAGTTTTACAGCTCTTTTGGATAATATTGACCTTTAAACCCATAGTGCATCTACTTATTTGATTAGTATGTATGTTCATTGTAAACAGGACACATTTCCTGTACTGTTTGAATACAAGTGATTTACTACAGTTGCCAGTATGACAATATTAATACAAGGCACAGAATATGGTATGCAAATAATAGGAGTATAGCATGGTGCTATGTGAATGATGATGAATTACCACAAGTGAATCCAGTACAATGAATGATCGCAGACAGCTGAGTTATCATCCAATTTGATGAATGACCAAAAGCCAATGCAGAGACTGGTGAATTCTAAAAGTGAATCCTGATTAATGAATTACCGAAAGTGGTTTCGGTTTTGCTGAATTAATATAAAAAACTGCGTAGCACAAAGTTGTGTGAAACATTTATTGCATCATGTGTCCAGTTTACCATAAGATATTTTTGTTGCATACGGATATAGAGAGTTCCTATTAGAGATCTATGATGCATCGTCAGTGACCACATCAGCAGTGTTATCTTTTTTCGTCTTCAGCCGCGGTTTGATTCGCTTTAAAACATATCAGAATATCTAATGTCGCAATATTGTTTCCCCTTAAATTGGGATGCTTGAAAATATAGGCAAAATTTTTTTATATCGTCTTTGACATCTCATCTTTGACCTACACTGTAAAAACTATTCTTAAATTAGCAGTTTTTTGTATTTTTGGTGTTCGTGTTTTTATTTTCTCCTGTTTACGTACTGTATGCTTTTGAATTTTATTATGGGAGCTTGATCTTTTATCCAACAACTTTTAACCTTGACAATTTTGAAAAAGGAACTTTTATTAACATTTTTATTAGTTTAAAGCGATATATTGTCTGGGTTGGTGTTGTATATTAAGATACAAAAACCTTGTAATAAACTGCCAGTCCATTTTCTGTTATTTTACAGACCTATTTCTCTCTAGATATTATTTCTTATACATTATAGTATTTCAAACGACTAAAATGTCAATAAAAGTAACTTTATTAAACTGTAGAGTTGACATTAGACATTAAACATTAACATTAAAACAACATTAAAAGTCGACAGAGCAGAGATCAAGCTGCCATAATGCAACTTACAACCGTAAATAAACGGAAAACACAAAATACGGAAACTGTTAATTAACAGATATTTCTTACAGTGCATATGTATTCTGAGTTCAGTCAAAATAAGTGTGTGTGTGTACAGTCTCTTTTCTCAAGCTGGAGTGTTTGCGGTTATCATACTGTTGAGCAAAAGACACTCATCTCTACGCCCTGCGCGCTTCTCCGTGCTTGTCTTTGGCAACAGCAGCTGTATTTTTGCATTTAGGAAGGAAGTTCACAAAGTACAGCAAGAATCAAGTTCAAGTGTAAAGATGAGCATTAAGCGGTTTGTTTGCAGGATGAAATCCTAATTTAGATTTCCCATCCCCCTGACTTTTTGCCTATGTGTGTGTGTGTTTGTATGTATGTGCGTGTATGGGGTGATCTCTCTTGTCAGGGGTCTTTTAGTGACATTGTGCATGAATGAATTTAAAGAGCAGGCTAAATGGCCCATTGATATGGTCATAAAACATGAGGGGCATTGTGATCTTTCTTTCTGGTCTTCTAACAGCAAATATATATATTACAGAGTGTCTTCTGTAAATGTATGTATATATATACATACAGTATATATATATATATATATATATATATATATATATATATATATATATATATATATATATATATATATATATATATATATACAGGTGAGGTCAGAATTATTAGCCCCCCTGTTTATTTTTTTCCCCATTTTCTGTTTAACGAGATAAGATTTTTTCAACACATTTCTTAACATAATAGTTTTAATAACTTATCTCTAATAACTGATTTATTTTATCTTTGCCATGATGACAGTAAATCATATTTTACTAGATATTTTTTAAGACACTTCTATACAACTTAAAGTGACATTTAAAAGCTTAACTAGGTTAATTAGGTTAACTAGGCAGGTTAGGGTAATTAGGCAAGTTATTGTATAACGATTGTTTGTTCTGTAGACTATAGAGAAAAAAAATTAGCCTAAAGAGGCTAATAATTTTGTCCTTAAAATGGTGTTAAAAAAATTAAAAACTGCTTTTATCCTAGTCGAAATAAAACAAATAAGACTTTCTCCAGAAGAAAAAATATACAGATTATTAAAGCAATGTGTTTGCTACTTTTGTACTATTTGTCTTGAGTAAAATCACTGTCCATTAAGACAATCCCCTTTTTCTTAGATGCGTTGAAAATATTGAGCACATTCTCTCATTGAGTGCGTGATTCATTGTTACTACTTTAATTTTAATTCTGCAATTTAATTTTTTAAGGGCGTACTCACACTATGCTATCCGAACCATGCCCAGGCCAGTTTCCCGGATATTTTGAGAAGTGTGAGTGGTCTGAATCGGGCTCAGGCAAGGTTCACTTGGCCGGCCCTGGTCCGGTTGGATAAGGTGTGCCAGAGCCCGGTTCACTTGGGCTTTGGCGCGGTACAATTGTGTGTGAGTGCGAAACACGCCTGAGCCCGAAACTGAAAGCGAGACGTGACTTTTAAGGGACTGTTTGATATGGATTAATTAATCATTGGTATTGTTCAATGAACACAAACTGTCGTAGTTTATTAAAGACGCAAAACCCCTCACTGCACGACAGCTGCACCTTCAGCAAACCTCCTAATCCCTGCAGCACGAGGACTTTATGATTGTTTATGAGCGTCAAAAGTGGCTGATCTGTTCGGCGAAATATTGGACTGCGTGTCACTGCATATCAAACGACTTAAACGATATAACTAAAGAAATCTCCACTGTGCTGAGTGAAAGCGCTTACTGAACAGCGCATCATCGATGACGTAAGTGTGCCCAGGCCCGATTAAGCAAATTAATTAAACTAAAAAGTAATGTTACATTTTATTTTCAAAAAAGTAACTCAAATACTATTACTTATTTTTTAAAAGCAATGCGTTACTTTACTCTTTAATTGGAAAAGTCATATTATTATGTAACTTTCATTACTTATAATGCCTTACCCCAACACTGTTCTTAAATATATGAACTGTGTGCATAATTATAAAAATTGAGTTAAGTTAGCTTAAACTTTTTTAAAAGTAAGTCAACCTGTGGCATTTATGACAATGGGGTTAAAGTAAAGTAACTAATCAATTTTTACAGTGTACTAATTCATTTTCATTTAAACTGCCATCTTTCAAACCACTAGGTTTTATTCATTTGTCAAATCAATTCAAATAATCAAGCATTTTAGTGTGATGATTTATTATTTTACATATTTTGAAAAACTACAGGTCAGAATAATTCTTTTTTTTGCCTTAATATAACTTTTACACTGGATGACAGGTGTTTTTTCCCCCACCCATATTTTAAATCACAAAAGTTATTAGTAGACACTTTTCTTCCAGTACATTTAATATTCTTCATTTTGTATATGTGTATGATAATTTCTTTACATTTGTTGCGGACAAGAAAACGTGTTGTCTTTGACCCATATATTTGTATATGTGGGTATTTATTTACATTTCTATGTATATGTCCCTGTTTCAGTTACTTCATTTTTATAGCACATGCATGATAGTATGCAAACTTGTTTATGAAACATTTTTGGATTCTTTTATTTTGGTTTTGTTAGCTAAATTAGACAAAAAATAAATACATTACCTGACAAAAGTCTTGTCATCGATCCCAGTTGTAAGAGCAACAAATAATAACTTGACTTCTAGTTGATCATTTGGAAAAGTGGCAGAAGGTAGATTTTTCCAATGAATCATCTATTGAACTGCATCCCAATCATCACAAATACTGCAGATTGAACCCAAGATTCTCACAAAAATCAGTCAAGTTTGGTGAAGGAAAAATCATGGTTTGGGGTTACATTCAGTATGGGGGTGTGCGAGAGATCTGCAGAGTGGATGGCAACATCATCAGCCTGAGGTATCAAGACATTTGTGCAGCCCATTACATTACAAACCACATGAGAGGCCAAATTCTTCAGCAAGATAGCGCTCCTTCTCATACTTCAGCCTTCACATCAAAGTTCCTAAAAGCAAAGAAGGTCAAGGTGCTCCAGGATTGGCCCGCCTAGCCACCAGACATGAACATTATTGAGCATGCACTGTAAAAAATGCAGGGTTCCTCACAATTAATTCATGTTGTCCCAACACAAATTGATTAAGTTAACTTAACACTTTTAACAAATTTATGTGGATTGAACATAAAATAATGAAGTTGTCCCAATGAAATCTCAAGAATTGTGTTGTTTCAGCTCATTTTAAAAAAGTATTTTGAACAAGCAAAAAAAAATATTTTGAGTGTGTCTGGGGTAAGATGAAGGAGGAGGCACTGAAGATGAATCCAAAGAATCTTGATGAACTTCCAGATGACTTTATTTCAAGTCATTTGAGTCATTGCAGAGATGTATGGATGCAGTCGTTCAAGCTCATGAGAGTCATAGACAATATTAATTCTTTTTCCACTGCACTGTGACTTTATATTCTATACTGCACATAATTTGTTTGTCTAAGCAAAGTCAGACTTTATAGTCCTAATTAAATAATTCAAAATCAAGGGATGATCATATTTTATTTTGGTAAAATAAGCATAATCTAGAGGCCTTTGCCTTTCATAAAAGCCACTTCTGATACCAAATGATTAGCTAGAAGTCAAGTTTTTATTTGTTGTTCCTAGAACTTGAATAGGCGACAAGACTTTTGTCAGGGAGTGTATACCCAAAATGTATCCAGAAAACAAAAAAACAGCGATAATTCGCTCAAAAATTTAAATTAGCTCCTTATTTACTCTCCCTTGTGTGGTTTTAAGCCTTTAGGAGTTTTTTATGTTAAACACAAAAGAAGATATTTTAGAGAATGCTGGTTTCTGGGACCTATGAACTTCCATAAAAGCAAAAAATACTATGGAAGTCCCATCAACCATCCCTTTTCAAAAATAATTAGCGTTCAACAGAAGAAACAAGTTTAAACAAGTAAAAGTTGAGTAATGAGGACAGAATAAATTTTATAAATGAAATTTTTTATTAAATAAAACTGTCTCTTTAATAAAGTTCTGATGAAAACCTTTTAATCACCTGCACTATTCTGTTTACACCAGTAATGATTACAGTTCCCAGTAAAGTTACCATCCAGCTAAACGGCAAGTTAACTCCTAATTTGGTTCTTGCCGCATGTTTATTTTGGCCGAGGGCCGAAAGACCCCCATCAGTCGTGATGATCAAACTGCATTGTTGTTGTTGTCTCATGTCTGACGGTCTCATGTGTGTGTGTCTCCCACAGACCCCCAGCGCCTGGGCCGATGAATGCGGAGAGAAGAAGAGAGGCTGTCACAAGCGCTCAGCCTCCTGCGGCAGCACTGACCAGCTAAAAGAGGTCAGGACGCGTTTAGGGCCTGATCTCCTCTCCTCCCCCGGGCTTTGTTCCATTCAGCGTGGAGCAGGGCCGGGGCTGGACCCCCTCGTTGTTTTTCTTTCCCCCTCGTGTGAGATTGTGGACGAGGAGACGGGGCAGCAACAGGCTGTTGGGGGTGATGGGGAAGGAAAGATTGAGGCTGTGTCATTATCATATTATTGGCAGGCTCTAGCCAAGCAGTGTCACCTCGCATTACACCCTCCCTTCCTCCTGTTTGTGTGAGCAACCTTCCTTCCTTCCCTTTGTGTGTCTCCGCTGTGCCCCTTGAGCGTCAGGCTCTCGCAGGTATCAGGGCATGCGTTATCTTCCTGTCACCTGTTATCTCAACTGCCATCTCTCAACACTCGGTCGACTCTAAACTCTAGTGTGTGTTCTGGTGCTCCGCTTCACAGTTAATCATTTTCTATACAGTCAGCAGGTCGCATGTGGACTCACACATGCTGTGGGCGAATCGGAGTGTGTTGCCTACCTAGAGTAGGTTTATAGAGAGCAGGGTTCCCACGGGTCATGGAATTTCTGCAATATTGGGGAATTTCAAAAGGTCTATTCCAGACAATGACTACGTTTACATGGACATCAGTAATTTAATTATTTGACTTAATCTGAATAAGACAATAATACGATTAAGGTGTCTTTCATGATCCATTTACATGCTATAGCACATAGTTCGATTAACGTCATTGCGTCACCACGCTATCCACATTTCCTTCGCAGTATTGTGTAATTTCAGGTGTGTTTTGTTTTTAATTTGTCGACTTTAACTGCAGTTTGGCACTTTCACTTTCATTCAGGAACATTTCATGCATGCCCCCTGGAACTGCTGGAGGAGTGTAGTTTTAATTGCATCTGATACTGCACGTCGTATGAGAAAAAAACCTCCGCATTTCACAATGGAGGTGTCTGTGGTCCTTTACTGACTCGATAGGTGCAGAGAATAGTGTCAAACAGCTGTGTGTGTATAGACTATCCTGTCACAAAATGCGTCAAAAATCTTACACAACGGTAATAGTTAAGCTGTTTATGTATGTACTGCACTTCAATAATGCGACTAAAATCGAAATACTTCACATGTCTTAATTCCATTTCTGTTTAGTTCGATTATGAGTTAGTAGGATTAGGTTAATCAAAAATCACTGTTTACATGGTAAACTCTTAATCAGAGTATTGTCTTAATCATATTAAAATGGGATTATTGGTGTCCATGTAAATGTACTCAGTGATAGTCAGGGAATCTTTGTTTGTTGCTTTGAATTTTGTTTCCGTTCTTCAAGATGAGATTTTTTCTATATGGATTTTTTTTAGTGTGCGGTTTTATGCTTTACGTTAGATGTTATGGTTAGGCTGTTTTTCAGCTCCTTTTTATTCCTTTCACGTTAATCAGCTGGCAATCATTCAAGTCAAATGTAGTCACCAGACTTTACCTGTTAATTAAGGAACCATTTACTCGACAACTTTTTCAGCCAAATATGGGAAACTTTTTATGCATTTTGCTAGAGGTGTGAACCTACACAGGTCTCACGGTTCGGTTCGATTACGATTATCATGCCATCGATTCAGTTCAATTCGATATCTCGGTGCATCACGCTGCATTGACGATTCTTTCCATACACAGTTTTATATTTTCTTCACAGCACAGCAATTATTGTATTAAAATGTATAAATATATTTACATACCATTTGTAAAACAATTTTGTCCTTTTATACCAACAGTCAGAATAAAGGTAAAGTTGGTTTTATATTCACACATTCGTTCATTTAGAAGCCTCTATATTGTTTATCATGTTACTTTGAATATTCGATTGGAATTAGCATACAAGTAACTGTGAATGCTGTTGACTGTGAACAATGTTGTACTTTGATAGTCATTGGCTGCTAATATGATTTCCCTATTTAGAATTTGCAAATAATACTTTTCTGAAATTATATTATTAAGGAGAATGTCTGAATATCCCAATATAAAACCAACTTTACCTCTATCTTCAGATATATAAACTGTACCTTTAAGCAACACGAACATTTATAGCAAATAAACAAATATAAATATCCCGCTCGCTTTCTGAGCCTTGTCTACAAACTACCAAGTTCTTTCTTACACCCCTTTGATTGGTCACGCGCTCAACAGAAAGGGCTGCGATTGGCTCTTACATGCTGGTGCTCTTCACAGCTGCACTCATGGGCCACAGTTAGAGAGAAATGGAGTTTACTTTCATTCTCTTAATCGCCATGAAAAAGGGGCTTTTGCTGTAAGTGTCAGTGAAACAGTGTTCAGCAAACACACACGCAGTAAAATTGTGCACAGTTTCAGAGTTTTTACGTAGTTAGAGCGTTGTACTCGCGCTCGCCGCTCGCCGCTCGCCTCCCTCGCCATAGTAAGCTACGGCGACATATCGCATGTGAGATAAATGACGTCAGTATATAATAACCGGTTATGATTATTACTGAACTGATACCGAATTGTCCGCGTCTGCATCGTGGTGCACCGAAGAAACGATAAATTTTGACACCCCTACATTTTGCCTGTTCATTAACATGACAATGGCACTTTTTTATTGAACGTTTTAGATTTTGAACTATACTGTATACACCAAAGGCCAAGATCCACCTAACATAAAGGTAAAATATAATAAAAACAGTAATACTGCAATAATATTAGAGGTGTGAACCTACACTGGTCTCACGGTTCGGTTCGCTTACGATTATCATGCCATCGATTCGATATCTCGGTGCATCACGGTGCATTGACTATGCTTTCCATACACAGTTTTATATTTTCTTCACAGCAGCAATTCTTGTATTAAAATGAATAAATATATTTATATTTATATACTATTTGTAATGCAATTTTGTCATTTAATACAAACAGTCAGATATATGAACTGTGCCTTTAAACAACACGAGCATTTATAGCAAATAATATAAACAAATATGAACATCCCGCTCGCTTTCTGATCCTTGTCTACCAAGTTCTCTTACACCCCTATGATTAATCACACGCTCAACAGAAAGGGCTGCGATTGGCTCTTGCGCGCTGCACTCTTCACAGATGAGTGACACTGATAAACGGCAGCGGCGATCACAGCTGATCCATGATAGACACGGTGTAGAAACTCTGCAGACACGCGCTCGTGTCTGTATCCAGAAGTATCGCTGTAAAACAACTGAAAAGAGAGGAAAGTTCACACCAGAAGGTCAAATGGGCCACAGTGAGAGAGAAAGAGAGAAATGGAGATTACTTTCATTCTCTCAATCGCAGTGAAATAGGGGCTTCTGCTGTAAGTGTCAGTGAAAGACTGTCCAGCAAACACACACACAGTGAAATTGTGCACAGTTTCTGCGTTTTTAAGTAGTTAGAGCGTTGTAAATACTCGCGCTCGCGGCTCGCCTCCCTCGCCATAGTAAGCTACGGCGACATCGCATATGAGATCAATGGCGTCAGTACATAATAACCGGTTATGATTATTACTGAACCGATACCAAATTGTCCGCGTCTGCATCGTGGTGGTCAGAAGAAACAATTCATTTTGACACAGGTACAAAATCAGGTTTTAAACATATCTGATACAGACTCTCTCATATTTGACCAATTGGCGTCATTTATTTTGGCTGTGGTATATTCCAAAATAATAATGCTCTGTAGATAGATTTTCTAAGAAAGATCAACACAACCCAGGCTCATTGTGAAAACGTACCCCTGTATATATTTCTGCAAAGTGCGAATTATGGCTGCATAAAACGAATGCTATGTGACGGTATGATGCCGTAGATGACTTCTGATTCATTTCGCAATACCAGCTGACCGCTTACCTCCATGTAGACGGCTTTTCCACTGTTACCAGTTTGTCCAGTAGCTCGCCGCGTACGTTGGCGGACTTGAGACGTCAACAGTCAGTCAGTTAGTTGACAGCCACCCCTGGTGGATTTGCTTAAGAACAGAAGGCATGAATGGCACTCGCGAGATAAATTTGAGATCTGAAAAAGCGTACACGTCGGCCTCTGGTGGATTCGCGAAAAAACTGCAAAAAATGTAGCTCCTGGGACGTATTTCGTGATCTCCAGAAATGTATATAGGGGTGCATATAAATAGCCTGGGTTGGATCAATAGGAGTAGATGGATCCAGACATTTTCGCAGCAGTTAAAACAACGAACAGAGTTCCCTTTACAATTTTTTGATTAAAAATGCAGAAATCTGAAAACGGGTTACAAAGGGAGAAGTGTTTAAAATGCTGTTTTTGATGTGTCCATGTAAACACCCAAAATCAAGAGTCTTTGAATACAATGATGTCATGCGCATGCATGGTACTTGTTTAGGAAAGTGTAGATTAAAGGCAAGTGCGAACAAACACACAACAATTGTGGAGTATGTGGTAGTTTTGTTGCTCAAGTGTGGATTTACTTCACATTTCAACCAACAGCGGAGGCGCATCTTACAAACAGCAAATTTCATAGCACCAAGCTTCCAACAACACTTTGTCACAGCCCTTACGCATATATTGTTCATTTAAAGGTGACAGTGTCAAAAACTGGCCTACCATACAGTACATCATTCAGCATTTTGATTTAGATTTAGTTGAGATTATATTCTCAGATATCTAAACATGAAGCTTGTGACGTGAAACTTTTTTAAACCCAAGAGAAAAACCTTTCAGTTTTTCACCTACATCGTTGTCATGTAAGCGTAGCCTAAGGCGAACATGCCAGGATAATATCAATTTTAGAAGCTTTGGCTTCAACTGGATCAAAAAGTAGATAAAAGAAAAACTAAATGTAAGGTTTGTAAAACTACTATTGAGTTATATGGGAGCCACGCAAACAGTGAGTAAATTATAGTATCTATTGTTGTTCTTGTAATGCTTTTAATCTCCTGCAAAATGATATTCAGGCCAAAACCACTTTAGAATTATACAAAGCACAACAGCGACCTGGTTTTCCCTTTATTACAGGTCATGGAAATTCAACTTTTTAGTCAGTGAAAGTCAGGAAATGTGATATTTGGCTTAGAGTGGGAAGCCTTAGAGTTGAGTACAAAAAAGACAAAAAGATTTCATCAGGTGTAACTGTGGTTAATAAAGATTACATAGTTATGTAACATTTCATTGGTAATAGCCTATTTCTAAAGCAAAAGTGACTGTCTTGAATGTAACTGAGACTTTCATTAGAACAATTTGTTCAAAACACAGATTTGTTCAGTTAAGAAATATTGCTTCATTGCTCTGAGGTTTTCCTGTTAACTTGCTCATCCTTAGGCCATTCAAGATGTACTGTAGGTAACTTTTGTGTTTTATTGAGTAGAGCATTAAACTATATTTTAAGCTGAAACAACCTTGATGATTCGTAAAATGAAATCAGCTGTAAGCACTTTGAGACAGACGGAAAACTAAATGAAT